>CM057340.1:216840902-217440902 GCA_030015575.1 Agapanthus africanus | reverse complement strand
TATGACTATGAAGATCCACAGTTATTTGGATACTCCATCGTATGGTTATATACGAACTCGAAAGGAACTTGTTCCAGTTCGGGGATGGATTTTGGTTCAGGAGAAATAGGAATAATGTTTATTCGGTTGTCTTTTATCTTCACCTTCTCTCGCATTGCGAGTTTTCCTAGGATTAGGACAGTACACCTGTTACGTTTATTGGATAGTCTTCTTCCAAACCATAGGCTGGTGCCGAACGGTAGGGAAGGAAGAAAACCATTTAGCCTAACGATGGTGTGCAGAAGGTAATGACTAAAGACAAATAAAGGGATTTGGAGAGATGGCAAAGAAATATACGGTTAAAGCTGTGAATCTGGATAATGGAAGAGGCATTACTAGGAATACCAGGATACCCCTACGAAACATTTCAATGTTTCAGTTTCACTGTGTACTGTTAAAAGAAAACTGATTTCCCAATTATCCCTAGCTCCAGGGTATGTATTTACCAGGTTTGATTCTCACATCTGTATGGTTTTACAGATGATGAGTGGGAGTAAGTTATTGGGAATTAGGTGATTATCCTCATTATATCGGAATTCGTTGTAATTGGTGATATTTGAGGAAATCACCTAGGCTGTTTACCGGACGACAAATATTTGGTTTTGAATATCCGTTGTAATGCACCAATTTCAAATTAATATATCTATACGTCTATTTTTATAGTGTGAGATATACCTTTTTGAAATTATGTCTATGACATTTACCTATATCAATGGATGGTTAGGTAAGGAGCATTAAACAGCGGAGTAATTCTTCCTAACCATAAGTACAGTTTTCAACCTATGACACACAGGGAATAAGTTATTAGACTCAGGGGACTTATGCAAAGTATTGTATGTTGTCCAGTGTCCATGAGGACATAGGGGTTGGTGCTCGGACTGTATTCTGTTTACTTGTGACTTCTCTAGTTCTTAGACATGTATTTCATAGAAATGCAACGTTTAAGTTTTGAGAAGTTATAGGTATAAGAATATAGTAGAGAACCAGGTGTTGCAAGTATCGGGATTCTTCAAGGTGATCGAAGATGTAGATACTTTTGTATGGTATTCAGTTGATACTAATGATTAAGAGAACTTGATTCTCTTTCAGACTACTCATAATTGGAAGCTCTCCTAAGTTGAGTAATGCTGATCGACCTCTCTCCATTTAGTTGACATGCACTGGAGACAGCTGCATGATTTGAATCTGGTTCAATTAAATAAGTGCCTCTGTTTCTGTATTGGATATAGAACAGTTCATATCTTAACATTGTTAAGGTACAGGGAGTTGTCCGGCTTATGCTTAAAATCAGACTCTGGATAACTCAAGGCACGTTTCTGTAATGGCTGTTTGTGGGTTGACCCGGGCTATGACGAGGGTTGACTTTCTACCTTCTGGAAGATCAATAGTGATATTGTTCTTGACTCGCCACAGTTTTAATAAAAATGGATTTTTTCAGAAAACAGTAGTGGAAGTATGGTAGAACTGGAAGTGATTCCAGAACCGCAAACGATTACTGAAGATTTGATAGGAACCTAAAGATTCATGCTGGTTTGACATTCCATTTGCCACTCCGCAGATATGGTGGGTAACCTCAGGCAATCGAGAGGTACTTCGGTATGCTCAAAGACGGTGACAGGGAGGTTCTTGTTTACCCAGACTTGCCATTGCTGTTGTTCCAGACTATGAGACCCGGCAGGAGGATGAGTATAGCGTCGTTCTGAACTAGCTTTAGAAGTGCACGTCTATATGACTCTGCCAGAGGGTTGTCGTAGTAGTGGGAGCAGCGGAAGCATAGTGGACAAGTAGCTTATGTCTATATATAGACTAAAGCAGAGATAGCAGAGATAGATCATCTGTTTCTGATGTGACAGTCAAAGATTTGACTTCATCAGAATAGAGGATGGATTTGCTAAGAAGGTTGTAGGGTGTGATGTCCTGGTACTTGGATGACATACACAGAGTAGAAAGTGAAATTCCTATACTACGATCGGTTATACTTTTGTTGTCACACAGTGGTTTCTCCACATGGGAAATGGATATTATATCAGATATTCTGGTTACTAGATCTATTGTTTTAGATCTAGATTTTGGTAGTTTCCCAATCTGGGTACTTAGACAGCATTCTAAAGGTGTTTTAGAATGGACGACTCCTGGCATGGTAGTGTACCTGCAGGTGATAGAATCACCCTCTCTAAAGGTGTCTTACAGACTAAATTGGAGAGGGATGTGCATGATTGGCAGATCACTTACTTAGGCAACTGAGTCAATCGTGAGATGTCAAGTACCACACCAGATGTTTTATGCACGAGATGCAATATGTTGATATTGATCCAATCCTGGAGAAACGATCGGAAGCAATTTTAGAACATAAGTGAATGTTCTAGGGATATGATAACGGCAGTCTCTTTCGAGAGACGGTTATCATTCCAGGCTTCCAAGGTGACATGGATGACAGAGTGGCTGTCAGAGTTATAGTTTTCCCTCTGATGTGGGGCAGTATTTTAGACAGGTGGTCCAAGCGGATATTGAGGGATGGATGGCGCAGGATACTGATTAGTTTCAGTTGACGATACAGTCTAAGAAGTTTAGATTTGGAGTTCATTTATGAACTAGGTCCCATCAAATATCCAGACAAATTCTAAGATAGGTATTGCTCATTTCGGGAGATGGCTTTCTCCGCAAACTTGAGATAAAGAGAGACATAGAAAGAAACATCAGAGCCTCGAACGCATTAGTTTCGCAAACGAGTTTTTGTGAGACTGATTAGTAGAGGAGTTGAGTGTTCGGTATCACACGGGCTGTGACTATGCGACATCGCAATAATTAGCCTTGAGTGCAAGTGGGAGATTGTTGGATATAGTGCCCTCAGAGTCAATTATTGGATCACAGGCACGTAATTGCAATGAATGAGGGAGGACCTATGCCGGTAGGACAGTCTTACTCAAGATGATAGTATGCTATCTGGTTTATCTTTATCATTGTGTACTGTTTCAGGTGACCTTACAGGTCACTATTGCACGTTTATAGAGCCCTTAGGATTCTTGCTTGACGGCCAGCAGTATGAGGGCGATCATATACGTGGGAGCTGGGGTCTATAAGCACATCCTTAAAAGGTCCCTAGTCGTGGGAGTTTTCGAGACAGGGCATCGATACTCCTGAGTAGACTAGTGTATACAGTCGAGACCCCGACGAGGGGCGGTGGCCGGTCTCACAAGCCACTGGTATCAGTTGGTTCACCTAAGATGTATATAGGTGCTCATTGGGTTATGAGTACACCAGACAGGACCCTGGTGACATGTGTACAGGTTAGCTCATCGACCTGAGATCGTCATTTGTCTCGTGTGAGTTCCCACTATACTTTGATTACTACCCTACCACGGCTCAAAAGAGTCATGCAAACAGGTTTTAGTTGGGTACAGTCCCGAGCCACATGGAGGCATTGAGCGGATCTGCAGGGGATCGTCTCTCCCGGTATTGGGGGGGAGGTCACGCTGTGTCTAGGAGAGCCATTACACGAAGTCCTTGGCCAAGGCAGGAGATTTACTGGTTGGTATTCCAGTAGTATTTCAGGGTGTTCTGGGCTACACTCCGACACTCCGACACGACTTGTTCTGGGCTACACTCCCGATACCCACTGGAGTTAGAGTTACTCCTCGGAGAGTTTTACACAGGACAATTAGCAGATCAAGTAGGTGTCTAGAAAAGTGTTAACAGGGTTACTCCTCTGGGAACGAGGTTTACTTTAATTAGGTCCGTGCGAAAGCACGAATAACCTCCCTCAAGTACCGACACTGATATGGCTGAAAGATTGACGAAATTGTAGGGTGTAAATAATCCCGGCTAATCTTACCTTTTAGGGTTTGGAGGAAGATTTGATAAAAACAGTGGGAGACATCCTGATTAGATAAGATAATAACCAATCTATGTTGCGCCACGGCAGCGCCCCGGCCTCTTCCTCGAGGCCAAAATGCGGAATAAAAATTTTTTCCTTGCTCGGAAACCGGCGCTACCGCGGACAATTACCCGGATCGAAACCATTAACCTATACTAGCTAACTAGAGAGATAGGGTGAGAAGTTATACCAAGCGATCCGTGTCCTTCGGTCTTCGACTCCACTCCGATCTCCCGTGGAATCTCCGTCACCTCCTCGCTCGTCGGAAAGGGGCACCACGTAGCTGGAATCTTTTACGGGCTCCCGCCTCTTGACCGAGGCAACTCGGACGCGAAGATGGCTAGCCGACGCGTCCAAGGCTTGCTATAGAATAGTGTAGTGAACTTGTCTCTTGGGGTTATGAGGTTGCCTTGATGTGGAGGAAACTGGAGAAGAGAAGGAGAGAAAGAAATGAGCTTTTAAGCTTATCTTTTGCAACCATGGAATGAGATGAAAATGCCACCACTAGAAAAATGATCCTCTCCTCTCCTCTCTCTAGAATGGCCGGCCCCTCACTCACCCAAAAAATAGATTGGAGAGAGAAAAAGGAAAAAGAAAGAATAAATCAATTATCAAAAATGGTCACTCTCATTTCTAATCCAAATCCTTTCCACACACCATCAAATGAAAAGCAAGTGATGAGGTTAAAAAGGAATCTCATCATGACAAAGGCACATAAGCAACAAGACCCTCCACAAAAGAGTTATTTGCAAACTGCAAATAACCCCCTACCAACAAGAAAGTCCGACCGAGAAGGAATGAAGGAAAACCGGCCGGAATGGAATGCAAACTGGCAACATCAGAAAAACTGATCCCGTAATAAAATACGGGAAAACCCCACTACTGCAAATACATGCCCGCATTTGTATTCCCACTGAACACAAATGCAAAGAGACAAAACTACACTATCAAATACTAGAATCCGGCTTAAGCCAAAGCCGGCTAGTAAAAACTGTCCGATCACGATCCGTGCAATACCGCACGTATCTGATCGAACCCTGCCATATCTCCATACGGCCTCTACAGCGTTTCGCCCGAAACTTGAGTAACTGAGTGTGGTGGACTCTAAAGACTCGTCAATACCTTGGCTGTGGATTTAATCACTAGCACGTCAGAGGTATAAGCCAATACGTGACGGGCCACCAGGTATTGACCAAATGGGACGTCGATGAGGAAGCTCACCCCGACACCCAACTGAGCCTGTCAGTGACAATAGCCGTACAGTCCGGTCCTTTCGTCTATGAGTATCGCATGGCGGGCCTAGGGGGTTGGTAAAAGTCAGACCCCCAAAAGCGGTACAAGTCGTGTCGGAGCGTAGCCCAGAACACCCTGAGATACTACTGGAATACCTACCAGTAAATCTCCTGCCTCGGCCGAGGGCTTTGTGTAATGGCTCTCCTAGACACAGCGCGACCTCACCCCCAATACCGGGAGAGACGAACCCCTGCAGATCCGCTCACTGCCTCCATGTGGCTCGGGACTGTACCCAACTAAAACCTGTTTGCACGACTCCTTTGAGCCGTGGTAGGGTAGTAATCAAAGCACAGTGGGAACTCACACGAGACAAATGACGATCTCAGGTCGATGAACTAACCTGTACACATGTCACCAGGGAACTGCTATCTGACATCTGGTATAAGACCAACTAGCAGGTTCCCGGCGAGTCCTGTCCGGTGTACTCATAACCCAATGAGCACCTGTATACATCTTAGGTGAACCAACTGACACCAGTGGCTTGTGAGACCGGCCACCGCCCCTCGTCGGGGTCTCGACTGTATACACTAGTCTACTAATGGAGTATCGATGCCCTGTCTCGAAACTCCTACGACTAGGGACCATTTAAGGATGTGCTTATAGACTACCAGCTCCCACGTATATGATCGCCATCATACTGCCGGCAGTCAAGCAAGAATCCTAGGGGCTCTATCAACGTGTAATAGCGACATGTCAGGTCACCTAAAGCAGTACACGATGATAAAGATAAACCAGATAGCATACTATCATCTCGAGTAAGACTGTCCTACTGGGATAGGTCCTCCCTCAATCATTGCAATCACGTACCTGTGATCCAATAATTGACTCTGAGGGCACTATCTCCAACAATCTCCCACTTGCACTCAAGGCTAATTATTGCGATGCCGCATACTCACAGCCCGTGTGATACCGAACACCCAACTCCTCTACTAGTCAGTCTCACAAAGCTCGTTTGCGAAACTATTGCGTTCGAGGAATAGCCTCAGTGAGTGGATCCGCTGTGATGTTTCTTTCTATGTCTCTCTATATCTCATGTTCGCGGAGAAAGCCATCTCCCGAAATGAGCAATACCTGTCTTGGAATGTCTGGATGTCTGATGGGACCTAGTTCATAAATGAACTCCAAATCCAAACTTCTTAGACTGTATCAACAACTGAACTTAATCAGTATCCTGCGCCATGCCTCCCTCAGTATTGCCCTGGACCACCTGTCCAAAATACTGCCCCTCGTCAGAGGGAGAACTATAACTCTGACAACCTCCTTGTCATCCATGTCACCTTGGAAGCCTGGAGTGATAACCGTCTCCTAAAGGAGACAGCCGTTATCATATCCCTAGAACATTCACTTATGTTCTAAAACTGCTTCCGACTGTTCCTCCAGGATTGGATCAATATCAACTTATTGCATCTAGTGCAAGAACAACATCTGGTGTGGTACTTGACATCTCATGATTGACTCAATTGCCTAAGCAAGTGATCTGTCAATCATGCGTATCCCTCTCCCCTTTAGTCTGTAAGACACCTTTAGAGAGGGTGACTCCATTACCTGCAGGTACACTACCATGCCAGGAGTCGTCCATTCTAAATACTCATAGAATGCTGTCAAGGTACCCTGATTGGGAAACCACCCAAATCTAGATCTAAAACCATAGATCTAGTAACCAGTATGTCTGATATAATGTCCAAGTCCCTTTTGGAGAAACCACTGTGTGACGACCAAAGTATAACCGATCGTAGTGTAGGAATATCACTTCCTACTACCTTCTCAACAGATCCACCCCCTATTCTGATGACGTCAAACCTATGACTGTCACATCAGAAATAGATGATCTATCTCCGCTACATCTGCTTTAGTCTACAAATAGACATAAGCCTGATGTCCGCCAATGCTTCCGCTGCTCCCACTGACTACGACAACCTTCTGCCAGAGTCATATAGACGCGCACTTCTAAAACTAGTTTAGAACGACGCTATACTCATCCTCCCACCGGGTCTCGCAGCCTGGAACAACAGCAATGGTAATTGTGGGTAAACAAGAACTTCCCTGTCACCGTCCTTGAGGCTACCGGAGTACCTCTCGGGTGCCTGAAGTTACCCACCGTATCTGCGGAGTGGCTAATGGAATGTCAAATCAGATTGAATCTTTAGGTTCCTTATCAAATCTTCAGTAATCGTTTGTGGTTCTGGAATCACTTCCAGTTCTACCATACTCCCACTACTTTTTCTGAAAAAATCCATTTTTAATAAAAACTGTGGCGAGTCTAGAACAATATTGCTATTGTTCATCCAGATGGTAGAAAGTCAACCCTCGTCATAGCCTGGGTCAACCCACAAACAGCCATTACGGAAACGTGCCTTGAGTTGTCCAGTGTCTGGTTTTAAGCATAAGCCGGACAACTCCCCGTACCTTAACATCGTTAAGATATGAACTGTTCTATATCAATATAGAACCAGAGGCACTGATTCAATTGAACCAGATTCAAATAATGCAACTATCTCCAGTGCATGTAAACTAAATGGAAGGAGGCCGATCAGCGTTACTCAACTTAGGAATGCTTCCAATTATAAGTAACCAGAAAGAGAAGCAAGTTCTCATTACTATCAACTGAATACCATACACAAGTATCTACATCTTCGATCACCTTGAAGAATCCCGATACTTGCTACACCTGGTTCTCTACTCTATTCAAATACCTTTAACTCCTCAAAACTTAGACCCTGTGTTTCTACGAAACACATGTCTAAGAATTAGATTAGTTAAAGGTAAACAGAATATAGTATGAGGACCAACCCCTCTGTCCCAATGGACACTGGACAACATACAATACTCTGTATAAGTCTGCTGAGTCTTACAACTCTTTCACTGTGCGTCGTAGGTTGAAAACTGTACTTATGGTTAAGAAGAATTACACCGCTGTTTGATGCTCCTTACCTAACCATCCACTGATATAGGTAAATGTCATCGACATAATATCAAAAAGTATATCTCACTCTATGAAAATAGACGTACAGATATATCAATTTGAAATTGGTGCACAACAGCGGATATTCAAAACCAAATAACTGCCGTCCGGCAAACAACCCAGGTGACTTCCTCAAATATCACCGATTACAACGAATCCCGATATAATGAGGATGATCACCCAATTCCCAATAACTTACTCCCACTCATCATCTGTAAAACCATACAGATGTGAGAATCATGCCTGGTAAATACATACCCTGGAGTAAGTGTCTAATCGGGAAATCAGTTTTCTATTAACAGTACACAGTGAAACTGAAACATTGAAATGTTTCGTCGGGGTATCCTGGTATTCCTAGTAATGCCTCTTCCATTATCCAGATTCACAACTGTAACCGTATAATTCTTTGCCACCTCTCAAAATCCCTTTATATGTCTTTAGTCATTACCTTCTGTACACCCCTTTAAGCCAAATGGTTTTCTTCCTTCCCTACCGTTCGGCACCAGCCTATGGTTTGGAAGAAGACTATCCAAAAGGCATAAAGGGTGTACTGTCCTAATCCTAGGAACACTCGCAATGCGAGAGAAGGTGAAGATAAAAGACACCTGAATGTACTTTATTCCTATTTCTCCTGAACCAGAATCCATCCCCGAACTGGAACAAGTTCCTTTCGAGTTCGTATATAACCATACGATGGAGTATCCAATAAACTGTGGATCTTCGTAGTGATACGGAGTGTTCTGGAGAAATACAAAGGTGATTTAGGATTGGCGAAGAAATACTTGGTTTGGTCGTGAATAGCAGTCGCAACTTACTTTGCCCTTTTACTAATCCCTTGCTTTGACTTAACTTAATACCTTCTGTACACCGTTTTAGGCTAACTGGTTTTCTTCATTCCCTACCGGTCGGCACCAGCCTATGGTTTGGAAGAAGACTATCTAATTTGCGTAATAGGTGTACTGCTCCTAAACCAAGGAGTACTCGCAACCTGAGAGAAGGTGAAAAGAAAAGACAACTGAATAATCCTATCCGTTTTCTCCAGAACCAGAAACCATCCTCGAAGTCCTTCGAGTTCGTATCTAACCATACGATGGTTTTGTCCAATGGAAGTGGACGTTCGTAGTAATACGGGGTGTCCTGGAGAAAAGGGTAAAAGTAGGAGTGGCAATGAGGTCTGCAACTCTGACAATCCAAAAACCAGTGTTAAGAAGGTTCGGTCAACTTGGTCACTGAGTCATAGTCCAGGGTCGAGTCAATGGTCGCTGCCAAAGAGAGAGAGAAAAGAAACACTCAGCGTGCACTCTAACCTAGATCAGAATGGTTACCACTTTATCTAATCAGGAAACCTCCCACTGTATCTCAAATTCTCCTCCAAACCTGAAAGAAGAATTAGTCGGGATCACCCGAGGAGTAAACTAACTCATCAGTGGGAATCGGGATCCAACTATCATCGCATGATAACTTGACGGAATCCACTCAAGTCACCACACTCCAGAAGGTATGCGCATGCCTGGCAAGTTTCAGTTCTTTTGAAACTCCCGATAAGATTTTTTACCCCAAGCGGTTTATGACCTTGACTAGGTCAACAAACCATAAACCGCCAGTCAAGTTCAACCCGTCATTTTTCTGGATTGCATTAAACCCACCCGTACGTGCCCTTGACTAGGTCAACAAGGCCGCACGACTGTCTTAACCAATCCCACTTATGCAAAAAACAAGTACCACTTAGCTACCGAACACTACGTCTTGACTAGGTCAACAAACGCAGCACGAATACCAAATAATACCTGTAGGAAATGACGGAGGGCTACGAATGGTTTTTGGAGAAAAACCTTTAACGTAATGAACTTGATATCGTTGAAGGAACTGCACAACCTTTTATAAAATATAGTGACGAAAACCTTTACTAAAGAGGTCACTCCCGGTGAAGGGATCTCGGCTCTTTCCTCGTAGAATGAGGTGCAGGATATTCCAACTGAATACCACGATGCAAAACAAAAGTAATCGGCTATAGTGAAGTTATTGCCCTGACGCAAACTTCTGTCCAAGGGGTCACTCCCGGTGAAGGGATCTCGGCCCTTGCCTCGTCGACTGAGGAGCAGGATATTCCAAATGAATACCACGATGCAAAACAAAAGTGAACGTTCTTGCAATAACAGCTTTTTGAAAAATGTTCCAACAACATCAGAATAGGTTTGTTTAACTTGCATTGATCCGAATCAACGCAGTCCCATCAAATGATCACACCACAAAGAACGAAAATATACTGACGTACGTATATGCCATCCGCATTCGCCACTGGGTCCCGTCATCACCCGTTAGGTTAGCTTACTAACGACAGAGCGGGGACTGGACTAGCGCGGATGAAAAACATATACAACATCTACTAATATATATACCAATATATAGTATTTCGCTCAAGGCGTGAATAAAATGCAACATCACAGAAATGTACAGCATCACAGAACAATACAGATATCTGGAAGCCCCGGGTTTCACAGAGCCGCTGCTGAAACCCGACGTTCCCCTGGTCGTGTGGATAGCCTGTGCAATGAAATCCTAGACCCCTACGGGCGCGGCAAGTCACCCGCCAAAACCTGAAGCGAGGCAGCCCCCTTCAGCTCCGTGAATGGACCACCCAGCACTCCACGGAATCCGGCAACTTGGGCACCCCTCCTGGGTCAACCTGTACCCCCTACGAGTGCGGCGAATAGCCTGCCAATCCTAGAGTGAAGCCCCCTCCGTCTCAATGCCATGAGATGCGGGCCCGTTGCCCCCTAGAACCCGGCTATCCGTGCACCCCTCCGCGGGGTAATCCTAGTACAGAATGTAAAATATACATACACCGGGTACATCGACCGCAACCAGGTCGTGCCCCAAAAGAATAATACAAACAGGCAGTGACGGCAGTCCACATGTCGGACGCTCGTCCCGCAATATCAAATGTACATAATACAACAAACTGTACTACCACTGCAACCAGGCTATCCCCACGACCGATCCGCAACAACACAGCATAAACATAGAACATCAACGTGAAAGTCACGTTCGCAAATCCGTCTAACCGGGCTATAGCAGTTAGACCGGATTTACCGATCGAGTGACATTCACGGTCGCAGATATAATGTAAATACTGTGAAATAATGTGTTTAAAATTTTCCGATTGACCAAAAATTAACAAGTGGGCCCCAATCAAAACTGTAGCACTCACAGAAAACCTGGGCCCAATTTTAATATCCCAAAACCCTCAAAATTAGCCCAAAAGCCCACTGTAAAATTTCCACAGTGTGAGCACAGTAGACTGCGGCGGAAGCGCGGCCCAAAGTGGGGTTTGGCCGCGCTTCCGCGGTCAACTGTACGACTGACACTGTCGACTTTTTACAGTGGTCTTAGAATTTCGTGCACATTATTTTTCTGTAACCTGAAAAATTTTTAGACACCAAAAAATTCCAACAGAAAACTGATGTGAACAAAATACGGTTTTTTTTGAGATTTTGGTCGATCGGATAAGTAAAACGCATTAGAACAAGCTAGGTAAGGTTAATGGCGTGGCTCTGATACCATGTTGCGCCACGGCAGCGCCCCGGCCTCTTCCTCGAGGCCAAAATGCGGAATAAAAATTTTTTCCTTGCTCGGAAACCGGCGCTACCGCGGACAATTACCCGGATCGAAACCATTAACCTATACTAGCTAACTAGAGAGATAGGGTGAGAAGTTATACCAAGCGATCCGTGTCCTTCGGTCTTCGACTCCACTCCGATCTCCCGCGGAATCTCCGTCACCTCCTCGCTCGTCGGAAAGGGGCACCACGTAGCCGGAATCTTTTACGGGCTCCCGCCTCTTGACCGAGGCAACTCGGGCGCGAAGATGGCTAGCCGACGCGTCCAAGGCTTGCTATAGAATAGTGTAGTGAACTTGTCTCTTGGGGTTATGAGGTTGCCTTGATGTGGAGGAAACTGGAGAAGAGAAGGAGAGAAAGAAATGAGCTTTTAAGCTTATCTTTTGCAACCATGGAATGAGATGAAAATGCCACCACTAGAAAAATGATCCTCTCCTCTCCTCTCTCTAGAATGGCCGGCCCCTCACTCACCCAAAAAATAGATTGGAGAGAGAAAAAGGAAAAAGAAAGAATAAATCAATTATCAAAAATGGTCACTCTCATTTCTAATCCAAATCCTTTCCACACACCATCAAATGAAAAGCAAGTGATGAGGTTAAAAAGGAATCTCATCATGACAAAGGCACATAAGCAACAAGACCCTCCACAAAAGAGTTATTTGCAAACTGCAAATAACCCCCTACCAACAAGAAAGTCCGACCGAGAAGGAATGAAGGAAAACCGGCCGGAATGGAATGCAAACTGGCAACATCAGAAAAACTGATCCCGTAATAAAATACGGGAAAACCCCACTACTGCAAATACATGCCCGCATTTGTATTCCCACTGAACACAAATGCAAAGAGACAAAACTACACTATCAAATACTAGAATCCGGCTTAAGCCAAAGCCGGCTAGTAAAAACTGTCCGATCACGATCCGTGCAATACCGCACGTATCTGATCGAACCCTGCCATATCTCCATACGGCCTCTACAGCGTTTCGCCCGAAACTTGAGTAACTGAGTGTGGTGGACTCTAAAGACTCGTCAATACCTTGGCTGTGGATTTAATCACTAGCACGTCAGAGGTATAAGCCAATACGTGACGGGCCACCAGGTATTGACCAAATGGGACGTCGATGAGGAAGCTCACCCCGACACCCAACTGAGCCTGTCAGTGACAATAGCCGTACAGTCCGGTCCTTTCGTCTATGAGTATCCCATGGCGGGCCTAGGGGGTTGGTAAAAGTCAGACCCCCAAAAGCGGTACAAGTCGTGTCGGAGCGTAGCCCAGAACACCCTGAGATACTACTGGAATACCTACCAGTAAATCTCCTGCCTCGGCCGAGGGCTTTGTGTAATGGCTCTCCTAGACACAGCGCGACCTCAGCCCCAATACCGGGAGAGACGAACCCCTGCAGATCCGCTCACTGCCTCCATGTGGCTCGGGACTGTACCCAACTAAAACCTGTTTGCACGACTCCTTTGAGCCGTGGTAGGGTAGTAATCAAAGCACAGTGGGAACTCACACGAGACAAATGACGATCTCAGGTCGATGAACTAACCTGTACACATGTCACCAGGGAACTGCTATCTGACATCTGGTATAAGACCAACTAGCAGGTTCCCGGCGAGTCCTGTCCGGTGTATGTTGGAGATAGTGCCCTCAGAGTCAATTATTAGGTCACAGGTACGTGATTGTAATGATTGAGGGAGGACCTATCCTGGTAGGACAGTCTTACTCGAGATGATAGTATGCTATCTGGTTTACCTTTATCATCGTGTACTGCTTTAGGTGACCTGACACGTCGCTATTACACGTTGACAGAGCCCCTAGGATTCTTGCTTGACCACCAGCAGTATGAGGGCGATCATATAAGTGGGAGCTGGGGGTCTACAAGCATATCCTTAAAAGGTCCCTAGTCGTGGGAGTTTCGAGACCGGGCATCGATACTCCATTAGTAGACTAGTGTATACAGTCGAGACCCCGACGAGGGGCGGTGGCCGGTCTCACAAGCCACTGGTGTCAGTTGGATCACCTAAGATGTATACAGGTGCTCATTGGGTTATGAGTACACCGGACAGGACTCGCCGGGAACATGCTAGTTGGTCATATACCAGACGTCAGATGGCAGTTCCCTGGTGACATGTGTGCAGGTTAGTTCATCGACCTGGGGATCGTCATTTGTCTCGTATGAGTTCCCACTGTACTTTGATTACTACCCTACCACGGCTCAAAGGAGTCGTGCAAACAGGTTTTAGTTGGGTACAGTCCCGAGACACATGGAGGCAGTGAGCGTATCCTCAGGGGTTCGTCTCTCCCGGTATTGGGGGTGAGGTCGTGCTGTGTCTAGGAGAGCCATTACACAAAGTCCTTGGCCAAGGCAAGGAGATTTACTGGTAGGTATTCCAGTAGTATCTCAGGGTGTTCTGGGCTACACTCCGACACGACTTGTACCGCTTTTGGGGGTCTGACTTTTACCAACCCCCTAGGCCCGCCATGCGATACTCATAGACGAACGGACCGGACTGCACGGATATTGTCACTGACAGGCTCAGTAGGGTTGTCAGGCTGAGTTCGCTCACAGACATCCCTTTTGGTCAGTACCTGGTAGCCCGTTACGTATTGGCTTATACCTCTGACGTGCTAGTGGTTAAATCCACAACCAAGGTGTTGACGAGTCTTTAGAGTCCCCCACATTCAGTTACTCAGCTTTCGGGCGAAAGGTTGTAGAGGCCGTATGGAGATATGGCAAGGTCCGATCAGATACGTGCGGTATTGCACGGATCAGGATCGGACAGTCTGTACTATAGGCCGTATGGTTATATGGCAGGGTTCGATCAGATACGTGCGGTATTGCACGGATCAGGATCGAACAGATATTACTAGCCGGTTTTGGTATAAGCCGGATTCTAGTATAGTACAGTGGAGATTTTGTCTCATTGCATTTGTATTTCGGTCGAAATACAGATGCGGGTGTGTATGCACAGTATCGGGGTTTTCCTGTAATTTATTACGGGACCAGTTTTCTGGAGTTGCCAGTTTGCTTTTAGTTTCGGCCGATTTCCTTTGTTCCGTTCATTGGCCGAAGTTTGGTGGAGGAGGGCTTATTTGCATTGTTGCAAATAAGCTTTAGTGGAGGGGGTCTTTGCTTATTTCCTTGTATCATGATGGCTCACCATACCTTGACCTTTTTGACTTCATTCTTCATGATGGATTGACTTTGGATATCATCATGGTTGATGAGTGATAGAAGAGTGTGGTTTTCACCTTGCTATCATTGGTTCACATGATTGTCTTTTCCTCTCTTTTGCATGATAGAGTTTCCCCCCCATTCTTTTAGCTCACTCTCTCATTCTCTCCATTCTTGAGGGGTGCATGGCCGGCCAAGTCCTTCTTGGGCTGTCCAAAGTTGTAAAGGGGGTTTTTGTTGTTGATTTCATGTTCCAAAATCCACAAGTTCCTCCACAAAACTCCTTGCATCATCCCTCCACCACAATGGCATCTCCTATACCCCAAAAGTGAGACACAAGCTCTACTATAGATTCTACGACGAACCTTGGGCACGTCGAGTAGCCGGCTTCGTGCCCGAGTTGCCTCGGCATTGAGGTGGGAGCCCGTAAACAAAGAAGGCGATGTGGTGCACTTCCGGCGACGAGGAGGAGACGGGACTTTTCCGCAGGAGATCGGGACCATAACGAGAAGACCGGAGGACTTGGATCGTCGGTACATCTCTAACCCATCTTCTTGTTAGCTTAGACTTGTTAATGGTTACGATCCGGGTGTTTAGTGCGCGGTGGTGCCGGTTTGCTAAGTCCGCAAAATTTAAGTTATTCACCGCTTCCGCATTCCGGCGTCGGTTTGACGGCCGGGGCGCCGCCGTGCACTTACAGTGGTATCAGAGCCTCGCCATTAACTTAGTCTAACTTTGTGTAATGTGTTTGCATTTCCGATCGATCAAAAAGTTCCAAAACTGTATTTTAGTTCGCATCAGTTTCTGTTGAAAATTTTTGGTCTCGAAAAATTTTTCAGGTTATAAAATATTGATGTACTGGAAAATATAAGAGTTCTGTAAAAATTTGACGAAGTAACTCCACAGTTGGAGCGCGGAACCGCCGCGAAAACCCCATTTGTGCGGCCCTTCCGCCGCGCACTATTCACATCACTTCACCATTTTTTTACAGAGGCCTTATGGGCTTAAAATATGGGCTTTGGAATATTAAAGTTGAGCCAATTGTTTCTGTGAGTGCTACAGTTTTCTTTGGGGCCCACTTGTTAATTGTTTGATCAATCGGAAATTTTTTAAACACATTTTTCACAGTATTTACATTATATCTGCGACCGTGAATGTCACTCGATCGGTAAATCCAGTCTAACTGCTATAGCCCGGTTAGACGGATTTGCGAACGTGACTTTCACGTTGATGTTCTATGTATTTGCTGTGATGTTGCGGATCGGTCGTGGGGGATAGCCTGGATGCAATGCTAGTACTGTGCTGTTGTATTATGTACATTTGATATTGCGGGGCGAGCGTCCGACATGTGGACTGCCGTCACTGCCTGATTGTATTATTATTTTGGGGCACGACCTGGTTGCGGTCGATGTACCCGGTGTATGTATATTTTACTTTCTGTACTAGGATTGCCCCGCGGAGGGGTGCACGGATAGCCGGGTTCTGGAGGGCAACAAGCCCGCATCTCATGGCATTGAGACGGAGGGGGCTTCACTCTAGGATTGGCGGGCTATTCGCCGCACTCGTAGGGGGTACAGGTTGACCCAGGAGGGGTGCCCAAGTTGCCGGATTCCGTGAAGTGCTGGGTGGTCCATTCACGGCGCTGAAGGGGGCTGCCTCGCTTCAGGTTTTGGCGGGTGACTTGCCGCGCCCGTAGGGGTCTAGGATTTCATTGCACAGGCTATCCACACGACCAGGGGAACGTCGGGTTTCAGCGGCTCTGTGAAACCCGGGGATCCCAGATATCTGTATTGTTTCTGTGATGCTGTACATTTCTGTGATGTTGCATTTTATTCACGCCTTGAGCGAATATAATATATTGGTATATATATTAGTAGATGTTGTATATGTTTTGCATCCGCGCTAGTCCAGTCCCCGCTCTGTCGTTAGTTAGCTAACCTAACGGGTAATGACGGGACCCAGTGGCGAATGCGGATGGCATATACGTACATCAGTATATTTTCGTTCTTTTTGGTGTGATCAATTGATGGGACTGCATTGATTCGGATCAATGCAAAGTTAAGAACATACCTAATCTGATGTTGTTGGAACACTTTTTCAAAAAGCTGTTATTGCAAGGACGTTTACTTTTGTTTTGCATCGTGGTATTCATTAGAATATCCTGCTCCTCAGTCGACGAGGCAAGGGCCGAGATCCCTTCACCGGGAGTGACCCCTTGGACAATAAGTTTGCGTCAGGGCATTCACTTCACTATAGCCGATTACTTTTGCTTTGCACCGTGGTATTCATTTGGAATATCCTGCACCCCATTCTACGGGGAAAGAGCCGAGATCCCTTCACCGGGAGTGACCTCTTTAGCAACGGTTTTCGTCACTATATTTTCAAAAAGCTATCCGTTCCTTCAACGATATCAAGTTCATTACGTTAAAGGTTTTCGCCAGAAACCATTCGTAGCCCTCCGTCGTTTCAGACGGGTAGCACGTAGTATTCATGCTATGTTTGTTGACCTTCGTCAAGGCATAGTGTATGGTAGCTGCTTGTTACCTTTCTGCTGCATAGATAGATGCGTTGGTTTGGGACAGTCGTATAGCCTTGTTGACCTTCGTCAAGGGCTTGTACGGGTGGATTCAAATTAACCTGGATAATGACGGGTAGAACTTGACATGTGACTTATGATTTGTTGACCTTCGCCAAGGTCATAAGAGCATGGGGCAGAAATCACATCGGGAGTTTCAAAAGAACTGAGACTTGCCAGATATGCGCATACCTTCTGGAGTGTGATACCGTGAGCGGATTCCGTCACGTTATCATGCGATGATAGTTGGATCCCGATTCCCACTGATGAGTTAGTTTACTCCTCGGGTGACCCCGACTAATTCTTCTTTCAGGTTTGGAGGAGAATTTGAGGTACAGTGGGAGGATTCCAGATTAGATAAATTGGTAACCATTCTGATCTAGGTTAGAGTGCACGCTGAGTGTTTCTTTTCTCTCTCTCTTTGGCAGCGACCATTGACCCGACCCTAAGACTTTGACTCAGTGACCAAGTTGACCGAACCTTCTTAACACTGGCTTTTGGATTATCAGAGTTGCAGACCTCATTGCCACTCCTACTTTTACCCTTTTCTCCAGGACACCCCGTATTACTACGAACGTCCACTTCCATTGGACAAAACCATCGTATGGTTAGATACGAACTCGAAGGAATTTATTCGAGGATGGTTTCAGGTTCTGGAGAAAACGGATAGGATTATTCAGTTGTCTTTTCCTTTTACCCTCTCTCAGGTTACGAGTACTCCTTGGTTTAGGGGTAGTACACCTATTACGCAAATTGGATTGTCTTCTTCCAAACCTTAGGCTGGTGCCGACCGGTAGGGAATGAAGAAAACCAATTAGCATAACGATGGTGTGCAGAAGGTATTAAGTTCAGACAAAGCAAGGGATTAGTAAGAGGGCAAAGTAAATTGCAACAGATATTCACGACCAAACCAAATATTTCGTTACCACTCCCACATCACCTTTGTATTTCTCCAGGACACTCCGTATCACTACGAAGATCCACAGTTTATTTGGATACTCCATCGTATGGTTATATACGAACTCGAATGGAACTTGTTCCAGTTCGGGGATGGATTCTGGTTCAGGAGAAATAGGAATAAGGTTTATTCGGTTGTCTTTTATCTTCGCCCTCTCTCATTGCGAGTGTTCCTAGGATTGGGACAGTACACCCATTATGCTTATTGGATAGTCTTCTTCCAAACCATAGGCTGGTGCCGAACGGTAGGGAAGGAAGAAAACCATTTGGCCTAAAAGGGTGTGCAGAAGGTAAAGACTAAAGACATATGAAGGGATTTGGAGAGGTGGCAGAGAACTATACGGTTACAGTCGTGAATCTGGAAGAGGCATTACTAGGAATACCAGAATACCTCATCGGAACATTTCAATGTTTCAGTTTCACTGTGTAATGTTAAAGGAAGACTGATTTCCCGATTAGATACTTACTCCAGGGTATGTATTTACCAGGTACGATTCTCACATCTGTATGGTTTTACAGATGATGAGGGGGAGTAAGTTATTGGGAATTGGGTGATTATCCTCATTATATCGGGATTCGTTGTAATCGGTGATATTTGAGGAAATCACCTGGGCTGTTTGCCGGTCGGCAAATATTTGGTTTTGAATATCCGCTGTTATGCACCAATTTCAAATTGATATATCTGTACGTCTATTTTCATAGAGTGAGATATACCTTTCTGAAATTATGTCTACGACATTTACCTATATCAGTGGATGGTTAGGTAAGGAGCATTAAACAGCGGTGTAATTCTTCTTAACCATAAGTACAGTTTTCAACCTACGACACACAGTGAATGAGTTATCAGACTCAAGGGACTTATACAGAGTATTGTATGTTGTCCAGGGTCCATCAGGACAGAGGGGTAGGTCCTCGTACTATATTCGGTTTACTTATGACTTCTCTAGTTTTTAGACCGGTGTTTCGTGGAAACACAGGGTCCGAATTTTGAGAGGTTACAGGTATTTGAATAGAGTAGAGAACCAGGTGTAGCAAGTATCGGGATTCTTCAAAGAGATCGAAGATGTAGATACTTGTGGTATTCAGTTGATAGTAATGATAAAGAGATCTTGCTTTTCTTTCAGGTTACTCATAATTGGAAGTATTCCTAAGTTGAGTAACGCTGATCGGCCTCCTTCCATTTAGTTGACATGCGCTGGGGACAGCTGCATGATTTGAATCTGGTTCAATTAAATCAGTGCCTCTGTTTCTATATTGGATATAGAACAGTTCATATCTTAACGATGTTAAGGTACGGGGAGTTGTCCGGTTTATGATTAAAACCAGACACTGGACAACTCAAGGCACGTTTCTGTAATGGCTGTTTGTGGGTTGACCCAGGCTATGACGCGGGTTGACTTTCTACCATCTGGAAGATCAATAGCAATATTGTTCTTGACTCGCCACAGTTTTAAATTAAAAATGGATTTTTTCAGGAAAACAGTAGTGGGAGTATGGTAGAACTGGAAGTGATTCCAGAACCACAAACGATTACTGAAGATTTGATAAGGAACCTAAAGATTCAATCTGAATTGACATTCCTTTGGCCACTCCGCAGATAAGGTGGGTAACTTCAGGCACCCGAGAGGCACTACGGTAGCCTCAAGGACGGTGACAGGGAAGTTCTTGTTTACCCACAATTGCCATTGTTGTTGTTCCAGGTTACGAGACCCGGCGGGAGGATGAGTATAGCGTCGTTCTAAACCAGTTTTAGAAGTGTACGTCTATATGACTCTGCCAGAGGGTTGTCGTTGTCAGTGGGAGCAGCGGAAGCATTGGTGGACAGGTTGCTTATGTCTATTTATAGACTAGAGCAGATGTAGCGGAGAAAGATCATCTATTTCTGACGTGACAGTCATGGGTTTGACTTCATCAGAATAGGGGATTGATCTGTTGAGAAGGTAGTAGGGTGTGATATCCTAGTATTTGGATGATATACACAGAGTAGGAAAGGAAACTCCTACACTACGATCGGTTATACTTTGGTCGTCACACAGTTGTTTCTCCACAAAGGAAATGGATTTTATATCAGACATACTGGTTACTAGATCTATGGTTTTAGATCTAGATTTGGGTGGTTTCCCAATCAGGGTACTTGACTGCATTCTAAGAGTATTTAGGATGGTAGACTCCTGGCAAGGTAGTGTACCTGCAGGTAATGGAGTCACCCTCTCCAAAGGTGTCTTACAGACTAAGTGGGAGAGGGGTGGGCATGATTGGCAGATCACTTGCTCAGGCAATTGAGTCCATCGTGAGATGTCAAGTACCACACCAGATGTTGTTCTTGCACTAGATGCAATAAGTTGACATTAATCCAATCCTGGAGAAACGGTAGGAAGCAGTTTTAGAACATAAGTGGATGTTCTAGGGATATGATAACGACAGCCTTATTCGGGAGACAATTATCATTCCAGGCTTCCAAGGTGACATGGACGACAAGAAGGTTGTCAGAGTTATAGTTTTTCCTTCTGATGAGGGGCAGTATTTTGGACGGGTGGTCCAAGGCAATACTGAGGGAGGAATGGCGCAGGATACTGATTAAGTTCAGTTGGCGATACAGTCTAAGAAGTTTGGATTTGGAGTTCATTTATGAGCTATGTCCCATCAGACATCCAGACACATTCTAAGACAGGTATTGCTCATTTCGGGAGATGGGTTTCTCCGCGAACTTGAGATATAGAGAGACATAGAAAGAAACAACTAAGCGGATCCACTCACTGAGGCTATTCCTCGAACGCAATAGTTTCGCAAACGAGCTTTGTGAGACTGACTAGTAGAGGAGTTGGGTGTTCGGTATCACACGGGCTGTGAGTATGCGACATCGCAATAATTAGCCTTGAGTGCAAGTGGGAGATTGTTGGAGATAGTGCCCTCAGAGTCAATTATTAGGTCACAGGTACGTGATTGTAATGATTGAGGGAGGACCTATCCTGGTAGGACAGTCTTACTCGAGATGATAGTATGCTATCTGGTTTACCTTTATCATCGTGTACTGCTTTAGGTGACCTGACACGTCGCTATTACACGTTGACAGAGCCCCTAGGATTCTTGCTTGACCACCAGCAGTATGAGGGCGATCATATAAGTGGGAGCTGGGGGTCTACAAGCATATCCTTAAAAGGTCCCTAGTCGTGGGAGTTTCGAGACCGGGCATCGATACTCCATTAGTAGACTAGTGTATACAGTCGAGACCCCGACGAGGGGCGGTGGCCGGTCTCACAAGCCACTGGTGTCAGTTGGATCACCTAAGATGTATACAGGTGCTCATTGGGTTATGAGTACACCGGACAGGACTCGCCGGGAACATGCTAGTTGGTCATATACCAGACGTCAGATGGCAGTTCCCTGGTGACATGTGTGCAGGTTAGTTCATCGACCTGGGGATCGTCATTTGTCTCGTATGAGTTCCCACTGTACTTTGATTACTACCCTACCACGGCTCAAAGGAGTCGTGCAAACAGGTTTTAGTTGGGTACAGTCCCGAGCCACATGGAGGCAGTGAGCGTATCCTCAGGGGTTCGTCTCTCCCGGTATTGGGGGTGAGGTCGTGCTGTGTCTAGGAGAGCCATTACACAAAGTCTTTGGCCAAGGCAAGGAGATTTACTGGTAGGTATTCCAGTAGTATCTCAGGGTGTTCTGGGCTACACTCCGACACGACTTGTACCGCTTTTGGGGGTCTGACTTTTACCAACCCCCTAGGCCCGCCATGCGATACTCATAGACGAACGGACCGGACTGCACGGATATTGTCACTGACAGGCTCAGTAGGGTTGTCAGGCTGAGTTCGCTCACAGACATCCCTTTTGGTCAGTACCTGGTAGCCCGTTACGTATTGGCTTATACCTCTGACGTGCTAGTGGTTAAATCCACAACCAAGGTGTTGACGAGTCTTTAGAGTCCCCCACATTCAGTTACTCAGCTTTCGGGCGAAAGGTTGTAGAGGCCGTATGGAGATATGGCAAGGTCCGATCAGATACGTGCGGTATTGCACGGATCAGGATCGGACAGTCTGTACTATAGGCCGTATGGTTATATGGCAGGGTTCGATCAGATACGTGCGGTATTGCACGGATCAGGATCGAACAGATATTACTAGCCGGTTTTGGTATAAGCCAGATTCTAGTATAGTACAGTGGAGATTTTGTCTCATTGCATTTGTATTTCGGTCGAAATACAGATGCGGGTGTGTATGCACAGTATCGGGGTTTTCCTGTAATTTATTACGGGACCAGTTTTCTGGAGTTGCCAGTTTGCTTTTAGTTTCGGCCGATTTCCTTTGTTCCGTTCATTGGCCGAAGTTTGGTGGAGGAGGGCTTATTTGCATTGTTGCAAATAAGCTTTAGTGGAGGGGGTCTTTGCTTATTTCCTTGTATCATGATGGCTCACCATACCTTGACCTTTTTGACTTCATTCTTCATGATGGATTGACTTTGGATATCATCATGGTTGATGAGTGATAGAAGAGTGTGGTTTTCACCTTGCTATCATTGGTTCACATGATTGTCTTTTCCTCTCTTTTGCATGATAGAGTTTCCCCCCCATTCTTTTAGCTCACTCTCTCATTCTCTCCATTCTTGAGGGGTGCATGGCCGGCCAAGTCCTTCTTGGGCTGTCCAAAATTGTAAAGGGGGTTTTTGTTGTTGATTTCATGTTCCAAAATCCACAAGTTCCTCCACAAAACTCCTTGCATCATCCCTCCACCACAATGGCATCTCCTATACCCCAAAAGTGAGACACAAGCTCTACTATAGATTCTACGACGAACCTTGGACACGTCGAGTAGCCGGCTTCGTGCCCGAGTTGCCTCGGCATTGAGGTGGGAGCCCGTAAACAAAGAAGGCGATGTGGTGCACTTCCGGCGACGAGGAGGAGACGGGACTTTTCCGCAGGAGATCGGGACCATAACGAGAAGACCGGAGGACTTGGATCGTCGGTACATCTCTAACCCATCTTCTTGTTAGCTTAGACTTGTTAATGGTTACGATCCGGGTGTTTAGTGCGCGGTGGTGCCGGTTTGCTAAGTCCGCAAAATTTAAGTTATTCACCTCTTCCGCATTCCGGCGTCGGTTTGACGGCCGGGGCGCCGCCGTGCACTTACAGTGTACTCATAACCCAATGAGCACCTGTATACATCTTAGGTGAACCAACTGACACCAGTGGCTTGTGAGACCGGCCACCGCCCCTCGTCGGGGTCTCGACTGTATACACTAGTCTACTAATGGAGTATCGATGCCCTGTCTCGAAACTCCTACGACTAGGGACCATTTAAGGATGTGCTTATAGACTACCAGCTCCCACGTATATGATCGCCATCATACTGCCGGCAGTCAAGCAAGAATCCTAGGGGCTCTATCAACGTGTAATAGCGACATGTCAGGTCACCTAAAGCAGTACACGATGATAAAGATAAACCAGATAGCATACTATCATCTCGAGTAAGACTGTCCTACTGGGATAAGTCCTCCCTCAATCATTGCAATCACGTACCTGTGATCCAATAATTGACTCTGAGGGCACTATCTCCAACAATCTAATCGTGCAAGAGCATATGCTAAAGTGTTTTCTTCTCTCTCTCTCTAGGTAGCGACCATGTCAGGCCATAATCAAGATAATAATATGGATGTATTGACTGAACCGGCTTATTATACTGAGCAGGGGAACGTTGGTCCCGTTCTTTCTTATAAGAGTTATAAGACTGAATAGGGAATAGTAGAATATATGGATTCTCACGCCGCCCAAATGGAGAACATGAATGTTGATGCACCTTCTTCGGGTGTGTTAGTTATTGAGAATTATTTCTCAGTTTACCCTACGTCCTGGGTATTAGATACCGGATCAGGATCCCATATATGTAAATTGTTACATGGGCTACGTAAAGGTAGAGAACTGGGAAAAGGTGATCATTCCGTTCAAGTAGGGAATGGTGCAAGTATTGCAGCCAAAGCATTTGGCGAATATCACTTAGTATTACCAAGTCATAATACACTGATTCTGAATGAGTGCTATTATATACCGAACATGATGTGCAACATTATATCAGTTTCTTTATTAAGTAAAGAAGGATATAATTTTGTAGTAAAGGATAATATTATGAACATATTCCTAGATCAAAAGTTGATTGCATCAGGCTCGTTACATAATGGCATATTCATTCTCAATCAAAATACAGTCCTCAATATACAAAACACACACAAGAGGAAGAGTTCAGAAATGAACGAATCCTTCTTGTGGCGTTGTAGACTTGGTCATATCAATGCGACACGGCTAGCTAAGTTACATGAGGATGGATATTAGAATCCATTCGAATTATCATCTTATGATACTTGCCATTCATGTCTCAAAGGAAAAATGACCAAAACTCCGTTTAGTGGACACGGAGAAAGAGTTACGGAACTCTTAGGACTGGTACATAGTGATGTATGTGGTCCTATGTCCACGCATGCCAGGAATGGTTCTTCCTACTTCATTACATTCACTGACGATCTCTCAAGATTCGGACATGTGTTCCTGATGAAACACAAGTCTGAAGCTTTTGAGAAATTTAGAGAATATAAGCACAAAGTAGAGAATAAAATGGGCAAAAGTATTAAGATTCTTCGATCTGATCGAGGAGGTGAATACTTAAATAATGAGTTCCTAGATTATCTAAAAGAGAATGTGATTCTCTCTCAGCTTACTCCTCCTTATACACCACAGCACAACGGTGTATCGGAACGGAGGAATCGCACCGTATTAGATATGGTGCGCTCTATGATGAGCGAGGCTGAGTTGCCTATTTCCTTCTAGGGATATGCACTGGATACAGCTGCAGACCTATTGAATATGGTTCCCACCAAATCCGTGCCAACCACTCCATATGAGATATGGAAAGGAAAGAGACCATATCTTAATTATATTAGGATATGGGGTTGTCCGGCATATGTGAAAACACAAAATCCGGACAAGCTCGGGGCAAGGTCTATTCTGTGTAAGTTTATTGGATATCCCAAACATTCGCGAGGGTATATCTTCTACCACACCGAAGAACAAAAGGTGTTTGTTTCTCGGCACGCCACCGTTTTAGAAAAGGAATTTCTTGCAAAAGAAATTAGTGGCTCTGAGGTAGAAGTGGAAGAAGTTCCAGCAGAACAAACTATAACAGATGATTTGATGGAACCAGAGGATTCAGTAGTACCCTACGAACCCCAGCCTCTCCGCCGATCTAGCAGGGTTTCTTATCCACCTGTGAGATACTACGGTTTTCTCATTGATGGTGGGAGCGAGGATTGCATCATGGAAGATGATGACCCGACTAGTTTCGAGCAGGCCATCACAAGTGGTGACTCTGTGAAATGGCTGGATGCAATGTGATCTGAGATGGAATCGATGTACACCAACACAGTATAGACTTTAGAAAATGCTCCTGTAGGGGTAAAACCTATTGGGAGCAAGTGGATCTTTAAAAAGAAATTTGGTGTAGATGGAAAAGTTAAGACTTTCAAAGCTAGACTTGTTGCAAAGGGTTTTCGTCGAAGACCAGGTGTGGATTATGACGAAACCTTTTCTCCTGTGGCTATGCTTAAGTCCATCCGGATCTTACTTATCATTGCTGCATACCATGACTACGAAATATGGCAAATGGATGTTAAGACCGCCTTTCTAAACGGTGATTTAGAAGAGTGCGTGTACATGACTCAGCCAGACGGCTTCGTAGATACTGGGAGCAGCGGAAAGGTGTGCAAGCTGCTTAAATCCATTTATGGGTTAAAGAAAGCATCGCGGAGTTGGAACATCTGTTTTGATGTTGTAGTCAAAGAGTTTGACTTCATCAAAAATATAGATGAACCTTGTATCTATAAAATGTTAGTTATATGTATGCCCTAGAGGCCATTACTATACATAGGATGTATATTGTAGTGGATGCTTGGACATATATAGGGATGACTTTCTTGCTCGATATGATAGTATGCTATCTGGTTACTCTTTACTTTAACATGTATACTGATTGTCTCTCTGTTACATGTTGGTAAAGCCCTTAGGATGTGTACTTGACTACCTGGACTATGATGCGGATCATACTAGTGGGGACATGGTAGTCCATAAGACATCTTTCAAAGTCCCTAGTCGTGGGTGTATCGAGACGGGGCATCAATATACCAGAGTAAACTAGCGTGTAGCATCTCGACCCATATAGATGGGCGATGGATGATCCCATATCCATTGGTGTTTGACATCAGAGATGATATACGGGTGCTCAGTGAAAACTGGGTACACTGGACAGACACGCCGAGAACTCCCAGATGGTATTATACCTTACGTCAGATGGCGGTTCTCTGGTGACACTGGTACAGGTTAGTCTGTAGACCCGAGATCGTCATAGAGTCTTGTGTGATTCCCAATGTGCTTTGATTTCCATCATAGCACGTCCAAGAGGGCGTGCAAAAAGGTGGCTTTTGGGTACAGTCCCGAATCACATGGAGGCAATGAGCGATAGGAGGGGTTTCGTCTCTCCCGGTATAGGGAGTTGATATTGCGCAGTGCTCGATTGGCTATAACAGGAAGTCCTTGGCCAAGGCTGCTTTAGGGATTTACTGGTAAGTGTTACCAGTAGTTTCTCGACCCGTTATGAGCCTCGTATCGACATGACTTATCGAGTTATTGGGGTCTGACGTTTACCACCCCTAGACGAGATATGCAACATATCAGACGAACAGACCGGACTGTACGGTAGTGTTACTGGTTGGATTCACAGGAGTGTGAGCGGGCTTGCTCGTTGATTTTTTGATCGCTCAATACCCGGGTGGCCGTTACGTTTAGCAGACCGCTTGCGGCTTGTAAGTGTTTGATATGATCATCACCTACTGCCGGCGTATTGACGAGTCTTTAGAGCCTTACACAGGGGTTTCCTGGCTCAAGCGAAACGAAATAGGAGCGCATATGAGATATGTGCGGGACCGAGAATAATACCAGTATGTGATACTGTATTCTATTCTCGCGATTTGTATCATCGGTCCGTTATATATGATATAGCCGGGTTACCGAATCAAGTGTTGATTCGATACATTGATACGCTTGATATTAGTCGGTTATATGCGATATGACCGGATCGTTAAATCAAGTGTTGATTTAATAATTTAATGTATAATTATATATTTGATATATTACTTTACATTAACTAGTATTGGTTCACTTATGATTGATTTTCTCACTTGAATGTGCACATTGTTTATATGTGATATATGCAAATGTACATGTTTGTATCATGCTTGATGATACAAACAAGTTGTGTGTACGAGACTTGAACCAAATCAAGGTTAGATTAGGGTTTACTATTTTCCTAAACAAATAACAAAAGAGTGTGACTTTGGTCAAAGTTATCAAGCTTCATGAAGCTTGATAAACATTGACAAAGTCAACTCTCTTTGTCATTTTTTTAAGATATTAGCTAACCCAACCCTAAACCTTATGATATGGTTAATTCTCTACATGAGTTAAGCATGAGGGCTTAACTCAACCATGGTGCCATGATTAAAAGGATATGTATTCATATTATTCTTTTAATTCATATGATTCTATTCTTCTTCTTCATCTTCATCAAGCTCACAAAAGCTTGAGAGCTCCAATGGTGCCATGAGAAAAAGAGTGAGAAATCCAATTCTAAAGTGAACCCACTTCCTATTTCTTCATCCTCTACCACTTGCCATGTAGTATAGGGTGTTCTCTTCACAAAGTTTTCGACCAAGTGAAGGAATAGCTTGAGTTTGAGTCTCCCCGACGTAGATCAAGTTCGGCCTCGAAGTCAATGACCTAGCCCGATCATTTCTCCGACGAAACCATCGCTAGAGTCCAGGATCTGATGATCGCAGTGGAGGGACGTCAACACGGAGCTAAAGAAATGGTGGAGTGGATCTACAAAGGTTGTACTCCCTTTTCACTTAGCAATAAAGTTGTTTACTTGCATGCTTTTCGCCTTTACTTCTAGTTAACGATCTATATTAGGGTTTCTCGGCACCGGAAAATTTTTGTTTGGCATGGTTGATGCCTTGTGGAACCTCCTTAGTGTGCCTAGTAACCCTACAGTGGTATCAGAGCCAAGCTAGAGCTTTAGGCGAAGTGTAGACGAAGTTAGAAACCCGATCGAACCCGAAACCCTAATCCAATGCCCCTCTCTGTACAATTTTTGAAACTGTGGATTTTTCCAGATTAAAAATGCTTAAAAAATTCAGCAGGAAGTTTTAAGAAATACAGTGCAAAACGACAAAATGATACGTCCAAAGCGCCGCGGAACCGCGGCACAAGCTGGCTTTTGCGGCGGTTTCACGGCCAAATGATGAGGTAATCCATTTCTTTTTGCACAGTAATTTCTTTCTGTACATGCTGTATTTTCTGGGAATTTTTAATGTTTACTCAAGAGTTGAGTTTTCTGGGTTGTATTGGAAGTTCGTCGATTCGATCGGAATCTTTAACTTTGTCTGTGTTTTTCCGGATAATTTAGAACATGTTAAAAAGTTCGACCGGATATAAATACCCAATTTTTCCCCTGCCGGGAAATTTCCAAGTGTTGGATTTTTCCGTAGTTTGAAAACGTTCTAAGTAGTGCAAGTAACGCGATGGACCCTCTAGAAGACAACAAACCTTAACTCGATTATGTGACCGTTTTGAACTGCCCTTTGAACCTTAGGGTTTGGGGCAGTACGGCGTGCCACATATGAGGCGTTGGCTTGACCCTTCTACGGCTGGACCGTTGGTACTGTGGCATGAAGTGGAGGTTTTTGAACTTATTTCAAGAGTTGAGCTGTTTCGGGAAGACTTGGGTGTTTGATTGTTCGATCGGAAAGTTTAATATTTTCAGTTTATCTGGAACGTGATACAATATTTGGAATCCACAAGTATTTATGAGATAACTAAAATGAATGTTATAAACATAGCACATTAGTCTCACTTGATCGGTTGCCATGGAATTTTGATGCGATCAAAAGTCCGTCGCAATCACGTAGCGTACGCGGATACTCGTCGGATAAACTTAATAGACAGCTACACCCCTAAGCCCCGACCAAGTGACTGTAAGAGAACCCCGTTCCCGAAAGAATTCGTTCGGATGCTCGCTGCAGCGGTGTTCTGCCTTGGTGCACTTCGTCGATGGCAACCGGGGGTGCGGCCGTCTACTAAAGTTTGCGACGAGCATTCGATCAAAATGCCGGGAATCTTGTTGAATTGCCCGACTTGATATTGAAAAGTGTTTTCGATAATGAGACTAAAATGCGGGGTTTATAATTGTTAGGCATGTGATGTCTAAGGAATTCAGATGGTTAGGCATGTGATGTCTATAGAGTTTGCGGATTCCAACTGTTGTAGTTTTACACTTTCTTTTCTGCGACCGTAAGTGTAATATGTGATATCGCCGGTTTCGTTGCTATATGTCAACGGCAATTGGGATGCGCACATTTACTTACGTTGATGACATGTGATGTTATGTGTTGCTGGATATGTTATATTGGATCGTCGCGTTTTGAATAGCCGGGGGTTTTATGTGAGATGAGCGTTTTTATTTTCATTCATGTAAAATTTATTGTATGTAATATTCATTTATTGGGGCACTTCCGGGTTGAGGTTGATGTCACCCATTGTATATTATTTACTTTTCCGCACTAGGATAGACCCAAGGAGGAGAGCACAAGTAACCGGGTTCTGGAGTCCAGTGGGAGACCAACTCGAAGAGTCGAGTCCGGGTCTCCTAACTTTAGAATTGGTAGGGTTGCTTGCCGCTCTCGTAGGGGTCTAGGAGTGTGGGTTTGGCTATTCATCGCGACCGTGGAATCCGTGTTTTATACTGGCTCGTATTGAAAACACGGACGTCCTAGTATATCCAATGTTTCATATGTTTCTTCTGCTGCGATATCTGTGATGTGATCATTTGATATGTGATGATAGATACTGTATATGATATATATGATATATTATATAGACGTTACTTATGTTTTGCACTCGTGCTAGCCCTGCCCCGCTCTGTCGTTAGTTACGTAACCTAACGGTACACGAGGGGACATCGAGGTGAATACGGATGGCATAAGTGTACGTCGTATTTATCTGTGATGTTTAGGTGATTTAAATGATGGGACTTCATTAATATGATTAATGAAAGAAAAAGAAACCTAAAAGATGTTGTAGAATCAAATTTTCAAAAACGGGTAGCTACAGTTCTTGCTTTGCTTCGCGGTGTTCCTTGTAGAACATCCTGCACCTTATTCGATAAGGAAAAGGCCGAGATCCCTTCACCGGGAGTGACCCCTTTAGCAATAACTGGCAGATGCTACACCCCTAGGTTTGTCTTTTGATTGCTTCTATAGTTTTTGCTTTGCACAGCGGTATATATGATATATCCTGCACCTTATTCGATAAGGAAAGGGCCGACAATCCCTTCACCGGGAGTGACCCCTTTAGCAAAACTAGAAAAGCCTCAAAAACACTCCATTTTAAAATTATTTGATTCTACAACGATATCAAGTTCATTACGCAATAGGTTTTCAGAAAAACCTGTCGTAGCCCTCCGTCATTTCAGATAAGTAGTTGTTAGTATTCGTGCTGCCTTTGTTGGCCTTTGTCAAGGCGTAGTGTGTGGTAGCTGACTGATGCTTATCTGCTTATGCATATGATGCAGATTGGGTTGGAGTAGTCGTGCGACCTTGTTGGCTTTTGTCAAGGGTCGCGCGGGTGGGTTTAATTCAATCAAGAAATGACGGGTTGAACTTGACTAGCATCCTATGGTTTGTTGGCCTTTGTCAAGGTCATAGGAGGTTAGGGGCAAAATTATCGGGAATTTCAAGAGTTGAAATTTGCAATGAGATTGCATACCTTCTATGAGATAGTTGGATCCCGATACCTACTGCGAGTAATTGTTACTCCTGGGAGAGTTTTACACATTACAATTAGCCGATCAATTAGGTGTCAACGGGGTTACGCCTCTGGGAAAACGAGGTTTACTGTAATTAGGTCCGTGTGAAAGCACGGGGAACCTCCCTCAAAGTACCGACACTGGCCTGGCTGAAAGATTGGCGAACTTGTAGCGTGTAATTAATCCCGGCTAGTCTTTCCTTTTAGGGTTTGAAGGAAGATTTGATAAAAACAGTGGGAGCCATCCTGATTAGATAAAATAATAACCAATCTGATCTTGCAAGAGCGCACGCAGAGTGTTTTCTTCTCTCTCTCTCCAGGTAGCGACCATATCACGCCTTAATCAAGATAATAAAACGGATACATTGACCGAACCCGCTTGTTATACTGAGCTGGGGAACGTTGCTTCCGCTTCAACTTATAATTGTTATAAGACAGAGCAGGAAATTGGGGATTACCAGAATTCCCGTGCCGCCCAAACGAAGAAAGTGCATACCGATGCATCATCTTCGGGTGTGTTCATTACAGAGAACTGTTTCTCAGTATCCTTTAAGTCCTGGGTATGTGATACCATATCAGGATCCCGCATATGTAATTTGTTACATGGGCTACAGAAAGGTAGAGAATTGAGAACGGGTGATAAGTTTCATGAGGCAGAAAACGGTGCAAGTGTTGCAGCCAAGTCTGTTGGTCACTGTCACCCTATATTACCAGAATACATTGATTCTGAACAGATGTTATTAGATACCGAACCTGATATACAAAATCATATCAGTCTCTTTATTTAGATAAAGAAGGATATAATTTTGTATTATTGGATAATGTTTTGAACATTTCCTATATCAATAGTTGATCGGTTCAGGCACGTTATCTAAAAGCATTGACGTTCTAAATCAAACTACAGTTCCTAGTATACAGAACACACACAAGAGGAAGAGTTCAGAAATGAACGAATCCTTCTTGAGGCATTGTAGACTAGGTCATATCAATGCGACCCAACTAGCTGAAGTTACATTAAGATACATATTTAAATTAGTTTGAATTTACATCTTGTGAAACTTGCCAGTCATGTCACAGAGATAAGATGACCATAGCTCTGTTTATTGGAAATAGAGAAAGAGTTGGTAAACTCTTGGGATGATACAAGATAATGTAGAAGGTCCCCTGTCTACACATACCAATACCGGTTCTTTGTACTTCATTACATTCTCTGATAATCTCTCAAGATTCAGACATATGTTCCTGTTGAAACACAAGTCCGAACCTTTTGAGATATTCATAGAATATAAGTTAGAAGTAGAGAACCAAAATACGGGTAAAAGTATTATGTCCTTTGATGTGATCAAGGAGGAGAATACTTGAGCACGGGATTCCTAGATTATTCTAAAAGAGAATGAGATTCTCTTTCAGCAATACTCCTCCGTATACACCATAGCACGATGGTATATCGGGGCAGAGCAATAACACCCTATGTGATATGGTGTGCTCTATGATGAGTACTACTGAGTATCCTATTTCCTTTTAGGGAGTTATTGTCACGTCCCGAAAAGATGGAACATGACCGGCACTTAAACTACGAAACGTCTCGAGGCGTACGTAATCTAAGTAAGCCGAAAACCCAGAAATCCAAACCAAGAAAAGTAGTAGAGTGAAGGAAAACCAATTTAAAACAAGTAGTTTTAATAGCATAAGCCGAATTATGCGGTTTTTAAGAACATCAAAATTTACTGAAAATTTCGGCAGAGTCTCCTTTGTAAATACTGGCCCCCAAACGGGATACAACATGAATAGTATACGAAATCAATAAAAAGGCATCCCCAAGCGGGAGCTAGCTCTTCGTCAATCGACGGTCACAACCACACAAGCAATATAATATACAACGCCAACGGCGAGGATCAAAATTCAAAAGGAAACTTAAAACCATAAGAAAACCACAGAAATAAAACGCGCGACTCTAAGGTCGAAGGAATAACCTCACTGGTCTCTATCTCAAAAATAAATATATGTTTGGTTGATGGAACTTCTAGATACAACAGAATAATGATATACAAGATATATAATGGGGGTACGATACAAGTAAACCCACCTACTAGCAAATCACCCGAAGAAAACTATGCCCGCAAAGCCGTAATGAAACCTGTACGGCAAACCTGCAAGAAACTGGGGCACAACAGGGGTGAGTTGCCAACTCGTGAATAGAAAAACATCTACGAATAGAAATCGCATAAATAACGCAACCTAGGTCAATGATCATAATATATCCTCAAATATAAGAATAACATGCAACCTATAACAAGGCTAGGGTAGATATTTAACCCGAGTGTAATCTCATGTGCCCGTGTCAGTGCCTCAGGTAGCAATATATCATATGAATGAGGTATGAATGCATGAAAACAGAATACATGTAAATGAAGAACTGTTTTCATAATTTAGTGAGATTTCCTTTGTATTTTTAAAATGAGGTATCATAATGAAATCAGCATAAAACAGTGCCTAGCATCGGCACAAAACGGAATCCCAATATCTCGATATTTCTGTATCACAGTCTCTGTACCTCAATATCTCGAAATCTCAATATCTAGGGCGCCGTCAGTCCAGACCGGCCTCTACCATCCATCTCAAGACCACGACGGTATCCCCCGGATATCCGACGCGTCGGGTAAAATCACCGGTAGGTAGTGCTCCCCTGCCAGGCTCACATCGTCATCATCACGTGCTTCTTGCCCTGGGGTACCTTACCGGGTCCACCATGTACCCGAAACGGTTCATCCGTCTCCTCGAATCGGGTCTCGAAATCCATCAGCAAACTCATGGTGGACGACTCATACATCATAGGAAAAACCACACTTTTTATTTTAAAAGAGAGAAAAGGTTTATTTATGTTTTTGCGGTTTTCCTCCAAATCCAGAAAATCTCATGGAAATCTGAATCCAAAACCTCAATAACACGTAAAATAGTGAATATATGCATGAGAATCCATGAATGCGGCATAACAATGAATAACAGTATGCATGAAGTAGCAGGTAATAACTACAATGTCTAAACTAACATATAAGGCAAGTACGCTATGTCAAGCAATAATATTTTCTAAGGTGTACGTGACATGGCAATTACCGATGAAGATGTGTGTGAGCCGGCAATTAAGTGTACGTGGTACATACGCATCATCGGTAATGGTGCTGGTGTCCTAACAATATGATATCAACATTGCAATAAGAAATTATAACATAAGTATGCGATGCGAAGCGAACCACAATAATAAACGGGAGCTGAATACTAGACACAACTGTAACTAACCTGCATTAATCTAATATAAGTCCTACAATTGGTGCCTTTTGAAATAACACGAATCATGTGGTTTTGAAAATAGGGCTACGGTGTTTTTATGAAAAGATACGTCTTTTGAAATATCCGTAGGATCCCTTGGGCTGTCTTTTAAAATACCCACGATTCGTTAGTTTTTGAAATAGGTAAGAATCGAATCTAATCTAACAACTAAACTAAACTAAAGGGCTAAGCTAACAAGCTGGACTACAGGTAAGGAAACCGCCTAACACCTGAGTCGATCCATATACATACCTGTATATATATTAGTCGGTGATCCCGCCTCAATAATATCATATCCGATACCATATCTACAATCAGACATCCCAAGTCAAGAGTGCGGATCAATCATCAAGATATAGCTCGTACGTAAATCAGTCGTACGGCATCCCCAGATCTGGGTACGGGTCAAAATCATATTCATCACACTATTCATCCGGTATCCTCTTTGTCAAAGATCATAGTTTAAGGTACTGACCTATGTCTAATACAATACTAATATCATCAATATAGTCATGATCTGACTACTGATCGACAATCTCGTACAAACCGATATCATTAGCATATATCATCATCAAGGGGTATACATCGCCCAATACTGCATAGTATCAATATCCTAGCATATCATATCTTATATCACGATCACATGTCGACCATTTTATTTATAACACTATTCACCCGTATCGCCGTCCCAAGATCCGCTATAACACCAGGACGTACCTCAAGTACGAATCCTGCCATATCACCGATATCACAACCACAAAACAAATCTCATCGACTCAGCTCAATCCCAAGTATCATCCTCAAATCCGTATGTGAACACATAGTCCCATACCCATGTGATCACATAACTATAAAGAATCCCATGAGCACATATAAATAGGAATGTATGCAAGTATGTATGTGTGTATGTGTAGTGCAACACTACCCTAGGGTTCGCAACACTAAAATAATCCAACACATCAATATCCATCCTAAACATCGTTATTAATCCCAAATAACATATAATAATTGTTGGTGTGTATACGCATCCGTATACACCACCACGGACTGCGGGGGTGCTATACGCCATCCACCCGACTTCTCCCCGTAGATATAAATCTACTCACCTGGTCCTCGCTCGCCGGTGCCGACGTCGCCACGCGCTTGCTTGTCGTCTCGAAGTCCACATGGGGTACCTACATATCATAACGCATCGTATCGCATTAAAATCCGACTCATGACCAAAACGACTCACGAATCCCACATAGGTCAAAACCTATAGTTGCTCTCACAAACCAACCCAAAAAACCTCGACGTCGGCGTGCAAACGCCCGACCATCGAGAAAAACCCAAGTACACTCATTTGCACATTCAGGAATACTAATTTAAATATAGAATAGGTTAAAATTCACAAAAACACCCAAATTCACTTTAGAAGCCATTTTTCCGAAAATCTAGCAAGCCAAAATTACCTGTTTTAGTACAAAACTCGACGATTAAATGAATGTAGCAGCCAATATAATTATTAAATATCTTAAATAAGTCATATTAATCATTTCCATAATTTAATTTCACCAAACCATATATGTTAAAAAAAACAAATTTGCAAAAATACCGATTTTAACTCTTTTTAAAGCAAAATTCACAATTTAACAATTAAGCTTGGTTTTGCATCATCCAAAGTCATTAAACCACTCATTATAATATTAATAATGACATGAAACCATAATTATATCTTAATCTAAAGCATTTAACAATTTTCCAAAAACCCTAGTTAGCAAAATAACTTAATTAGGACATTTTATAAGTAATGGTTTGTAATTAACAACTAGATTAGCTTTCTACAAGACATAAGATGTTAATCCACATCACTAAACCATGCACAATATATCACAACACAATTTCACCACAAAACCCTAATCTAAACCTCCTCTTGAAAACCCACATCTTTAAATTAACCCGCAATTAAGCACCTAACAAGCTTCATTAAGGAATTTAAATCAAAAAAATGAATAATGGGTCAAAAGTTATACCTCACAAACCATGATCAAACTTGAAATCTTGACATCCATTTTGAAATCCTTGCACCAAGATCCATGCTAAAGGAGATGAGGGAAAATGGGTAGGGCTTTGTTTTGAATTTTAGTTTAGATTTTGATGGGAATTGGTGAATTTTTTTGAGGGAAAAATGATGGAAGAAGAGGGGAGAGGGGGGCTGCTGTTGGCCTACAAAATTTGGCCAGGAAATGTAGGGGGGTGAGGGAGGAGAGAGAGTGAGGTGGAGAAAGTGAGAAGAAAAGTCAAAGTCCACCTTTTACTTCTATCATTCTCTTTTCTTTTCTTTTCTTTTCTTTTGCAAAACAAGTGGGGACAAGAGAGGGGGGCTGCTGAATTCAGCCAAGGGGAAGGGAAAATGGGGGTGTGTGAGTGTGGGTATGGTTGTGGGGTGATGGAAAATGATAAATACTATACCCCAAACATCCATTTACACTAAAAAAAAGCCTTTTTTTCTTGAATAATTTCTAAACCGTTTTGGCAAACGATTTCGTTTCAAAAACCACATGATAAAATTTTATTTAATATTTTATGATGCACAAAATTTTTTTCAACTCATTCCAATTTGTAATTTTCTCTTATTAAATATATTAGTGACGGCTTAAAATAATATTAAAATAATTAATTTCGGAAAAATTTTCAGAAAATTTGAAATTTCACCAGTGGCTCAATAAACACCAAATACTAGCAATTACATATCTAGAATATGTATATTTAATTTTATAATAAAGATATTTGCATTTTGACTTTTTCAAGAAAACCCCCTTATTTTACTGTTTTTTCGAAATTTCACCGAAACGATTTTTAAAACGTTACAATCTTCCCCCCTTAAAGAAATTCGGTCCCCGAATTTAAATTAAAACTTCCCCCAAATACTAAAATATTTCAGCCAAAACCATCAAATTGCCGGGGCTCCGAAATCATAAATACGTAAAACAAATCGTAGCGCAACGCATGCGCATGAAAAATGACCATATAGCTCAAATCAGAACTCCGTCAGGCATCCCGCAGTCATCGGAGTCATGGGGATGGCATCAATACCAAATCCAAAGCAAAACCAATATGATATAACTCGAAACTATACATGTAAAATATATTCAGGTACTGTCCTCTGACTAGTCCTGCTCAGTACGAAAACACATAGCAATATCATAAAAATGTACTGCTCTATAAGAAAAATCAATCCCAAAATACGCGTATGCATACTACGTGCGTCTTGTGCGCACGGAAATCAAAATACAAATATGTGCCATACATATTCACAGAAACAACATCTAAGTGCATCGGGTGTGCACGAAACATCTGTTGTAGGCAACATGTGTGCCTGACAGCAAAATCAGGTGCATCTGACATGCACGAAAAATCTCGATTTAGTGAATCTGGTGTGCACCAAAATCACACTTCAAAACATGCGCCCAACATGCGCGAAAATCCAAATCTGGTGCATCCATCATGCACGAACAAATATCGAACATCACCATCGAAATCAAAGTCCAATGCATCTAAGTGCACAAAAGGCGTATCACTGCACAGCAAGCATATATAAACTATACAGAGTGCAGGAACCAAATCGTGTGCTTGCATACGTACAAAATCAACTCAAATGTCTAAAACCGTAAAATCACAAACATGTGAAACCAAAGCACGAAAACGATATCAAGCGCAACACTGTGCAAAGATCGTAAATCCTCAATCATCAAAATCAAATGCTGCGAATAAATCACCCAACACATCGAAATCAATAATGGCGGAATAGTACCGCTCAAGCGCATCCTCTAAGAATCTCAGGCCAACTGTCGCGGTCACTAGTGGGACGTCTCGTCGATGATCATGAACTCTGGCCTGCTGGTGTGCGTAACAATGACCACTCCTGGGTCAAGGTCTTCACTGTGAATTACCAATCTCTCGGTCCATCGGCTCATCGGCCTTGTCAGGTGTGCTAACGGGGATGATCCCGTTCTGGCACGTCTCTTGTCATCTCCCGGTCAATCATCACGACCACTCGTAAGACAACATATCACTGGCGTCGGCCTCTGGCTTTCTGAATGTAAGTGACACATCTGATCCTGGGTGCAAGTATCATTGCAGCAGTGTCCTAGAAGGAATCCTGCTCATGGTCTCTTCCATGTCTCGTCTCTACCAACTGTCCGGAAGTCATCGTCCTTTCCTATATCTGCATCTTGCTCTGGAACGACTGCATACTCATCGCGACTCCTTCTGGAAGGTAAATCCAAGTACCATGCCTCGGCATGCGCATCGCATCTCTGATGTCGGCGGAGTGGAACGTCATCTCATCTAGATCTGGTACGAACCTCTTACTTCACTTTTCTCTAATTTCGTCTGCTTTGGACTCGTCTCGTCGGGGCTGCATGGACTGAGCACCAACGGCTTTCCTCGTATCGGGAGTCTCCCAAGAAATGCATCTCACCACCTAGCATCCGAATTAAGTCGAGCCATCTGATCGATTCGTCAAAACCTCATAATCCCCCAAGAGCTCAACATCTTGGGCACAATTTAATAGTATCGAACACATACCACAGCATCGGTGGTCCAGCCATAGAAGGGCAAACCCAAGCCTCACTAAAGGCGCCGCAGAACTGCCACAAACCCGAAGGTTCCAAGGCTTTCACACGGTCGTTAAGTCGAGTTAGGGTTTCATTCTTCTAGAGGGACCATAGAATTGCCTGCATGTCTTTCCGACTACTTTAAACTTGGAATAATAGGTTTTTGACATTCGATCGCCTCTGTCGACTCTCAACGTCTCCGCGTGAAGTCATCTCTAGCTGGAATCAACCTATCTGATGACCTCGCATCGGGGTAGGCGAACGAACCACCTGTCCTAGTCATTCATCCTCGGGTGACTAGCGACCTTCTATCATCTCTTAGTACAACTCATTCTGCACTAACTCCAGCATCTGGGGCAATACCTCGTCGTTCGCAGCAATAACTGGCTCGCTCGTCTGCACGCTGAACGGTGCCTCAATCATCAGGAGTAAGCAACACACCAACGGTCATCAAAATCTGGCTGGCCTCTATCATTGGCTCAATCCTCTAGTGCAAATCGACACGTCCGAGTAACCTCATAAAGGCGATCCGCCAAACGCTCGTGGCGCGGAAACACAGTAAAAAGACACATCTCCGCAATCGTGTGTTGCCGGAATTTCATCCTGGTCAGTCCTCGTTCGTGACGAGCTCCGGCTGACCACAACTCTAGCTGTAGCTCTCCCTGCCCGTAATCGTGGCAGCAAAACCATAACTGGTACTGATGAGGCTAGATCGGAATGAATATAATACTGAGCAAAGAAATGTACATCCTAAGGCTTCATAAGTGGAGTAGCGTATCGTAAGTATGCCGCGGAACATACCCACGGTATGTCACTCTACTTTAGTCACCTATTCCATCAACCAAGGGTCATCCTACGCTCCGAAGGTAGAACCTAACGCTCTGATACCAACTTTGTCACGTCCCGAAAAGATGGAACATGACCGGCACTTAAACTACGAAACGTCTCGAGGCGTACGTAATCTAAGTAAGCCGAAAACCCAGAAATCCAAACCAAGAAAAGTAGTAGAGTGAAGGAAAACCAATTTAAAACAAGTAGTTTTAATAGCATAAGCCGAATTATGCGGTTTTTAAGAACTTCAAAATTTACTGAAAATTTCGGCAGAGTCTCCTTTGTAAATACTGGCCCCCAAACGGGATACAACATGAATAGTATACGAAATCAATAAAAAGGCATCCCCAAGCAGGAGCTAGCTCTTCGTCAAGAAAACCACAGAAATAAAACGCGCGACTCTAAGGTCGAAGGAATAACCTCACTGGTCTCTATCTCAAAAATAAATACATGTTTGGTTGATGGAACTTCTAGATACAACAGAATAATGATATACAAGATATATAATGGGGGTACGATACAAGTAAACCCACCTACTAGCAAATCACCCGAAGGAAACTATGCCCGCAAAGCCGTAATGAAACCTGTACGGCAAACCTGTAAGAAACTGGGGCACAACGGGGGTGAGTTGCCAACTCGTGAATAGAAAAACATCTACGAATAGAAATCGCATAAATAACGCAACCTAGGTCAATGATCATAATATATCCTCAAATATAAGAATAACATGCAACCTATAACAAGGCTAGGGTAGATATCTAACCCGAGTGTAATCTCATGTGCCCGTGTCAGTGCCTCAGGTAGCAATATATCATATGAATGAGGTATGAATGCATGAAAACAGAATACATGTAAATGAAGAACTGTTTTCATAATTTAGTGAGATTTCCTTTGTATTTTTAAAATGAGGTATCATAATGAAATCAGCATAAAACAGTGCCTAGCATCGGCACAAAACGTAATCCCAATATCTCGATATCTCTGTATCACAGTCTCTGTACCTCAATATCTCGAAATCTCAATATCACAGTCTCAATATCTAGGGCGCCGTCAGTCCAGACCGGCCCCTACCATCCATCTCAAGACCACGACGGTATCCTCCGGATATCCGACGCGTCGGGTAAAATCACCGGTAGGTAGTGCTCCCCTGCCAGGCTCACATCGTCATCATCACGCGCTTCTTGCCCCAGGGTACCTTACCGGGTCCACCATGTACCCGAAACGGTTCATCCGTCTCCTCGAATCGGGTCTCGAAATCCATCAGCAAACTCATGGTGGACGACTCATACATCATTGGAAAAACCGCACTTTTTATTTTAAAAGAGGGAAAAGGTTTATTTATGTTTTTGCGGTTTTCCTCCAAATCCAGAAAATCTCATGGAAATCTGAATCCAAAACCTCAATAACACGTAAAATAGTGAATATATGCATGAGAATCCATGAATGCGGCATAACAATGAATAACAGTATGCATGAAGTAGCAGGTAATAACTACAATGTCTAAACTAACATATAAGGCAAGTACGCTATGTCAAGCAATAATATTTTCTAAGGTGTACGTGACATGGCAATTACCGATGAAGATGTGTGTGAGCCGGCAAGTAAGTGTACGTGGTACATACGCATCATCGGTAATGGTGCTGGTGTCCTAACAATATGATATCAACATTGCAATAAGAAATTATAACATAAGTATGCGATGCGAACCACAATAATAAGCGGGAGCTGAATACTAGACGCAACTGTAACTAACCTGCATTAATCTAATATAAGTCCTACAAATGGTGCCTTTTGAAATAACACGAATCATGGGGTTTTGAAAATAGGGCTACGGTGTTTTTATGAAAAGATACGTCTTTTGAAATATCCGTAGGATCCCTTGGGCTGTCTTTTAAAATACCCACGATTCGTTAGTTTTTGAAATAGGTAAGAATCGAATCTAATCTAACAACTAAACTAAACTAAAGGGCTAAGCTAACAAGCTGGACAACAGGTAAGGAAACCGCCTAACATCTGAGTCGATCCATATACATACCTGTATATATATTAGTCGGCGATCCCGCCTCAATAATATCATATCCGATACCATATCTACAATCAGACATCCCAAGTCAAGAGTGCGGATCAATCATCAAGATATAGCTCGTACGTAAATCCGTCGTACGGCATCCCGAGATCTGGGTACGGGTCAAAATCATATTCATCACACTATTCATCCGGTATCCTCTTTGTCAAAGATCATAGTCTAAGGTACTGACCTATGTCTAATACAATACTAATATCATCAATATAGTCATGATCTGACTACTGATCGACAATCTCGTACAAACCGATATCATTAGCACATATCATCATCAAGGGGTATACATTGCCCAATACGGCCTAGTATCAATATCCTAGCATATCATATCTTATATCACGATCACATGTCGACCATTTTATTTATAACACTATTCACCCGTATCGCCGCCCCAAGATCCGCTATAACACCAGGACGTACCTCAAGTACGAATCCTGCCATATCACCGATATCACAACCACAAAACAAATCTCATCGACTCAGCTCAATCCCAAGTATCATCCTCAAATCCGTATGTGAACACATAGTCCCATACCCATATGATCACATAACTATAAAGAATCCCATGAGCACATATAAATAAGAATGTATGCAAGTATGTATGTGTGTATGTGTAGTGCAACACTACCCTAGGGTTCGCAACACTAAAATAATCCAACACATCAATATCCATCCTAAACATCGTTATTAATCCTAAATAACATATAATAATTGTTGGTGTGTATACGCATCCGTATACACCACCACGGACTGCGGGGGTGCTATACACCATCCACCCGACTTCTCCCCGTAGATATAAATCTACTCACCTGGTCCTCGCTCGCCGGTGCCGACGTCGCCACGCGCTTGCTTGTCGTCTCGAAGTCCACATGGGGTACCTACATATCATAACGCATCGTATAGCATTAAAATCCGACTCATGACCAAAACGACTCACGAATCCCACATAGGTCAAAACCTATAGTTGCTCTCACAAACCAACCCAAAAACCCTCGACGTCGGCGTGCAAACGCCCGACCATCGAGAAAAACCCAAGTACACTCATTTGCACATTCACGAATACTAATTTAAATATAGAATAGGTTAAAATTCACAAAAACCCCAAATTCACTTTAGAAGCCATTTTTCCGAAAATCTAGCAAGCAAAAATTACCCGTTTTAGTACAAAACTCGACGTTTAAATGAATGTAGCAGCCAATATACTTATTAAATATCTTAAATAAGTCATATAAATCATTTCCATAATTTAATTTCACCAAACCATATATGTTCAAAAAAAACTAATTTGCAAAAATACCGATTTTAACTCTTTTTAAAGCAAAATTCACAATTTAACAATTAAGCTTGCTTTTGCATCATCCAAAGTCATTAAACCACTCATTATAATATTAATAATGACATGAAACCATAATTATATCTTAATCTAAATCATTTAACAATTTTCCAAAAACCCTAGTTAGCAAAATAACTTAATTGGGACATTTTATAAGTAATGGTTTGTAATTAACAACTAGATTAGCTTTCTACAAAACATAAGATGTTAATCCGCATCACTAAACCATGAACAATATATCAAAACACAATTTCACAACAAAACCCTAATCTAAACCTCCTCTTGAAAACCCACATCTTTAAATTAACCCGCAATTAAGCACCTAACAAGCTTCATTAAGGAATTTAAATCAAAAAAAATAAATAATGGGTCAAAAGTTATACCTCACAAACCATGATCAAACTTGAAATCTTGACATCCATTTTGAAATCCTTGCACCAAGATCCATGCTAAAGGAGATGAGGGAAAATGGGTAGGGCTTTGTTTTGAATTTTAGTTTAGATTTTGATGGGAATTGGTGAATTTTTTTGAGGGAAAAATGATGGAAGAAGAGGGGAGAGGGGGGCTTCTGTTGGCCTGCAGAATTTGTCCAGGAAATGTAGGGGGGTTAGGGAGGCGAGAGAGTGAGGTGGAGAAAGTGAAAAGAAAAGTCAAAGTCCACCTTTTACTTCTATCATTCTCTTTTCTTTTCTTTTCTTTTCTTTTGCAAAACAAGTGGGGACAAGAGAGGGGGGCTGCTGAATTCATCCAAGGGGGAGGGAAAATGGGGGTGTGTGAGTGTGGGTATGGGTGTGGGGTGATGGAAAATGATAAATACTTTACCCCAAACATCCATTTACACTAAAAAAACCCTTTTTTCTTCAATAATTTCTAAACCGTTTTGGCAAACGATTTCGTTTCAAAAACCACATGATAAAATTTTATTTAATGTTTTATGATGAACAAAATTTGTTTCAACTCATTCCAATTTGTAATTTCCCTAATTAAATATATTAGTAACGGCTTAAAATAATATTAAAATAATTAATTTCGGAAAAATTTTCAGAAAATTTGAAATTTCACCAGTGGCTCAATAAACACCAAATACTAGCAATTACATATCTAGAATATGTATATTTAATTTTATAATAAAGAAATTTGCATTTTGACTTTTTACAGAAAACCCCCTTATTTTACTGTTTTTTCGAAATTTCACCGAAACGATTTTCAAAACGTTACAGTTATGCACTTATGATGTTGCATACCTATTGAATAGGGTTCCGATCAAATCAGATGCCTAACATTTCATATGAGATATGGAAAGGGAAGAGCCCATTTCTTAAGTCAGTTAAGATTTGGGGTTGTCCGGCCTATGTCTAAAAGCAAAATCCGGACAAGCTCGAGGCAAAGTCAGATCTGTGGAAGTTTGTTGGATATCCTAAGCATTCGTAAGGGAATATCTTCTACCTAACCGAGGAAAAAAAATGTTTTGTTTCTCAGCATGCCACCTTTGTGAAAGTGAATTTCTTATGAAGAAATTAGTGGACATGAGGTAGAACTGGAAAGAGTTCCAGCTATACAAACTGCAGCTGATGATTTGGTAGAACCAAAGGATTCAATAGAAACCAACGAACCTCAGCCTCTCCGCCGATCTAGTAGGGTTCCTCACCCATCTGAGAGTTACTTCGGTTTCTTTATGACAGTGGGAGCGAGGAATGCATCATGAGATGATGACCTAACTAGTTTCGAGCTGGCCATCAGGAGTGGGACTCTGTAAGAATAGCTGGATGTTTATCGATCTGAGATGGAATCCTTTTACACCAACAAAGTATGGACTTTAGTTGCTTTATCTGAAGGGTTAAATCCCCATCAGGAGCAAGTATATCTTGAGAAGATTACTTGGTGTACATGGAAAAGTTGAGACTATCAAAGCTAGACTTGTTAAAGGTTTGCATCATTGACCAGCTATGGATTGTAATGAAACCTTTTCTAAATGCCTATGCTTAAGTCCATCCAAATCCTACTTGCTACGGCTACATACCATGACTACGATATCTGGTGGTTGGGTGTCTTAACTGTTGGAGATAGTGCCCTCAGAGTCAATTATTAGGTCACAGGTACGTGATTGCAATGATTGATGGAGGACCTATCCCGGTAGGACAGTCTTACTCGAGATGATAGTATGCTATCTGGTTTACCTTTATCATCGTGTACTGCTTTAAGTGACCTGACAAGTCGCTATTACACGTTGGTAGAGCCCCTAGGATTCTTGCTTGACCACCAGCAGTATGAGGGAGATCATATAAGTGGGAGCTGGGGTCTATAAGCATATCCTTAAATGGTCCCTAGTCGTGTGAGTTTCGAGACAGGGCATCGATACTCCAGAGTAGACTAGTGTATACAGTCGAGACCCCGACGAGGGGCGGTGGCCGGTCTCACAAGCCATCGGTGTCAGTTGGATCACCTAAGATGTATACAGGTGCTCATTGGGTTATGAGTACACCGGACAGGACTCGCCGGGAACATGCCAGTTGGTCATATACCAGACGTCAGATGGCAGTTCCCAGGTGACATGTGTACAGGTTAGTTCATCGACCTGGGGATCGTCATTTGTCTCGTGTGAGTTCCCACTGTACTTTGATTACTACCCTACCACGGCTCAAAGGAGTCGTGCAAACAGGTTTTAGTTGGGTACAGTCCCGAGCCACATGGAGGCAGTGAGCGTATCTTCAGGGGTTCGTCTCTCCCGGTATTGGGGGTGAGGTCGTGCTGTGTCTAGGAGAGCCATTACACAAAGCCCTCGGCCGAGGCAAGGAGATTTACTGGTAGGTATTCGAGTAGTATCTCAGGGTGTTCTGGGCTACACTCCGACACGACTTGTACCGCTTTTGGGGGTCTGACTTTTACCAACCCCCTAGGCCCGCCATGCGATGCTCATAGACGAACGGACCGGACTGTACGGATATTGTCACTGACAGGCTCAGTAGGGTTGTCAGGCTGAGTTCGCTCACAGACGTCCCTTTTAGTCAATACCTGGTAGCCCGTTACGTATTGGCTTATACCTCTGACGTGCTAGTGGTTAAATCCACAACCAAGGTGTTGACGAGTCTTTAGAGTCCCCCACATTCAGTTACTCAGCTTTCGGGCGAAAGGTTGTAGAGGCCGTATGGAGATATGGCAAGGTCCGATCAGATACGTGCGGTATTGCACGGATCCGGATCGGACAGTTTGTACTATAGGCCGTATGGTTATATGGCAGGGTTCGATCAGATACGTGCGGTATTGTACGGATCAGGATCGAACGGATAATACTAGCCGGCTTTGGTATAAGCCGGATCCTAGTATAGTACAGTGTAGACTTTGTCTCATTGCATTTGTATTTCGGTCGAAATACAGATGCGGGTGTGTATGCACAGTATCGGGGTTTTCCTGTAATTTATTACGGGACCAGTTTTCTGGAGTTGCCAGTTTTCTTTCCGTATCGGCCAATTTCCATTGTTCCGTTCATTGGCCGAAGATTGGTGGAGGAGGGTTTATTTGCATTGTTGCAAATAGGCATTAGTGGAGGGGGTTCTTTGCATCTTGTTGCATCATGATGGCTTTCATGATGTGCACCATCCTTTGACTTGATTTCTTCATGATGGCATGACTTTTTGAGTCATCATGGTTCATGATGGTTGGACTTTGTGAGGTGATGATGGTGGTGTTGAGAGTGGGTGTGATTGTGACCATATTCTTTTCATGATTTCCTTTTGCATGATAGTCTTCCCACTCTCTCCTTTTTGGATGGCTCTCTCATTCTTTCCCCTCCCTCACCTCTCATGGCCGGCCCAAGCATTGTGGGGCTGTCCCAAAATTTTGGTGGGGATGTTTGGCTCATTTCATGTTGCAAAAATCCCATAAGTTCAATCCAAATAGCTCCAAGTATCATTCCTCCACCAAATGGCAATTCCACAACCCCAAAGTGAGACTTGAGGACTACATATTCTACAGCGAATCTTGGGCACGTCGAGTAGCCGGCTTCGTGCCCGAGTTGCCTCGGCATTGAGGTGGGAGCTCGTAAAAGAAGTAGGCGATGTGGTGCGCTTCCGGCGACGAGGAGGAGACGGGACATTCCGCAGGAGATCGGGACGATGACGAGAAGACCGGAGGACTTGGATCGTCGGTATATCTCTATTCCCTTTCTTGTAGATAGCTAGGACTACTTAATGGTTCGATCCGGGTATTAGTGCGCGGCGGTTTGCCAGTTCAAGAAAATTAAAGTTTATCACCGCTTCCGCATTTGGCCGTCGGATTGACGGCCGGGGCGCCGCCGTGCACTTACAGTGGTATCAGAGCCTCGCCATTAACTTAGTCTAGCTTTGTTTGATGTGTTTTTGAGTTCCGATCGACCAAAATTCCAAAATTCCAATTTTAGCTCGCATCAGTTTATGTTGAAAATTTTTGGTCTCGAAAAATTTTTCAGGTGATTGCAGAATGATGTACAGAGTACCCTAAGACCACTGGAAAATTTTGGTTTCCTGAACCCTCCGTACGACCGCGGAACCGCGGCCATAACCCCTTGTTGGCCACGGTTCCACCGCAGGTAGTTGGGTTCAGCTCACCAGCTTTTTCCAGAGGGCTTGTGGGCTTAAAATATGGGTTTTGGAATATTAATTTTGGGCCCAGATTTTCTTGATGTGCTACAGTAGTACTTGGGGCCCACTTGTTAAAGTTTGATCAATCGGATATTTTAAACACATTATTTCACAGTATTTACATTATATCTGCGACCGTGAATGTCACTTGATCGGTAAATCCGGTCTAACTGCTATAGCCCGGTTAGACGGATTTGCGAACGTGACTTTCACGTTGATGTTTTGTTTTTGCTGTGATGTTGCGGATCGGTCGTGGGGGATAGCCTGGATGCAATGCTAGTACAGTTGTGGTTGTATTATGTACATTTGATATTGCGGGGCGAGCGTCCGACATGTGGACTGCCGTCACTGCCTGTTTGTATTATTATTTTGGGGCACGGCCAGGTTGCGGTCGATGTACCCGTTGTATGTATATTTTACTTTCTGTACTAGGATTGCCCCGCGGAGGGGTGCACGGATAGCCGGGTTCTGGAGGGCAACAGGCCCGCATCTCATGGCATTGGGACGGAGGGGGCTTCACTCTAGGATTGGCGGGCTATTCGCCGCACTCGTAGGGGGTACAGGTTGACCCAGGAGGGGTGCCCAAGTTACCGGATTCCGTGAAGTGCTGGGTGGTCCATTCACGGAGCTGAAGGGGGCTGCCTCGCTTCAGGTTTTGGCGGGTAACTTGCCGCACCCGTAGGGGTCTAGGATTTCATTGCACAGGCTATCCACACGACCAGGGGAACGTCGGGTTTCAGCGGCTCTGTGAAACCCGGGGATCCCAGATATCTGTATTGTTTCTGTGATGCTGTACATTTCTGTGATGTTGCATTTTATTCACGCCTTGAGCGAAATATAATATATTGGTATATATATAGTAGATGTTGTATATGTTTTGCATCCGCGCTAGTCCAGTCCCCGCTCTGTCGTTAGTTAGCTAACCTAACGGGTAATGACGGGACCCAGTGGCGAATGCGGATGGCATATACGTACATCAGTATATTTTCGTTCTTTGTGGTGTGATCAATTGATGGAACTGCATTGATTCAGATCAATGCAAGTTAAAAACAAACCTAATCTGATGTTGTTGGAACACTTTTCAAAAAGCTGTTATTGCAAGGACGTTCACTTTTGTTTTGCATCGTGGTATTCAGTTGGAATATCCTGCTCCTCAGTCGACGAGGCAAGGGCCGAGATCCCTTCACCGGGAGTGACCCCTTGGACAAAAGTTTGCGTCAGGGCATTAACTTCACTATAGCCGATTACTTTTGCTTTGCACCGTGGTATTCAGTTAGAATATCCTGCACCCCATTCTACGGGGAAAGAGCCGAGATCCCTTCACCGGGAGTGACCTCTTTAGCGAAGGTTTTCGTCACTATATTTTTAAAAGCTATCCGTTCCTTCAACGATATCAAGTTCATTACGTTAAAGGTTTTCGCCAGAAACCATTCGTAGCCCTCCGTCGTTTCAGACGGGTAGCACGTAGTATTCATGCTATGTTTGTTGGCCTTCATCAAGGCATAGTGTATGGTAGCTGCTTGTTGCCTTTCTGCAGCATAGATAGATGCGTTGGTTTGGGACAGTCGTATAGCCTTGTTGGCCTTCGTCAAGGGCTTGTGCGGGTAGGTTCAAATCAACCTGGAGAATGACGGATAGAACTTGACATGTGACTTATGATTTGTTGTCCTTCGTCAAGGTCATAAGAGCATGGGGCAGAAATCACATCGGGAGTTTCAAAAGAACTGAAACTTGCCAGATATGCGCATACCTTCTGGAGTGTGATGACGTGAGCGGATTCCGTCACGTTATCATGCGATGATAGTTGGATCCCGATTCGCACTGATGAGTTAGTTTACTCCTCGGGTGATCCCGACTAATTCTTCTTTCAGGTTTGGAGGAGAATTTGAGGTACAGTGGGAGGTTTCCAGATTAGATAAATTGGTAACCATTCTGATCTAGGTTAGAGTGCACGCTGAGTGTTTCTTTTCTCTCTCTCTTTGGTAGCGACCATTGACCAGACCCTAAGACTATAACTCAGTGACCAAGTTGACCGAACCTTCTTAACACTGGCTTTTGGATTGTCAAGAGTTGCAGACCTCATTGCCACTCCTACTTTTACCCTTTTCTCCAGGACACCCCGTATTACTACGAACGTCCACTTCCATTGGACAAAACCATCGTATGGTTAGATACGAACTCGAAGGAATTTATTCAAGGATGGTTTCAGGTTCTGGAGGAAACGGATAGGATTATTCAATTGTCTTTTCCTTTTACCTTCTCTCAGGTTGCGAGTACTCCTTGGTTTAGGAGATAGTACACCTATTACGCAAATTGGATAGTCTTCTTCCAAACCATAGGCTGGTGCCGACTGGTAGGGAATGAAGAAAACCAATTAGCATAACGATGGTGTACAGAAGGTGTTAAGTTAAGACAAAGCAAGGGATTAGTAAGAGGGCAAAGTAAATTGCAACAGATATTCACGACCAAACCAAGTATTCCTTCGTCAATCCTAAATCACCTTTGTATTTCTCCAGGACACTCCGTATCACTACGAAGATCCACAGTTTATTTGGATACTCCATCGTAAGGTTATATACGAACTCGAAAGGAACTTGTTCCAGTTCGGGGATGGATTCTGGTTCAGGAGAAATAGGAATAAGGTTTATTCGGTTGTCTTTTATCTTCACCTTCTCTCGCTTTGCGAGTGCTCCTAGGATTAGGACAGTACACCTATTATGCTTATTGGATAGTCTTCTTCCAAACCATAGGCTGGTGCCGAACGGTAGGGAAGGAAGAAAACCATTTGGCCTAACGGGTGTACAGAAGGTGAAGACTAAAGACATAAGAAGGGATTTGGAGATGTGGCAAAGAATTATACGGTTACAGTCGTGAATCTGGAAAAGGCATTACTAGGAATACCAGGATACCCCAACGAAACATTTCAATGTTTCAGTTTCACTGTGTAATGTTAAAGGAAAACAGATTTCCCGATTAGGCACTTGCTCCAGGGTATGTATTTACCAGGTATGATTCTCACATCTGTATGGTTTTACAGATGATGAGTGGGAGTAAGTTATTGGGAATTAAGTGATCATCCTCATTATATCGCGATTCGTTGTAATCGGTGATATTTGAGGAAGTCACCTGGGTTGTTTGCCGGTCGGCAAATATTTGGTTTTGAATATCCGCTGTTATGCACCAATTTCAAATCGATATATCTGTACGTCTATTTTCATAGAGTGAGATATACCTTTTTGAAATTATGTCTGTGACATTTACCTACATCAGTGGATGGTTAGGTAAGGAGCATTAAACAGCGGTGTAATTCTTCTTAACCATAAGTACAGTTTTCAACCTACGACACACAGTGAATGAGTTATCAGACTCAAGGGACTTATACAGAGTATTGTATGTTGTCCAGGGTCCATCAGGACAGAGGGGTTGGTCCTCGTACTATATTCGGTTTACTTATGACTTCTCTAGTTTTTAGACAAGTGTTTCGTGGAAACACAGGGTCCGAATTTGGAGAAGTTATAGGTATTTGAATAGAGTAGAGAACCAGGTGTAGCAAGTATCGGGATTCTTCAAAGTGATCGAAGATGTAGGTACTTGTGCATGGTATTCAGTTGACAGTAATGATTAAGAGAAATTGCTTCTCTTTCAGGTTACTCATAATTGGAAGCATTCCTAAGTTGAGTAATGCTGATCGGCCTCCTTCCATTTAGTTGACATGCACTGGAGACAGCTGCATGATTTGAATCTGGTTCAATTAAATCAGTGCCTCTGGTCCTATATGGGATATAGAACAGTTCATATCTTAACGATGTTAAGGTACGGGGAGTTGTCCGGCTTATGCTTAAAACCAGACACTGGACAACTCAAGGCACGTTTCTGTAATGGCTGTTTGTGGGTTGACCCAGGCTATGACGCGGGTTGACTTTCTACCATCTGGATGAACAATAGCAATATTGTTCTAGACTCGCCACAGTTTTAATAAAAATGGATTTTTTCAGAAAACAGTAGTGGGAGTATGGTAGAACTGGAAGTGATTCCAGAACCACAAACGATTACTGAAGATTTGATAAGGAACCTAAAGATTCAATCTGGATTGACATTCCATTGGCCACTCCGCAGATGAGGTGGGTAACTTCAGGCACCCGAGAGGTACTACGGTAGCCTCAAGGACGGTGACAGGGAAGTTCTTGTTTACCCACACTTGCCATTGCTGTTGTTCCAGACTGTGAGACCCGGCAGCAGGATGAGTATAGCGTCGTTCTGAACTCGCTTCAGAAGTGTACGTGTATATGACTCTGCCAGAGGGTTGTCGTAGTCAGTGGGAGCAGCGGAAGCATTGGTGGACAAGTAGCTTATGTCTATTTATAGACTAAAGCAGATGTAGCGGAGATAGATCATCTATTTCTGACATGACAGTCATGGGTTTGACTTCATCAGAATAGCGGATGGATCTGTTGAGAAGGTAGTAGGGTGTGATGTCCTGGTATTTGGATGACATACACAGAGTAGGAAAAGAAACTCCTATACTACAATCGGTTATACTTTGGTCGTCACACAGTAGTTTCTCCATATGGGACTTGGACATTATATCAGACAAACTGGTTACTAGATCTATGGTTTTAGATCTAGATTTGGGTGGTTTCCCAATCAGGGTACTTAGACAGCATTCTAAGAGTATTTAGAATGGACGACTCCATGCACGGTAGTGTACCTGCAGAAGATGGAGTCACCCTCTCTAAAGGTGTCTTATAGACTAAAGGGGAGAGGGATGTGCATGATTGACAGATCACTTGCTTAGGTAATTGAGTCAATCATGAGATGTCAAGTACCACACCAGATATTGTTCTTGCACTAGATGCAATAAGTTGATATTGATCCTATCCTGGAGAAACAGTCGGAAGCAGTTTTAGAACATAAGTGGATGTTCTAGGGATATGATAACGACAGCCTCGTTGAGGAGACAGTTATCATTCCAGGCTTCCAAGGTGACCTGGACGACAGGGAGGTTGTCAGAGTTATAGTTTTCCTTCTGACGAGGGGCAGTATTTTGGACAGTTGGTCCAAGGCAATACTGAGGGAGGCATGGCGCAGGATACTGATTAAGTTCAGTTGACGATACAGTCTAAGAAGTTTGGATTTGGAGTTCATTTATGAGCTATGTCCCATCAGACATCCAGACACATTCTAAGACAGGTATTGCTCATTTCGAGAGATGGCTTTCTCCGCGAACATGAGATATAGAGAGACATAGAAAGAGACAACAAAGCGGATCCACTCACTGAGGCTATTCCTCGAACGCAATAGTTTCGCAAACGAGCTTTGTGAGACTGACTAGTAGAGGAGTTGGGTGTTCGGTATCACACGGGCTGTGAGTATGCGACATCGCAATAATTAGCCTTGAGTGCAAGTGGGAGATTGTTGGAGATAGTGCCCTCAGAGTCAATTATTAGGTCACAGGTACGTGATTGCAATGATTGATGGAGGACCTATCCCGGTAGGACAGTCTTACTCGAGATGATAGTATGCTATCTGGTTTACCTTTATCATCGTGTACTGCTTTAAGTGACCTGACAAGTCGCTATTACACGTTGGTAGAGCCCCTAGGATTCTTGCTTGACCACCAGCAGTATGAGGGCGATCATATAAGTGGGAGCTGGGGTCTATAAGCATATCCTTAAATGGTCCCTAGTCGTGTGAGTTTCGAGACAGGGCATCGATACTCCAGAGTAGACTAGTGTATACAGTCGAGACCCCGACAAGGGGCGGTGGCCGGTCTCACAAGCCATCGGTGTCAGTTGGATCACCTAAGATGTATACAGGTGCTCATTGGGTTATGAGTACACCGGACAGGACTCGCCGGGAACATGGCAGTTGGTCATATACCAGACGTCAGATGGCAGTTCCCAGGTGACATGTGTGCAGGTTAGTTCATCGACCTGGGGATCGTCATTTGTCTCGTGTGAGTTCCCACTGTACTTTGATTACTACCCTACCACGGCTCAAAGGAGTCGTGCAAACAGGTTTTAGTTGGGTACAGTCCCGAGCCACATGGAGGCAGTGAGCGTATCTTCAGGGGTTCGTCTCTCCCGGTATTGGGGGTGAGGTCGTGCTGTGTCTAGGAGAGCCATTACACAAAGCCCTCGGCCGAGGCAAGGAGATTTACTGGTAGGTATTCCAGTAGTATCTCAGGGTGTTCTGGGCTACACTCCGACACGACATGTATCGCTTTTAGGGGTCTGACTTTTACCAACCCCCTAGGCCCGCCATGCGATGCTCATAGACGAACGGACCGGACTGTACGGATATTGTCACTGACAGGCTCAGTAGGGTTGTCAGGCTGAGTTCGCTCACAGACGTCCCTTTTAGTCAATACCTGGTAGCCCGTTACGTATTGGCTTATACCTCTGACGTGCTAGTGGTTAAATCCACAACCAAGGTGTTGACGAGTCTTTAGAGTCCCCCACATTCAGTTACTCAGCTTTCGGGCGAAAGGTTGTAGAGGCCGTATGGAGATATGGCAAGGTCCGATCAGATACGTGCGGTATTGCACGGATCCGGATCGGACAGTTTGTACTATAGGCCGTATGGTTATATGGCAGGGTTCGATCAGATACGTGCGGTATTGTACGGATCAGGATCGAACGGATAATACTAGCCGGCTTTGGTATAAGCCGGATCCTAGTATAGTACAGTGTAGACTTTGTCTCATTGCATTTGTATTTCGGTCGAAATACAGATGCGGGTGTGTATGCACAGTATCGGGGTTTTCCTGTAATTTATTACGGGACCAGTTTTCTGGAGTTGCCAGTTTTCTTTCCGTATCGGCCAATTTCCATTGTTCCGTTCATTGGCCGAAGATTGGTGGAGGAGGGTTTATTTGCATTGTTGCAAATAGGCATTAGTGGAGGGGGTTCTTTGCATCTTGTTGCATCATGATGGCTTTCATGATGTGCACCATCCTTTGACTTGATTTCTTCATGATGGCATGACTTTTTGAGTCATCATGGTTCATGATGGTTGGACTTTGTGAGGTGATGATGGTGGTGTTGAGAGTGGGTGTGATTGTGACCATATTCTTTTCATGATTTCCTTTTGCATGATAGTCTTCCCACTCTCTCCTTTTTGGATGGCTCTCTCATTCTTTCCCCTCCCTCACCTCTCATGGCCGGCCCAAGCATTGTGGGGCTGTCCCAAAATTTTGGTGGGGATGTTTGGCTCATTCCATGTTGCAAAAATCCCATAAGTTCAATCCAAATAGCTCCAAGTATCATTCCTCCACCAAATAGCAATTCCACAACCCCAAAGTGAGACTTGAGGACTACATATTCTACAGCGAATCTTGGGCACGTCGTGTAGCCGGCTTCGTGCCCGAGTTGCCTCGGCATTGAGGTGGGAGCCCGTAAAAGAAGTAGGCTATGTGGTGCGCTTCCGGCGACGAGGAGGAGACGGGACATTCCGCAGGAGATCGGGACGATGACGAGAAGACCGGAGGACTTGGATCGTCGGTATATCTCTATTCCCTTTCTTGTAGATAGCTAGGACTAGTTAATGGTTCGATCCGGGTATTAGTGCGCGGCGGTTTGCCAGTTCAAGAAAATTAAAGTTTATCACCGCTTCCGCATTTGGCCGTCGGATTGACGGCCGGGGCGCCGCCGTGCACTTACATTAACTGCTTTTCTAAATGATGATTTGGAAGAACGCGTCTATAAGTACACAGCCAGAGGGCTTCGTAGACAGTGGGAGAAACGGAAACGTATGAAAGATGTTTTATGTGATAAAGTAAGTATCGCGGGGTTGGAACATCTGTTTTGATGAGTTAGTCAAAGAGTTTGACATCATCAAAATGGTAGATGAACCTTGTATATACAAAAAGGTAGTAGGGAGTATGGTGGTGATCCTCGTAGAGTACGTGGATGACATACTCTTGATGGGGAAGGAGTTTCCTATGCTACGCTCGGTCAATCTCCGCTTATCACAAGGATTCTCCATATAGGATCAAAGTGATACCTCCTAAATCCTTAGTTTGGATCTATGAGATAGATCTAAGTGGAAGTTAGGATCCTCACTAGCTGTAGTGAGAAGGTATCAATAGATCCTGGGGAGAATCGCTGGAAAGGTTCCAGGGTGGTAAGGACGACTGAATGTCAGTCGCAGGCATTGTATTTACCCTCAGTAAAGGGACGGTATGTTGGAAGAGTTCCAAGCTAGATACCATGGCATACTAGACGATAAAGGCTGGGTACATCGCTACCAAAGATGCTACCAAAGAGGCAGTCTGGGTGTATATAAGTTCATGAGATGAACTTCGTTCCTCCCATTGTGTGACAATGGAGTTATGGCTTATGCCTAGGAACGCCCGTCCTATTAGTGATCCAGACAAATTCTTAGGCAGTATCACTTGATCGTGGAGATGGTTGATCTCCAAGGGATCGAGGTTAGGAGAGTAGACTCAGAGGACAACACGGCGGATCCACTCACGAAAGGCCTTTTCCCAGAGAAAGACTTTTATGGGATGGTTGAGTATGATATACTACAACCACTGCTATCAGATGGCCCTAGTGCAAGTGGGAGATTGTTAGTTATATGTATGCCCTAGAGGCCATTACTATACATAGGATGTATATTGTAGTGGATGCTTGGACATATATAGGGATGACTTTCTTGCTCGATATGATAGTATGCTATCTGGTTACTCTTTACTTTAACGTGTATACTGATTGTCTCTCTGTTACATTTTAGTAAAGCCCTTAGGATGTGTACTTGACTACGTGGACTATGATGCAGATCATACTAGTGGGGACATGGTAGTCCATAAGCACATCCTTCAAAGTCCCTAGTCATGGGTGTATCGAGACTGGGCATCGATATACCAGAGTAGACTAGCGTGTAGCTTCTCGACCCATATAGATGGGCGATGGATGATCCCATATCCATTGGTGTTTGACATCAGAGATGATATACGGGTGATCAGTGAAGACTGGGTACACTGGACGGACTCACCGAGAACTCCCAGATGGTATTATACCTTACGTCAGATGGCAGTTCTCTGGTGACACTGGTACAGGTTAGTCTGTAGATCCGAGATCGTCATATTGTCTTGTGTGATTCCCACTATGCTTTGATTTCCATCATACTACGTCCAAGAGGGCGTGCAAAAAGGTGGCTTTTAGGTACGGTCCCGAATCACATGGAGGCAATGAGCGATAGGAGGGGTTTCGTCTCTCCCGGTATAGGGAGTTGATGTTGCGCAGTGCTCGATTGGCTATAACAGGAAGTCCTTGGCCAAGGCTGCTTTAGGGATTTACTGGTAAGTGTTACCAGTAGTTTCTCGACCCTTTATGAGCCTCATATCGACACGACTTATCGAGTTATTGGGGTCTGACGTTTACCACCCCTAGACGAGATATGTGACATATCAGACGAACAGACCGGACTGTACGGTAGTGTTACTGGTTGGATTCACAGGAGTGTGAGCGGGCTTGCTCATTGATCTTATGATCGCTCAATACCCAGGTGGCCGTTACGTTTAGCAGACCGCTTGCGGCTTGTGGGTGTTTGATATGATCATCACCTGCTGCCGGCGTATTGACGAGTCTTTAGAGTCATACACAGGGGTTTCCTGGCTCAAGCGAAATGAAATAGGAGCGACTATGAGATATGTGCGGGACCGAGAATAATACCAGTATGTGATACTGTATTCTATTCTCGCGATTTGTATCATCGGTCGGTTATATGTGATATAGCCGGGTTACCGAATCAAGTATTGATTCGATACATTGATACACTTGATATTAGTCGGTTATATGCGATATGACCGGATCGTTAAATCAAGTGTTGATTTAATAATTTAATGTATAATTATATATTTGATATATATTACTTTACATTAACTAGTATTGGTTCACTTAAGATTGATTTTCTCACTTGAATGTGCACATTGTTTATATGTGATATATGCAAGTGTACATGTTTGTATCATGCTTGATGATACAAACAAGTTGTGTGTATGAGACTTGAACCAAATCAAGGTTAGATTAGGGTTTACTATTTTCCTAAACAAATAACAAAAGAGTGTGACTTTGGTCAAAGTTATCATGCTTCATGAAGCTTGATAAACATTGACAAAGTCAACTCTCTTTGTCATTTGTTTAAGATATTAGCTAACCCAACCCTTAACCTTATGCTATGGTTAATTCTCTACATGAGTTAAGCATGAGGGCTTAAATCAACCATGGTGCCATGATTAAAAGGATATGTATTCATATTATTCTTTTAATTCATATGATTCTTTTCTTCTTCTTCATCTTCATCAAGCTCACAAAAGCTTGAGAGCTCCAATGGTGCCATGAGAAAAAGAGTGAGCAATCCAATTCTAAAGTGAACCCACATCCTATTTCTTCATCCTCTACCACTTGCCATGTAGTATAGGTTGCTCTCTTCACAAAGTTTTCGACCAAGTGAAGGAATAGCTTGAGTTTGAGTCTCCCCGACGTAGATCATCTTCGGCCTCGAAGTCAATGACTTAGCCCGATCATTTCTCCGACGAAACCATTGCTAGAGTCCAGGATCCGATGATCACAGCGGAGGGACGTCAACACGGAGCTAAAGAAATGGTGGAGCGGATCTACAAAGGTTGTAGTCCCTTTTCACTTAGCAATAAAATTGTTTACTTGCATGCTTTTCTCCTTTACTTCTAGTTAACGATCTATATTAGGGTTTCTCGGCACCGGAAAATTTTTGTTTGGCATGGTTGATGCCTTATCGAAACTCCTTAGTGTGCTTAGTAACCCTACATAAAAAGGTAGCAGAGAGTAATGTTTTCTTCCTCGTACTGTGCATGGATGACATACTCTTGATAGGAAATGATATTCCTATGCTGCAATCAGTCAAGCTCTTCTTATCCCAAAGATTCTCAATGAAAGATCTAGGTGATGCCTCCTGCATATTGGGAATCATGATCTATAGAGATAGATCTAAACGGATACTGGGATTGTCCCAATCCAGGTACATTGACACCATACTAAAGAGGTTTAGTATGGAAGAATCCAACCGTGGGAACCAACCCACGATCTCTGGACTCACTCTCTCCAAAGAGATGTCTCCCAAGATTGATTTGGAGAGAGCTCGCATGCAAGGGATACCCTATGCTTCGGCAGTAGGCTCTATCATGTATGCGATGCTATGTACCAGACCCGATGTAGCATACTCGCTAAGTGTAGTGAGTCGGTATCAAGAAGATACTGGAGAGAGTCACTGGAAAGCTGTGAACAACATTCTCAAGTACTTGCGAAGGACTAAAGAGATGTTCTTGGTGTATGGTAATGGAGAACTCCGGGTGGAGTCCTTTACCGATTCCAGCTTCCAAAGTGATAAAGACGACTCTAAGTCGCACTCGGGATTTGTATTTACCCTCAATGGAGGGGCGGTATGTTGGAAGAGTTCCAAACAGGATACCGTTGCAGACTCGACGATGGAGGCTGAATACATCGCTGCCAACGATGCTGCCAAAGAGGCTGTCTGGATAAAGAAGTTCATTAGTGAACTTGGTGTGGTTCCATCCATTGAGCATCCAATACCTCTGTATTACGATAACAATGGAGCTGTGGCTTTGGCCAAGGAACCTAAGTCCCATCAAATGTCCAGACATATTCTGAGGCGGTATCACCTGATCAGGGAGATAGTTGATCGCCGGGAGATCGAGGTCAGGAGAGTAGATACGAAGGACAACACTGCGGATACACTCACTAAGGCCATTCCCCAGATACAGTTTGAGAGATTATTCGGGATGCTAGGTATGAGATACTACAGCAGCTAGCCTTAGTGCAAGTGGGAGATTGTTAGTTATGTATATGCCCTAGAGGCCATTGTTGTACATGTGATGTATATTATGATGGATGCTTGGATATATATAGAGAGGACTTTCTTGCTCATCATGATAGTATGCTATTTGGTTTCACTTTATCTTAACATGTTGACTTGTACTGGTTTACTGTCTTACTCTCACACGTTGATAAAGCCCTTAGGATCTGTACTCGAGTACCGGGGCTATGATGAGATCATACTAGTGGGGCCATGGTAGTCGATGAGTACATCCTATAACTGTTCCTAGTTGAGGGTATATCGAGACAGGGCATCGATACACCAGAGTAGACTAGCGTATATGCATCTTGACCCATATGATGGGCGATGGATGATCCAATATCCATCGGTGTTTGACATCAAGGATGGTGTACGGGTGCTCAGTAGAGACTGGGTACACTGGACGGACTCGCCGAGAACTCCCAGATAGTGATATACCACACGTCAGATGGCAGTTCTCCGGTGACACTGGTACAGGGTAGTCTCTAGACCCGAGATCGTCATAGAGTCTTGTGTGATTCCCACTGTGCTTTGATTTCCACTTTACCACGTCCAAGAAGGCGTGCAAAATGGTGGCTTTTGGGTATAGTCCCGAATCACATAGAGGCAATGAGCGATAGGAGGGGATTCGTCTCTCCCGGTATAGGGAGTTGATGTTGTGCTGTGTTCGATTGGCTATAACTGGAAGTCCCTGGCCAGGGCTGATATAGAGATTTACCGGTAAGTGTTACCAGTAGTTTCTCGACCTGTTATGAGCCACACATCGACAGGACTTATCGGTTATTGGGGTCTGACGTATACCACCCCTAGACTTAATATGCGACATATCAGACGAACAGACCGGACGGTACGGAAGTGTTACTGATTGGATTCATAGGAGAACGTACAAGCTAGCTTGTTGATCTTCTGATCGCTCAATACCTGGGTGGATGTTACGTTTAGCTGACCTCTTGCAGCTTGTGGGTGTTTGATATGATCATCAGCTGCTACCGGCGTATTGACGATTCTTTAGAGTCCTACACAGAGGTTTCTTGACTCAGGAAAAACGGAGTAGAGGCACATATGTGATATGTGCAGGACCGAGGATAATGCGATATGAGATACTGTATTATATTCTCGCGATATTTAGATATGAACCGGGTCATCGGATCAAGTGTTGATTCGATGAATCGGTACATGATATATTAGTCGGTTATATTCGATATAGCCGGATTGTTGGATCAACTGTTGATTCGATGATTTAATGTATAATAATATATATGATATATTGTATTACATTATCTAATATTGGCTCACTTTATTATTTCATTTTCTCACTGGGTAATACATTGATATATATGCGATATATGTTAATTGTATTATTTTCTTTTGTTACAAATATATAATATATATGTGATATATATTATAGTAACATGATATGATTAATAATGGAACATGTTTAGTGGATATTAAGCAAGGTTAGGGTTTGATTAGAGTTAGTTCTTTCTTGCACCTTCTACAACTTTTCCTTTTGTCATGAAGAAGATATTATGATAGATATTTTCTTATGACTCATTGTTTTAACCTAACCAAACCCTAGCCCTAGTTTATTCTCTACAAAGGTTATCCTAGTCATCCTTGACCATGGTTCCATGATTAATCATATATTCATTTCTATTATTCATCACAAATGGATTAACTCTTTTTCATCATCTTCTTCTCTCTTAAGCTTTGAGAAAGCTTACTAGTTATTCATTTTGAGATGATTTCTTGTGAGAAATTGATATAAAAATATAGCATAAATACCACTCCATCATCCTCATCTAATCTAGCCCATTAGATTAGGCTGTTCAGCTCATTAGAGTGAGAGAGCTTGAGTTATTGCAATTTCGACGTAGATCATCGGAGAAAAGGAATACTACAACCTAGCATGGATCGTTCGAGTCGTGGAGCCTCTCTTGAGTCCGGGAGATCATGGATCGCGGTGAATGGACTTCTACTCGGAGCTTATGAAGCGAAGGAGCGGACTACAAAGGTTGTAATCCCTCACACTTAGTAGTAAAGATGTTTACTTGCATGTTAAACCCTAATAATCTAGCAATGATCCCGGCTTTGGTTTGTTCGGCATGTCTAAAATTTTATTCGGGCATTGTTTCTGCCTTATGAACCATCACAAAAGTGCCTAGGAACCTTACACATACTACCATGTTGAGCAAGACTGTTAATACAACTGTGAATATCCCAAGCTTCCATTAAGTAATATACAAGCAAGTATGATACAATAATGGCCCCTAGGGCATATACACTAACAAAAGCAACCGGTATAAAGCGCTCTGCCACCCAGAGGGCAGGATGAGCCTATCCTATACAACCTTCAAAACCCAAGAGACAAAAAGAAACAATTAACCGGACAAATCCAGATTTTTGCTTCGATTGCAAGAGGAATGGACATTTGGTGAAGGACTGTAGGCGCGCCAAAGGCATGTGTCTAGTTTGTGGCGCATCCAATCCTGGAATTGGAAACTTTCCTTATAGAAGCAACCCAGCTCACACACCCACCAACTACCCGAAGTGGCCAGCTATCCAGGCTCCTGCACCTTGCATTGCACTCCCTGATCCACCACCTGCACAGCCTACTCGCTAATTCCATCAGGCTCTGAGGAACATGCCTCGAGGGCAGAGAAACATGCCCCAAGGACAGAGGAATATGCCTCCAGTTAGGAGGAATGTACCACGGCGTCAGGCTTTCCTTTTGGCGGCCGAAGAAGTAGAGGCCGTAGACCAAGCTAAACCTGGTAATTTCCTCAACTCATTTCAAACCTTTCGCATTCTTTCATTCCTTCACATATTTTTCATACACTACCAATAGTTCTATTACCAAACTTTCCTTGAATCTGTTACACTTTCCTTTTACAAATTTCAAGGACGAAATTTTTATAAGGAGAGTAGAATGTATCAACCCTAAACTTTCTGTACAATTTTTTCTCAGAAATACAGAAAGAGGTACTTGAGCCTGAGCACAATTTATAAGTTTGATTTGCTTTTGAACAGTAAGAAGGAGCTTGTAGCTCACTGGTAAGACCTTGCACTGCTGAACCAAAACACCAGAGTTCAAATCCCATCAGCCATATTATCCTTTTATTTTGATTTCTTTTAATCTTTTTAGAAGCCCAAGAGTCTACACGTGCACAACACGTAAAACAAGAGTCACAGATAAAAAAAATGGGTCCACGAGTCAAGATGAAGCAACGGGGACACGTGGCAAGAAGATGGACCCCGACTCGGCCGACTCGGGCCGGCGGAACGGTTGTGTAACACCTTAGATTGTGTTTTGTAGCTAATTATATTTTAATGTATTGTTTTTAATAAAAAGGTTTACCAAATTATGTTTCAAATATTTTATCCTATTTAATGAGTATTTTATTAGATTTTTTCTAGGCTTGCACACACTTGTGCATGATAACTAGGGTTGTTTTTGGGGGTTCAACCATGATTAGCAACATGGTGAACTAACCATTCCCTAATCTAGTTCAATATTGTATTAGGTTCTTTTGGGTTTTATTTGAATATGGTTGTTTTTAAAAGAAAAATGGATTTAAATGGGGTTTTAAATTTAAAATGATTGTTCTTGTGTTGACCTTGGTGAGAGAGAGAGAGAGAGTGCATTATGAGGCATGATGGCTTTGCCATGCTTCATTAAATGAAGAGAGAGAGTAGGGGTTTTGACTTTGCCTCTCATTTCTCACTTCTCTTTCACTCATTCTCTCATTCTCTCACACACACACACACACCACAACAGCAGCATCAGCATCAGCAGCAACTCCATCAGCAGTAGCAGCAAGCAGCTGCAGAAGCAAGCAGCAACAGCAGAAGCTGTAGCAGCAGCACCTCTAGCAACCTGCAGCAGCTCTCTCCTCCTCCATTCACTCCTTCACCTGATTCCTAGGGTCCCTTAGGGTATATTTCTTAACCTAATTTCCCTAGTTGCTAAGCTTATGTGTTAGTTTAGCTTCGGTTTGCGATTAATGTGAGTTTAGTGCTAGTTAAGGTGTTTTATGTGGAATTTTGGTTAGATTGTGTTTGAGTTGGTTAACCTAGCTCATTCTAGTGTTGTTAGGTCACCTCAACTGAGATTTAACCCAGATTACACTAAAATACCATAGGGTTTGCTTTCTGTGCAAAATTGGTGTTTTAATGCGACATTGTGACATTCTGAGTTCTGCTTTTGACCCGGGACATTCAGGTTAAAATTGAGAAAACTGGGGCATGTACACTAGGTCTAGATAACACTACCAGAACACGAGACCCAATTGCTTCAACTTGGCCGCAAATTTAATGCATCTGGCCGCAAATTGCGGCCAGGAAGGGGAGTAGGGTGTTGGTTTCTTGGCTAGGGTTGTCTGCTGTGTTGTATAGTGTTTTGGCATGTATAGTTTTGTAAGATTTGACCTGTAGGAAAACCTGGGACCAAATACCGTTTTTCATGTCCGTTGTGTTTGCGCGATACGCGCGATACGTGTGTGGGTTCTGTGATCCAGCGTATCGCGGCGTGTCGCGATGGTTTTAGACGCGTATACACACGATTCAGCGTATCGTGCACACACGCGTTTAGTTCGTGACGCAAGTTTCTTGTTTTGGTTCGATATCGCGTTTTGCGAGATATTTGGCTTATATATGATTTTCAAGTCTTATTTGCAGGTTTGCAGGCAGGGACTACGGACACTGCTACAGGGGAGAGCACATGGTAGGATTCACCTAGCGTGGAGTGTAGGTGAGTAGATTTAACATCTACAGGGGAATCGCCCGCATGGCGTTATGCGTCTGGGCTAGGATTCAAATACCTGTCGCATATTCTAAGTCATTGTTAGAATTGCGCCTTTATATTATTTCCTTGATATAGTTGTACTGTGACTAGCAGCCGTAGGACATTGCACATATTATTGACGGTTCATGTTGCACGAGCTCGGATTGTATGCTACACACACACCGTCAATAATTGCCATGTCACACACAACCCTTTATAGATACTATATTGCTTATCATACATGACATCTTGCTTATCGGTATACCTATAGTGTATCTTGCCTTTAGTGATAGGTATATCTATACCTTGCGATACAGCTACAGGTATACCTTGTACATATTTTACTTATACCCAGGGGGGTATCTTACATATTCTACTTATACCCAGGGGGTATACGACATCTTTTACTTATAGGTAGATACCTATACTTAGCTGTACCTTATTGATTTTTGCATACATCTGGTTTCAGCTATATACTTTCATTTACATGCTCGTATTCAGATATATCGCATATATTTATTCCTGGATTTGTGCATTGTTTATTTGGATTTTACATGGTGTTTTCGGGATTTGGGAACCGCGGGAGTTCATGAAATTATGCATACATTGAAAAACCCGGTTTCCTTGATATGATATTTGCGCGTCCACCATGAGTTTTATCGGTACTGATTATATACTCCATACGAGGTGTGGTTGCCGTATGAGGGTACATGGTGGGGCCCGGTATGGTTCCCCTCGGCAAGAAGATCGATGGATTTTGCCGATTGAGCCTGGAGGCGGGCGAGTACCTACCGGTGACAGTACCCATGACTCGGCGGGGGATCACGGAGACACCGCTGGGAGTCATGTACGTATGCATACGTCGAAAGGCGAGGGTCAGAGCTAGGCACTCGTGCTTTCGGGATAGCATATGATACGTGGTCAGGATTTCTGTGTCGATGCTTGGCACATTGGCTTTCATGATATTTCTTTTAATACCTTTGTATATATAACAGGGGATTTAGCCGTTGTTATATATACCCTTACACCAATATTAGTGGAATGGGACGCTAATATATGTGTATTGCCCCCATCATATTTATTTCTATATATATCCCTTTAGGCTGTTAGATTCTTACTGGAGATTTGACTTGGGTTATTAGGTGATTCATTGAGATTGGGTATTGGACATACCTAGGTGATTGTTGATTTGTACATTCGGGATATAGGATATCTATTCGATATTGTACAATGAGGAGATGTGAGACTTACATGATATGAGAGCCCAACTTGGGGGCTGATTTGAGGATTTGTGGATTGGAGTGTCTTAATGGATTGTGATCCTGCCACGATGTCAGGTTTCCGTGGAAATGACATATTCCACCCTATACTTCACACTTACCTATTTTATGCACAGTTTCACATATTGGTAGTACCTGTTAGTGTACCCTTATGATAGTTGCATATTTGCTTTCTCATATCCCTATTGCATAGTTATTGCATACTATTATCATGTCATCATTGCTTCACATATTGATTGTACCTGCTAGTGTACTTTCCATTATTCTGCATTCACATGACATGTTATTACTATAATCGCATATCTTAGATCCATGCTGTACGTACATTCCTGCGATTACCTGCATATGTTATCTACTATTCACGAGTTGGCAACTCACCCCCGTTGTCCCACAGGTGTTTCTGGTTGTTCCCCAGAGTAGTCGAGGCTGGCTATTCAGTATCCATCTATCCTCTTTTTCTACAGATACCGCATCATCTCACAGTACTATTTTGCTTAGGTGGGTTAGATGATTATCTGTATTTCATATTGTACATTCGTTGTATCTTGTACTCTCCATCTACTATTGTATTGTTGACTTAGAGACTTGGTGAGGACGTTATTGTATATTATTTATGGATTTGTTGTCTTTTATATACAGCTTTCTCCCTATTGTCTTTATTTCTTCGCTACGGCGTCGTATATTTGTATTGTATTCATCTTGGCTAGTTTTTACAAAAAAGGGGTGTTGCCAAAATTTTAAGGAAAGAAAGTGGGACTTTTAAAGAATTTGGGTTGCGATTTCAAATGTTTCAAAAACTTATATTATCTTTTCCGTATTTTTATGGTTTAGATTTCTGGGTTTTGGCTTTCTTTTACTGCGTTACGTCTTCAGGCGTTGCGTAGTATTAGGGCCGTCACGGGCCAATTTTGGGTCGTGACAAAGTTGGTATCAGAGCGCTAGGTTTTACCTTTCTGAGTATAGGATGACCTTAGTATGATAGAGTAGGTAGCTTAAGCAGAGTAACGTAGTGTGTGTGTGTCTGCAGCATACCCACGATGCGGTACTTCGCCTTAAGTGACCTAAGTACAATTTGCTTGAAATTGCTCCCTTGATGATTCATATCCTTGAGATTCGATTTCTTCTTCTCATCGAATCTTATATCTATCTATAGCCTTGCCGCCGATGACTATGGGGACTCAAAGTGATGCAGCGAGGGCCGAGGTCAGAGATGGCTCAAGTGAGACGAGTACTGACCAGGATGGCACTCTAGTTGCACAGGTGCAGACGGATCAGCCAACGACATATACTATTGATAGGCTTGTGGCAGAGATGCAGGACTTCCGCCAAACTATGAGTTCATTGGTTGATGCCGTTCGGGAGCTACGACAGGAGGTTGTCACCCCTGTTACTCAGTTGTCGCTTACGATCAGCGTGCAGCAGTCCGTCACCTACATAGCACCAGTGCTTGCAGCTCCAGTTGACGAGGCATATATTCCAGTGGCTCAGAGAGTTCCAGGACAGTAGAGGACTCATACCAATGTACCCGCCCAGAGACAGAGGTTTGGTCATCGAGACAAATTTCGTGGCCGTCGCGGGAGTAGCAGAGGCTTAGGACGAGGACAGTCGTTCAGCTCTCATCCCCAGGATGGTCAGCAGTCAGCGCGTGGATTTTTTCGATGCGGGACCCTTCAGCACCTCGTCAGGATCGTTTTCAGAGAGGCCGTGGACGTAGAAGGTTCGCTCAGAGGGCTCAGTCTACCAGAGGAGTTCATCCAGTTTCGGGTAGAGGGCAGACAGAAGAGTTTGCTTCTACTCATCGGGACGCGCAGACGTCCAATGCTGAGTTTTCAGGTATCCTTATTTTATATGTTCCTTGATGTATTCGTTTGTTTTTCATGCTTGTACCGTGGTCGGGTAGATTAGTAGTAGTTGTGTTAACCTCTGTCAGCGATTCTTTTGTTGCGCGACACGTATTTCAGTTTTGTGCCAATCAGATAGGAGATAGAGATTCGTCCGTCGTTTTGATCCTTCTAGAGATGTTGGATTTGACGTTCTCCTGAGCACGGACTGGTTAGCCACGTGCTAGGCGTCTGTGGACTACCGTGAGGAAACAGTTAGGTTCTGTTTTCTCCGGCAAGTCAGTTCTTGTTGTGCAAGTGGATAGTTGTGCCGCCTCTCACAGCTTGAATTCAGCCTTTTTCGCTAGTCGGCTACTGAGGAGATGTCGTGGATTCTTGGCATTCATTCGTGATACCGGAGCCACAGTGGGATCGTTGGACCGGGTTCCTTGCGTGCGAGAGTTTTTCCGACGTTGTTCCGGATGAGCCGGCGAAGCTTGGGAGCTAAAGGATCAGCTGCAGAGTTGTTTGTTGGGAAGTTTTGTGCGTCCGAGTGTTTCGCATTTGGAAGCTCCTATTTCTGTTGTCAAGGAGAAAGACAGCAGTTTCGGATTGTGTATCGACGTGTCGTTAATTGAACCGGCTTACGGTGCGGATGGGTATCCTTTACCTCGCTGTGACGATTTCTTCGATCAGCTCCACAGTGCGAGACATTTCTAAGTTTGCTTGGGATCAGGTCATCATTATTGCAGATTCGGAGTGATGGCATTCCGACGACTGCCTTATGCGTGCTACGGGCTTTGTGTGTATCAGTGAGTCGTTGGATTCCCTGATGCCCTAGCATCATTCGTAGATATGATGAACCAGATTTCTGCAGGCCGTTCCTCGACCAGTTTTGTTGTGTTATTTACGACATTCTGGTCTATCTAATGTGTCTTGAGGGACAGTAGTAGCACTTGAGGATTTGTTATGCAGATACTGGAGAGAGCACCAGCAGTTTGCTAAATTCTCGGAGTGTTTCTTCAGGCTTGTTTTGTGTTGACTCCTAGGTCTTGTAGTCACGGAAGACGGTTTCGTATGGTTCCGAGGGAGATCGTGGCCGTACAGCTTAGGCCTAGACTTGTGTGCAGGACGGAGATCCGCAGATTGTTGGGCTTAGCAGATTTTTACCGCCGTTTCATGCAGGATTGCTAGAGTAGTGCTGCACCGTCGACTGAATTGACCAGAAAGGAGGTTTCTTTTCTGTGGACTGAGGCATGTGTGCGGAGTTTTCAGCAGTTGAAGATTCTGTTAATAACTGCATCAGTTCTTCCTTTGCTTCCTGGTTCGGGCAACCTTGTTGTTTAACTGTAATGTTTCTTGAGTGGGGCTCGAGTGTGTACTGAGGTGACACTACAGAGTTATCGCTTTTGCTTCCCAACATTTGGAGGAAGTACGAGAAGGATATTCCACTCATGATCTGGAGATGGCCGCAGTGGTTTTGCGTTGGAGATTTGGAGACACTACTTGTTGTTAGTTATATGTATGCCCTAGAGGCCATTACTGTACATAGGATGTATATTGTAGTGGATGCTGGGACATATATAGGGAGGACTTTCTTGCTCGACATGATAGTATGCTATCTGGTTGCTCTTTACCTTAACATGTATACTGATTGTCTCTCTGTTACATGTTGGTAAAGCCCTTAGGATGTATACTTGACTACCTGGATTATGATGCGGATCATATTAGTGGGGACATGGTAGTCCATAAGTACATCCTTCACAGTCCTTAGTCGTGGGTATATCGAGACGGGGCATCGATATACCAGAGTAGACTAGCGTATACCTTCTCGACCCATACAGATGGGCGATGGATGATCTCATATCCATCGGTGTTTGACATCAGAGATGATATACGGGTGCTCAGTAGAGACTGGGTACACTGGACGGACTCGCCGAGAACTCCCAGATGGTATTATACCTCACGTCAGATGGCAGTTCTCTGGTGACACTGGTACAGAGTAGTCTGTTGACCCAAGATCGTCATAGAGTCTTGTGTGGTTCCCACTGTGCTTTGATTTCCATCTTACCACGTCCAAGAGGGCGTGCAAAATGGTGGTTTTTGGGTACAGTCCCGAGTCACATGGAGGCAATGAGCGATAGGAGGGGATTCGTCTCTCCCGGTATAGGGAGTTGATGTTGCACTGTGTTCGATTGGCTATAACAGGAAGTCCCTGGCCAGGGCTGATCAGAGAATTGCTGGTAAGTGTTACCAGTAGTTTCTCGACCCGTTATGAGCCTCATATCGACACGACTTATCGAGCTATTGGGGTCTGACGTTTACCACCCCTAAGCAAGATATGCGACATATCAGACGATCAGACCGGACTGTACGGTAGTGTTACTGGTTGGATTCACTGGAGTGTGAGCGGGCTTGCTCGTCGATCTTCAGATCGCTCAATACCCGGGTGGCCGTTACGTTTAGCAGACCGCTTGCGGCTTGTGGGTGTTTGATATGATCATCACCTGCTGCCGGCGTATTGACGAGTCTTCAGAGTCCTACACAGAGGTTTCCTGGCTCAAGCGAAACGAAATAGGAGCGCATATGAGATATGTGCGGGACCGAGAATAATGCGTGTATGTGATACCGTATTCTATTCTCGCGATGAATGTATCGAATGGTTGTATGCGATATAACCTAGTTATCGAATCAAGTATTGATTCGATAAGCCGATACATTGAATACTAGTCGGTTGTGTGCGACATGACCGGATCATTGAATCAAGTGTTGATTTAGTGATTTAATGCATAATTATATATTTGATATATTACTTTGCACTAACTAGTATTGGTTCACTTTAAACGGATTTTCTCACTTGGTCTGTGCACATTGTATATGTGATATACTTTTGTACACTTGTATGTATCATGTTTGATGATACATGCTAACTTGTGTTTTGTGTGAAGTTTAAACCATGGTTATGTAATGGTTAGGGTTTTCATTTTCATATCTATTTATTTATTTGTTTATTCATTTTGGAAAATGATAAGCATAATGCAAAATGGTGGCTTTGTTTGGAAGCTTGTTGAAGCTTCATGAAGACTTTGACCATTTTTTATTTTAGCTTAACCCTAACCATTGCATTGAACCATGATTAGTTCTCTACACTTAACTATGGTCATGTTATGATAAGGATTGATTTATTCTTTTCTTTTTTAATTATCTTATCATATCATTTTCTTCTTCTTCTTCCTTGAACTCAAGAAGAAAACCTTAAGCTCCATCAATGGTGATTGATGGAAACAAGTGAGAAATCCAATTCTAAAGTGAACCCAACTCCTATTTCTTCATCCTCTACCTCTTGCCCAGTAGTAGAGTGTGTTTACTTCACAAGTTTCTTGACTTGGTGAAGTCGGAGCTTGATTTAGCGATGCCTCGACGTAGATCATCTTCGGCATGGACATCGACGACCTAGCTTGCCCATTCTCCGACGAAGCCGACGCTAGAGCCCGGGAACTCATTTGGACAGCGAGGGGACTTCGTTGCGGAGCTATGGAGGTGGAGCACCGGATCTACAAAGGTTGTATTTCCGTATCTCTTAGTTAAGTGTTAACTAGTTTACTTTTCGCCTAGATTTCTAGCAAACGATCCGTAGTCGGGTCTCTCGGCACCTAGATTTTTTGAAAATGGCATGGTTGATGCCTTGTGAGACCTCATTAGGGTGCCTAGGGACCCTACACTTGTTCGAGAGTCGTGTCAGATTTTCATGGACCACCAGAGCTTAATGAACATCTTCCTGCAGCGGATTTTGATTGTTGTGTTAGTCTTCTGCAGATTTACAGTTTTTGTGTGATCGTTGAGTATAGCTTAAGTTCGTCTCTACGGAGGGGACAGCTTGCTTATGTCCGCACCCGACCACTTTCCTTAATCATTTTCGTGAGACACTGCCCGCCGATGCTCGTTCGCTAGTGATACTTGAGCATGCTCGGCTGGGTAATGATTCGAAGACCTTGAATTGTGACAATGGTGTGCTAAGTTTGGGACGCGTCTGTGTACCTGATGTTATCAGGTAGAGACGTGTAATCCTAGCACATGCACATATGTCAACTCTCTATATGCATTCAAGTTCCACCAACATTTAACGTGACTTGTGAGATAGTTACGGGTGGACAGGGATGTAAAGAGAAGTTTCAGGGTTCGTTTCATGGTGTCTGTCTTGTTGTGTGCTTGGGTCGAGCATCTGAGGCCGGCTGGAGAGTTGCAACCATTTACCATTCCGAAGTAGGAGTGGGAGCAGATCTCCATGAATTTCGTTATGGTTTCTACCCAAGTTTAGACAGGGTGTGACTCCATTCGGATTCTTGTCGTCCAGTTATACTCAGTTTGCTCAGTTGTTCCTTGTTAAGTTGTGTGTTTGTGTTGATTGTTGTCAGCAGTTGGGAATCGTCACTCGCCATTGTTAGGGTTCTTCTTCGATAGCAGTTATCAGGAGATACTCCAATTGTCCACCTTTAGGTTTATGGGTTAGGTCGTGTCGATCGCCAGCCTGTTGTTTTTCTGACTCTGCGTAAGTAGGATTTTGGACTCCAGCTAGTCCAGAGCTTCGGAGATGATCCAATTGATTCAGGTCAGGATGGGAATTGGCCATTGCGAACTGAGGTCTTATGCCGACTACGTTGGTTATAGACTCGAGTTCGCAGGGACAGACCATGTATTCCTACGGACTTTCCGATGAATGGCGTGCTGGATTTTGGGAAGCTTGTCCCAGGATTTAGGTACTTCTGAGATCCTATAAGCGAGTTAGTTTCGTTGCCTTTAATTTGGCACTTCCGCCCAGATTATTGAATTTTCACCCCGTATTCCTTGTGATGATACTTTACAATTACCTTCTTGACCTTTCTCACATGATTTGGCACCAGACCAATTAGCTTGGACGCAATCTTTTGTTCACCAGCAGCCATGTGTGTTAATGGCTCGGCAGGTGGGGGAACATCGGTCAAGGGTCTTGCCATCCGTGAAGGGTTTTCTTGGACGTAGCCGTATAGTGAGGTAGTCACTTGGGAGCCTGCGAGCGAGATCTGGAAGTTGTAATCTTCCCTTTGAAGGTACTCGTATCGGTATATTTTTAAATTCAGGGACGAATTTCTTTTAGGGGGGAGATTGTAACACCTTAGATTGTGTTTTGTAGCTAATTATATTTTAATGTATGGTTTTTAATAAAAAGGTTTACCAAATTAAGTTTCAAATATTTTATCCTTTTTAATGAGTATTTTATTAGATTTTTCCTAGGCTTGCACACACTTGTGCATGATAACTAGGGTTGTTTTTGGGGGTTTAACCATGATTAGCAACATGGTGAAGTAACCATTCCCTAATCTAGTTTAATATTGTATTAGGTGCTTTTGGGTTTTTATTTGAATATGGTTATTTTTAAAATAAAAATGGATGTAAATGGGGTTTTAAATTTAAAATGATTGTTCTTGTGTTGACCTTGGTGAGAGAGAGAGAGAGTGCATTATGAGGCATGATGGCTTTGCCATGCTTCATTAAATGAAGAGAGAGAGTAGGGGTTTTGACTTTGCCTCTCATTTCTCACTTCTCTTTCACTCATTCTCTCATTCCCTCTCTCTCTCACACACACACACACACACCACAACAGCAGCATCAGCATCAGCAGCAACTCCATCAGCAGTAGCAGCAAGCAGCTGCAGAAGCAAGCAGCAACAGCAGAAGCTGTAGCAGCAGCAACTCTAGCAACCTGCAGCAGCTCTCTCCTCCTCCATTCACTCCTTCACCTGATTCCTTGGGCCCCTTCGGGTATATTTCTTAACCCAATTTCCTTAGTTGCTAAGCTTATGTGTTAGTTTAGCTTCGGTTTGCGATTAATGTGAGTTTAGTGCTAGTTATGGTGTTTTATGTGGAATTTTGGTTAGATTGTGTTTGAGTTGGTTAACCTAGCTCATTCTAGTGTTGTTAGGTCACCACAACTGAGATTTAACCCAGATTACACTAAAATACCATAGGGTTTGCTTTTTGTGCAAAATTGGTGTTTTAATGCGACATTGTGACATTCTGAGTTCTGCTTTTGACCCGGGACCTTCAGGTTAAAATTGAGAAAATTAGGGCATGTACACTAGGTCTAGATAACACTACCAGAACACGAGACCCAATTGCTTCAACTTGGCCACAAATTTAATGCATCTGGCCGCAAATTGCGGCCAGGAAGGGGAGTGGGGTGTTGGTTTCTTGGCTAGGGTTTTCTGCTGTGTTGTATAGTGTTTTGGCATGTATAGTTTTGTAAGATTTGACCTGTAGGAAAATCTGGGACCAAATACCGTTTTTCATGTCCGTTGTGTTTGCGCGATACGCGCGATATGTGTGTGGGTTCTGTGATCCAGCGTATCGCGGCGTGTCGCGATGGTTTTAGACGCGTATACACACGATTCAGCATATCGTGCACACGCGCGTTTAGTTCGCGACGCGAGTTTCTCGTTTTGGTTCGATATCGCGTTTTGCGAGATATTTGGCTTATATATGATTTTCATGTCTTATTTGCAGGTTTGCAGGCAGGGACTGCGGACACTGCTACAGGGGGGAGCACATGGTAGGATTCACCTAGCGTGGAGTGTAGGTGAGTAGATTTAACATCAACAGGGCAAAAACCCGCATGACGTTATGCGTCTGGGCTAGGATTCAAATACCTGTCGCATATTCTACGTCATTGTTAGAATTGCGCCTTTACTTTATTTCCTTGATATAGTTGTACTGTGACTAGCAGCCGTAGGACACTGCACATATTATTGACGGTTCATGTTGCACGAGCACAGATTGTATGCTATACACACACCGTCAATAATTGCCATGTCACACACAACCCTTTATAGATACTATATTGCTTATCATACATGAAATCTAGCTTATCGGTATATCTATAGTGTATCTTGCCTTTAGTGATAGGTACATCTATACCTTGCGATACAGCTACAGGTATATCTTGTACATATTTTACTTATACCTAGGGGGTATCTTACATATTCTACTTATACCAATAGGGTATACGACATCTTTTACTTATAGGTAGATACTTATACTTAGCTGTACCTTATTGATTTCTGCATACATCTGGTTTCAGCTATATACTTTCATTTACATGCTCATATTCAGATATATCGCATATATTTATTCCTGGATTTGCGCATTTTTTATTTGGATTTTACATGGTGTTTTCGGGATTTGGGAACCTCGGGAGTTCATGAAATTATGCATACATTGAAAAACCCGGTTTCCTTGATATGATATTTGCGCGTCCACCATGAGTTTTATCGGTGCTGATTATATACTCCATATGAGGTGTGGTTGCCGTATGAGGGTACATGGTGGGGCCCGGTATGGTTCCCCTCGGCTAGAAGATCGATGGATTTTGCCGATTGAGCCTGGAGGCGGGCGAGTACCTACCGGTGACAGTACCCATGACTCGGCGGGGGATCACGGAGACACCGCTGGGAGTCATGTACGTATGCATAGGTCGAAAGGCGAGGGTCAGAGCTAGGCACTCGTGCTTTCGGGATAGCGTATGATACGTGGTCAGGATTTCTGTGTCGATGCTTGGCACATTGGCTTTCATGATATTTCTTTTAATACCTTTGTATATATAACAGGGGATTTAGCCGTTGTTATATATACCCTTACACCAATATTAGTGGAATGAGACGCTAATATATGTGTATTGCCCCCATCATATTTATTTATATATATATACGTTTAGGATGTTAGATTCATACTGGAGATTTGACTTGGGTTATTAGGTGATTCATTGAGATTGGGTATTGGACATACCTAGGTGATTGTTGATTTGTACATTCGGGATATAGGATATCTATTCGATATTGTACATTGAGGAGATGTGAGACTTACATGATTTGAGAGCCCAACTTGGGGGCTGATTTGAGGATTTGTGGATTGGAGTGTCTTGATGGATTGTGTTCCTGCCACGATGTCAGGTTTCCGTGGAAATGACATATTCCACCCTATACTTCACACTTACCTATTTTATGCACAGTTTCACATATTGGTAGTACCTGTTAGTGTACCATTATGATAGTTGCATATTTGCTTTCTCATATCCCTATTGCATAGTTATTGCATACTATTATCATGTCATCATTGCTTCACATATTGATTGTACCTACTAGTGTACTTTCCATTATTCTGCATTCACATGACATGTTATTACTGTAATCGCATATCTTAGATTCATGCTGTACGTACATTCCTGCGATTACCTGCATATGTTATCTACTATTCACGAGTTGGCAACTCACCCCCGTTGTGCCACAGGTGTTTCTGGTTGTTCCCCAGAGTAGTCGAGGCAGGCTATTCAGTATCCATCTATCATCTTTTGCTACAGATACCGCATTAGCTCACAGTACTATTTTGCTTAGGTGGGTTAGATGATTATCTTTATTTCATGCTGTACATTCGTTGTATCTTGTACTTTCCATCTACTATTGTATTGTTGACTTAGAGACTTGGTGAGGATGTTATTGTATATTATTTGTGGATTTGTTGTCTTTTATATACAGCTTTCTCCCTATTGTCTTTATTTCTTCGCTACGGCGTCGTATATTTGTATTGTATTCATCTTGGCTAGTTTTTACAAAAAGGGGGTGTTGCCAAAATTTTAAGGAAAGAAAGTAGGACTTTTAAAGAATTTGGCTTGCGATTTCAAATGTTTCAAAAACTTATATTATCTTTTCCGTATTTTTATGGTTTAGATTTCTGGGTTTTGTCTTTCTTTTACTGCGTTACGTCTTTAAGCGTTGCGTAGTATTAGGGCCGTCACGGGCCAATTTTGGGTCATGACAGGTTGACTCGGCAGGAGCCACCGGGTCAACTCGGCCCGATCCCATTTTTTCTTCTTTCCTATGAAACCTTTGGCCTACCCCATAACCCCTGTATTATTTAATTTCCCTGCACATTTACAGAGCAAATTAAAACCCCCATTTAATCCATTTTTAATACAAAATTTTAATACACCCTTTGATAACCCTAAACCCTAATTTTTCCTATAAATACCATACCTCAAATCACCCCCTCACTCACAAATCCCTGCCCAAATTCTCAAGACAATTCCCAAGACTTTTTGTGTGCAAGTGGAGTTAGCAAAGGGCGAAGCTACGACGAACTTCCGACGACGATCCGAGAAGATTCCGATGACGAAACGACGCACCGGCACCTCCTACTTCTTCCTCTTTCTCTCCTCTAGCTAATCAACCTGTAATTCCCCCTTCTCTCTCTCTCTTTTGCCGTTCTCAAATTCTTAATTATTAAAATGTGTCGGAAGCGGAGTTATCCAGTTTCCAATTCTCTTTTCTTTCAAAAAATACAATATTTTCTTAATAACAAACCTACAACTTTTGATATATTGTTTAATGCTCATTAACTAAGACAATAGAACAAGTTTGACATTAAAATTATAGCCATAATCAATTTTATTTCATGTTTACATTAAAATACCTTTATGTTTCATATCAACATGTTTATACCTTTTAACCATGCTAGCTTTAGAAAACTCATCAGGTAATGACCTACCTCCTCACAACACTCATATGTAATATAGCACGATGATATTTGGGAACATAGATTTGGAGAAAACGATTTTACACATAACTACCTCCGACTTAAAAAAAACATTTTTCTACAAGATTTGTATTTTTAACAAATCTTTGCAATGTACCTCTACAACCCATTTAGGGGAACCCGTTCGGGATGGTGCGAATTATCGCATATCCTCGGGCTTAGTAGTGCGAGATGCAGACCTCCGCAAGGAGCATACGGTCTCGAAAGATTTAAAATACAATTTTCTTTAGAAAAATATGATTTCTATTATAAATAAAACTTATATTTTTAATATATATATATATGTAATTAATATCAAAATATCTATTTTTAATATTTATAATATTCCACATTTTCAAAATTCAAGAAAAACATTCCAATTACAAGAAAATACCTTACAATTCCAATATAACAAATAAATACCATATATTATGAAATTAGGCTTTATTCACTAGAAATGCCATATTGATCAAATATACATCCATGAAAACTCTAAATACGATAATAAAATACTTGAGGTGTATTTTAAAAATTATACAAAATTATTTTATCTAAAACCCTCTCAAGTTATACTAAATTACAATAAGGACCCTAGTAAACATAGGTTTAAGCGGGACCAGTCTCTTGAGCCTCAGGGAGACGGAGATATGGGTGCTTGCCTATTTAAGGTAGACAACTTAACAAACTGTGTTATCAACACGATAATCGTCTTTGAAAAAGACACAAATCCTGCCGTCCATGTGCAGCGGTTACCGATAGCACAAAAACATAATTCAGGATTCTATTTATTTTCTAATTGTCTGGCTCAGACCGAGTCTCGATATAATCAATCTGACTTGAATATGATTCAAATATCAAACTACAATTCAACATGAATTCATGAATCCATAAATTCAATCTATTCAATCTCTACTGACTGAACCGAACCACGGATATACATCCATCTACATGATCTCCAGTTACATCCATTTAGTGATATCATGGTTCCGGCAAGTCATCCATCTATACAATTCAATTTATAAGACAATACAATACAAACAAGACATCGCGGGGTTTATAAGTGGTAGATTGGTATGGAAGGTGTTAAAAGTGGCACGAGACTGCAACCATTAAGACACCTAACCGGAATTCAATTGTTGTTGTACCGTGGCTGAACGGTTCCTTGTATTCCGTCCACCGTAGTCTCTGGTCTATTGAGACTCCTCTCGTATACACTGGCCTCGTCTGTGTCGAGCTACAAATAACAGCGTTAACACTAAATACAACATCATAACAATATACTCTCTGTTCTGTCTATTCCATTCTTGTCTATTTACGGGACTTACCGAGCGATTTGTTCGCTGACGACATTCTCTTTCTTCTTCTTTGGAATGTCGTCAGGTGTTTCGGACTCACTGGAGATCGAGCCCACTAGCGAGAATTTGGACCAGCTAGCTTTCGACCCGGAGCTCTAGTTACTTGTACATTTCATTTCAGTACTTTCCATTCTGTTATTGCACTATTTAGGCATTTCTTTTCATTCCATGTATTTACTTTCCAGATGTATTGTAAAAAGAATGTTAATAAATAAAGTTGTTGTTTATTTACGTCATGTCTCTTGTGTACATTTACTTTTATATTACTTAGATACGCTTAGCGTGTTTACTTCTGAGTACATACGTAGCGGGCCCAGTCGTGTCCCCTTCGCCGTATACCAGGAAGTGGGGCGTGACAACATATATGTCCAAGCATCCAAATGTATACATATACAATAATGGCATCTAGGGCATACATATCCAACATGGTGGAGGTTGAAGAAGACGCCATAGAGAGAAAGTGTGAGGCTAAGAAAAAAGCAAGTGAAGAAAAAATGTGGTTGCCTCTTTTTCTTCTGTTGTTTTTGTATGTGTGTTATGTTTTGTTGTGAGCAATAATGTAGAGAGCTAGCAACTCAAGAAAACCAACTCAAGAAAAAATATCTCACACAAATATCTCACAACACAACAAAACAAACATCATGCCACCATGACCCACCACCATGAGTCACCAAGTGTACATGTATGAACCATGACTCAAACTTTCCCACTAAATAAACATTTAAAATAAATGTTTAACACAACAAAAGAAATGGCATCAACTAAAGTAATCTTGTAACGAATTACAAGAATACCCCTCATCCGTATATACATACCCGCATCCGTATTCCGACTGAATACGAATACAACGAGACGAAAACTATCCAACAATATAATACTAGGATCCGGCTTAAACCAAAGCCCACTGGTATTATCCGTCAGAATCCTGATCCGTGCACAAGTGCACGCATATGATCGAACCCTGCCATAAAACCATACGGCCTCTACAATGTTTCGCCCGAAGTAGTGAAACCCTCTGTGTGGGACTCTAAAGACTCGTCAATACGCTGGCAGTGGGTTTAACCAGAAGCACGTCAGTGGCATTAGCTGTACGTAACGGCTACCCAGGTATTGAGAGAAAGGGAGGCTGATGTGCAAACTCATCCTGAAATCCTATTGAGCCTGACAGTGACAATATCCATACAGTCCGGTCCGTTCGTCTATGAGTATCGCATATCGTGTCTAGGGGGTGGATAAAGTCAGACCCCGAATAACGCGACATTTAGTGTCGGTATGAAGCCCATCACCACCTGAGAAACTACTGATCCGAATCAGTAATTCTCGACTACCTTGGCCAAGGATTTTTGGTGATGGCCACCCGTGCACACCGCGACATCAACCCCGAATAGCAGGAGAGACAAATCCCCCGACGATCCGCTTACTGCCTCCATGTGGCTCAGGACTGTACCCAACTAAAACCTATTTGCACGACTCCTTTGAGCCGCGGTAGGGTAGTGATCAAAGCATAGTGGGAACTCACACGAGACATATGACGATCTCGGGTCGATAGACTAACCTGTACACGTCACCAGGGAACTGCAATCTGACAATAGGTATAATACCAACTAGCATGTTCTCGGCGAGTCCGACCGGTGTACTCATAACCCAATAAGCACATGTATACATCTTAGGTGAACCAACTAACACCAATGGTTTGTGAGACTGGCCACCGCCCCTCGTCGGGGTCTCGATCAGTATACACTAGTCCACTCTTGGAGAATCGATGCCCAGTCTCGAAACTCCCACGACTATGGACATTTTAAGGATGTGCTTATAGACCACCCAGCTCTCACATATAAGATCGCCATCATACTTGTCACATTTAAGAAAAATAATATATTATTTTTAGGAATTTTTATAATTAAATAATAAATATATGGAATATTTTATTATTACGGTATAATTAAATACCGATAAATTGGGAAAATTTTGGAAAATTATAGATATTACTGAAATGAGGGTGCTTTATATTAATTAGGCAAATTATGAATTTTTATAATTATTATATTCCATTTTAATGCTAATCGCGATTAGATATCACTAATCATCGCGTATTAAGCCAGATCTGTACACATATCATGCACCATGTCACATTTTAACACTTGTTACATTTTTTTATCATGGCCTTTTCTCATTTTTCATGCATGGTTTGTGTTTAAATTGTTAGTGTATATGCCCTAGGGGCCATTATTGTATCATACTAGTTTGTATATTACTTAATGGAAGCTTAGGATGCTCACATGTATATAACAGTCTTGCTAAACATGGTAGTATGCTACTTGGTTTTTCTATCTTAATATGTGAGTATACGTATTGATAGAGCTCTTAGGATCTTGCTTGTCTACCAGCGTTGTGATGGCAGTCACTCTAGTGGGGGCTGGGTAGTCTACAGGCACATCCTTATTCAGGTCCCTAGTCGTTGGATTATCGAGACAGGGCATCGATACTCCACAGTAGACTAGTGTGTACGCTTCTCATCCCAGTTGGGGAAATGGTCTGTCCCACAGCCGTCAGTACGTCGTACTGGAGATAGTATGCATGTGCTCGTTAGGTTACGGGTACACCGGACAGGACTCACAGGGAACTGTTGGTTGGTTTTATACCAGTCGTCAGTGAACAGTTCCCAGGTGACAAGAGTACAGCATAGTCCACAGACTTGACACTGCTACTTCGCCTCGAGTGTGTCCCACTGTTCTTAGATTGCTACCCTACCACGGCTCAAAGGAGTCGTGCAAACAGGTAGCAGTTGGGTGCAGTCCCGAGCACTTGGAGGCAGTGGCGGTTAGACAGGATTAGTCTCTCCCGGTATTGGGGGTTGATATCGCGCTGTGTCAGAGAGCCATTACGCAAAGTCTCTGGCCAGGGCAAGCGAGATTTGCTGGTAGGTTCCAGTAGTTTCTCAGGGTGTAATGGGCTTCGCTCCGAAACGACTTATATCTCTATTAGGGGACTGACGCTTGCCGCCCCCTAAGCCCGATATGCGATAGTCTTAGACGAACGGACCGGACTGTATGGAGATTGTCACATCAGACTCAGTAGGAGTTCGGATGGGTTTCCTCATCGGCTTTCTTATCGACATCTACCTGGGGACCGTAACGTACAGCTAGTGCCACTTGCGGTCTGTGGTTAAACCCACTGCCAGCGTAGTAGTCGAGTCTCTAGAGTCCCACGCAGAGAGTTTCCCTACTCCAGGCGAAACGATATAGAGGTCGTATGGTTTTACGACAAGGGTTCGGACGCATACGTGTATTTACGCACGTACGACTTTCGGACAGTTTTTACTAGTCGGCTCTGGTTTAAGCCAGTTACTAGTATCCGGTTATTGGATTTATACAATTTAAAGTTTTTCCGTGTTTTCACGGATAGGAGGGGCATTCTTGTAATTGCGCGAGAAGCTTCTAGAAGATGGTGACTAAGGAGGTTTAGGTGGCATATATATTAAATGAGATTAGTGAGTCATATGGATGATTCATCTATGTCATTAATGCTTCATAATTGCTTAATGACTCATGGAGATGAATCACCATATGATATTTATCAAGAATGGTTGTAAATGATTTTCTTTTCTATTCTTGAAAAACAATAATGCTTGATATATATTATGATAACTCATTTTCTCATTTCATTATTCTTCTCACCTTCTCTCTCCTCAAGCTCTCTATCTTCAAACCCTAATCCTCCCCTCTCATGTGTTGAGTATAAGGATTAGTTAGACTACTTAATCCATAACCATACTCTATTTCCTCTAGGTACTTTGATTAGCACTTAAAGATACCCAGTTGCCTCAAGTTTAGAGGCAAAGCTTGGAGTTTAGCTCTCGTGGTGGATCGTCTACTACTTGGAGAAGGCCGAGGAGGAGGTGGAGTTCGTAAAGACGAAGGACACGGTTCTTTAGGTATAATCCCTTCACATAGCTATGTTTGATGTTAGTTATCATTTAGCTTCGATTCATGCGGTTAGTCGATGTTTAAGCAAAGAACAAGATCGTTTTTCATATTTCCGCCTCCCCGCAAGTCATGGGGTGTTGTACATCGAATTACAGTGGTATCAGAGCCTCGCTAAACAATAAATAACTCACTTGCAAAATTGTATGAATTTCGAACGGAAAAAACAAAACCGGAAAACCCCGATATCATGGTATTCTGTCGATTTTTAAATGTGGTCCAAAAATTTTTCAGGGACCTTCAGAAAGCTCAAAATGATAGTATTAGAACACCTAAGAAAACTGGGCTCATGAATCGACTAAAGCGCCGCGGAACCACGGCGAATCCCACCGATCCGGCGCGCTTCCGCCGCCGAGTTGCCGATTCATCAGCCCAATTTTCCTGTGTTGGTTCTTCGTGATATTTGGTATTTTCTGGAATTTTTTAATTTTTGCTTAGGTTTCAGATTTACAAAGAAGTATTGGAGCAAATTAAATGTGTTTTATCGATCGAAATTATACGGTATTTGCTTGTTGGATTATATCTGTGTTTGTATAATGTGTTCGTAAACCTCCCCTAACTGCTAGTATGTCGGTTGGCAGGGGGTTGCACATTTCTATAATGGTTTTTACTGTTTGTGGATGTGAACTGTATTGGACTGTTGTGTTGATTAGCCGGGGTTTGTGATGGGTTATTATTTTAATTCATTCGATATAATTGTAATATGTTGTAATATTATTTTGCGGGGCACTTCCAGGTTGCGGTTGTAGCCACCGTTGTATTATTTCATTTTACTGTTTTTGCTCCTAGGACAGACCCAAGGTGGGGTGCAAAAACTGCCGGGCGGGTAGTTTGCCGTACCTGTAGGAGTCTTGGGTGGGGTAATGGCTATTCATCACAGCTGTGTAATCCGTCTTTTGTTGCAGGCTCAAAACAAACACGGATTGCTTGCAAATCCAATAAAGTTATATGAGATCTGGAATGCCTATTATTGCGTTTGACGAATGTACAATATCTATATGTGATAGATATTTAGACGTCACTTATGTTTTACACCCGCGCTAGCCCAGCCCCCGCTCTGCCGTTAGTTAAGTAACCTAACGGGTGATGACGGGACCCCGTGGCGAATGCGGATGGCATAAGAGGACGTTGTATTTTCGTTGTTTTCTGCAATGATAGGTTAATGATGGGACGCATTATTTATAATGCAAAGAAAATAAACAAAAAGTTTAATCGTTGGAACAATTTAAAAGAAACCACTCGGTTAATTTTAAAATCAGATATTTTTAAATACGGAACTCTAACCACTCCTTTTAAAAGCTATCGGGTTCCTTCGGTTATATCAAGTTCACTACGTTCACGGTTTCGCCAAAACCATTCGTAGCCCTCCGTCATTTCATTTGGGTATTCAGTAGTATTCAAGCTATGCATTTTGGCCAAAGTCAAGGCATAGTGTTTGGTAGCTGCTGGGTTCTCATTTGTTGCATAAGATAGATGAGTTGGTTTGGGACAGTCGTATTATCATTTGACCAAAGTCAGGGGTATATACGGATGGGTTCAAATTGACAAGATAATGACGGGTAGAACTTGACATGTGACTTATGACATTTTGACCAAAACCAAGGTCATAAGAGCATGGGGCAAAAACTTATATCGGGAATTTCTAAAGAAACCGAAATTTGCAAAGAGATGCATACCATTTGGAGTTTGATGAATGTTGGTAGCATTCCTTCAACATTATCATACGATGATATTTGGATCCCGATCCTACTGTGAGTATATGCTACTTATCAGGATATTCGTCACTTAACGATCAATGCTATAAACCAAGTAGGTGTCAAGAAAGGTGTCAGCGGGGTTACGCCCCCAGAGAAAAGATGTTCTTTGATTAAGGAACTTCGCGAAAGCGTTGGAAAACCTCCCTCGAAGTATCGACACTAGCCTGGCTGAACGGTTAAGCAAGAATTGTACAGTGAGAATAATCCTGGCTAATTCTTCTTTTATGGTTTGAGGAAGGATTCGAGAAACCGAGGGAGCCATCCAGTTTAGATAAACTAAAACCCACTCTAAACTTGCAAGAGCATCATGCTAAATAGTTTTCTTCTCTCTCTCCTAATTGCAGCGACCCTAAAAATGACTGGACTTAAGTTACTTTTAGAGAAAAAAATACTGACAGGGCCAAACTATAAAGATTGGCTACGGAATGTCAAAATGGCTTTGACCTATGACAAATTGGGGTACGTCCTCACCGCTACGGCACCTGCTGTCCCTGGTCCCAAATCCAGTAATGCGGATAAGGAAATCCGCAAAACCTGGGATTTCGATTGCGCGAAAGCCAAGTGCATCGTGCTTGCCTCGATGAACAATGAACATCAAAGGAGGCACGAGGATATGGAACTGGATGCCATATTTCTCCATACAAAGGAACTTTATGGAGAGCAATCTCGTATAGCAAGATACGAGACCTCTAAGAACTTGTTTCGAGCGAGGTTGGTTGTCGGGTCATCTGTATGAGAACATGTCCTAAAGATGATCGGCTATATAGAAGAGCCCGCAGACCTTGGGACGACTTTGGATAATGAGCTCTATACAGACCTTATTCTCCAGTCCCTTCCTTCCACCTACGCCCAGTTTATCCTGAACTTCAACATTCAAAGAAAAGAAGTTGAACTTCCGGAACTCCTGAACATGTTAAGGAGTGCAGAGGGTACCTTGCAGAAAGCAAGGGAAACACCCGCTATGTTTGTTAGCAGTGCATCTTCTTCCGGGTCCAAGGCTAGGGCCAAAGGAAGGAAGAAGAAGGCCGCCACCAAACCTAGAGGAGGTGTTAGTAAGGTGGGAGGAAAGGGAAAGAAAAAGTTTGCGGTGCCGGTAGTGGTCCAGGATGAGTGCTTCCATTGTCATAGGAAAGGGCACTGGAAGAAAGATTGCAAGGCGTGGAACGCCAAGAACCAGGAACCGAAGCAAGCTGTGGCTTCGACTTCAGGTGTGTTTGTAATTGAGAATTGTTTGTCAATTAACTCTATTTCTTGGGCATTGGATACCGGATCAGGATCTCATATTTGCAATTCATTGCAGGCACTGAGAAACCGTAGAGTGCTGAAGGAAGGTGATATGACCCTAAAGGTTGCTAACGGAGCTAGCGTGGGAGCTGCGTCCGTCGGGGATTATCACCTAGGATTGACAAGTGGACACATTTTGGTTTTACATAACTGTTTTTTTGTACCAAGCTTAACGTGTAATATTATATCAGTTTCCTTGTTATCAAATAAAGGTTATGATTTCACGTTTGTAAGAGATGTTGTTAACATCCACCTTAATCATGGTTTGATTGGGTCCGGTACACTAAATAACGGTATATATGTCTTAAACCAACTCCAAATTTTCAATGTCCAGAACACACTAAAAAGAAAGTCTCCAGATTTAAATAAAGCTTTCTTATGGCATTGTAGACTGGGTCACATCAATGAGAGAAGGTTGACTAAGTTGCATAGAGAAGGATATTTGGACTCATTCGAATATCAAACTTATGACACTTGTCAATCTTGTCTCAAAGGAAAGATGACAAAGACTCCTTTTACTGGACACGGAGTAAGAGCGAGCGAGCTCTTAGGACTCATACACAGCGATGTATGTGGTCCAATGTCTATACATGCAAGAGCTGGTTTTTTCTATTTCATTACATTCACGGATGATTACTCAAAATACGGATTCATTTATCTGATGAAACATAAATCCGAGGCTTTTGAGAAATTCCAAGAGTATAAGAATGAAGTAGAAAACCAAACCGGCAAAAGTATCAAGACACTTAGATCTGATCGAGGTGGTGAATACTTGAGTGCCGAGTTCCTAGGTTACCTAAAAGAGAAAGGAATTCTCTCTCAACTTACTCCTCCGTACACTCCACAGCATAACGGTGTATCGGAGAGACAGAATCGAACCCTATTGGATATGGTACGATCCATGATGAGTAATGCTGAGTTACCGTGATCTTTTTGGGGTTATGCGCTAGAATCAGCAGCATATCTTCTGAACAGGGCTCCTACCAAGACTGTGCCTACCATCCCATATCAGATGTGGAGTGGGAAGAAACCCCATCTTCAGCATATGAAAATTTGGGGATGTCCAGCTTTTGTTAAAAAGCAGCATGTGGACAAGCTCGAGACACGATCAGTAAAATGTAATTTTGTGGGATATCCAAAGAACTCCATGGGATATTATTTCTATTACGCAGAGGAACAAAAGGTTTTTGTTTCTCGTAATGCCCATTTTCTGGAACATCAGTTTTTAGAAAAGGAAATAAGTGGGAGCGAAATAGAACTGGAAGAAATTCCAGAACCACAAACTGCTACTGAATGTTTGGTAGAACCGGTAGTTCAAGAAGAACAGGACATTCCCGCACCCCTCCGCAGGAGTAGTAGGACGTCTCATCCGCCTGAAAGATACTACGGTTTTCTCATAGATGGGGATAGAGAGGATTGCATCATAGATGATGATGAACCTACTGACTTTCAGCAGGCCATCCAGAGCGGCGACTCGGTACGATGGCTAGATGCAATGCGGACCGAAATGGAGTCCATGTACACCAACAAAGTATGGACTTTGGAATTTGCTCCAGATGGGGTAAAACCCATAGGATGCAAATGGATCTTCAAGAAAAAGATTGGTGTAGATGGACAGGTAGAACCCTATAAGGTTAGACTTGTTGCAAAGGGTTTTCGTCAAAGACCTGGTTTGGACTATGACGAAACTTTTTCTCTAGTGGCTATGCTCAAATCCATTCGTGTCCTTCTTGCTATTGCTGCCTTCCATGATTATGAAATCTGGAAGATGGACGTAAAGACAGCTTTTCTGAATGGAAATTTAGAACAGTGCGTCTATATGGATCAGCCAGAGGGTTTCAATCAGAGTGGGAGCATCGGGAAAGTATGCAAGCTGCTTAAGTCCATTTATGGACTAAAGCAGGCATCACGGAGTTGGAACATCTGTTTTGATGAGACAGTCAAAGAATATGACTTTATCAAAAATCCAGATGAACCGTGCATATATAGTAAAGTTGTAGCCAGAAGTGTCGTATTTCTCGTCTTGTACGTGGATGACATTCTATTGATAGGAAATGACATTCCTATGCTACAATCTGTCAAAGGATTCTTGTCAGACAGGTTCTCCATGAAAGACCTAGGTGATGCCTCTTACATTCTGGGAATCCGGATCTATCGTGATAGATCCAAGAGGATGTTGGGATTTTCGCAGTCCAGGAATATCGACTCTGTACTGAAAAGATTCGGTATGGAAGATTCTAAGAGCGGTAATCTACCGGCTTGTCACGGAATCACCCTCTCCAAAGAGATGTCTCCCAAGACTGATTTGGAAAGGGAACGCATGTCTATTATACCCTACGCTTCTGCGGTAGGCTCTATAATGTATGCGATGTTGTGTACCAGACCAGATGTAGCTTACGCACTGAGCGTGGTAAGCCGGTATCAGTCAGACCTAGGGGAGAAGCACTGGAGAGCAGTAAAGAACATTCTCAAGTACCTGAGAAGGACTAAGGAGATGTTCTTGGTTTACGGCGGAAAAGACCTCAGGTTGGAGGCCTTTGCTGGTTCTGGCTTCCAGAGTGATAAGGACGATTCCAAGTCCATGTCGGGTTATGTCTTTAGCCTCAATGGAGAGGCGGTGTGCTGGAAGAGCTCCAAGCAGGACACCGTTGCTGACTCAACGATGGAAGCGGAGTATATAGCTGCTTGCGATGCCGCAAAAGAAGCAGTCTGGAACAAGAAGTTCCTAACAGAACTTCAGGTGGTTCCTACCATAGTTGATCCAATACCTCTGTATTGTGACAACAACGGAGCAATAGCTTTAGAAAAGGAACCAAGGTCCCATCAGAAGTCCAGACACATTTTAAGGCGGTATCACCTGATCAGGGAGATCATTGATCGTCGGGAGATCGAGGTTCGGAGAGTTGCTTCTGAAGAGAACATTGCTGATCCATTCACAAAGGCCCAACCTCAGATTCAGTTCGAGAGGCTACTCGAGATCATCGGTCTTCGATATGCCAGTACATGGCCCTAGTGCAAGTGGAAGATTGTTAGTGTATATGCCCTAGGGGCCATTATTGTATCATACTAGTTTGTATATTACTTAATGGAAGCTTGGGATGTTCACATGTATATAACAGTCTTGCTAAACATGGTAGTATGCTACTTGGTTTTTCTATCTTAATAAGTGAGTATACGTATTGATAGAGCTCTTAGGATCATGCTTGACTGCCAGCGTTGTGATGGCAGTCATACTAGTGGGGGCTGGGTAGTCTACAAGCACATCCTTATTCAGGTCCCTAGTCGTTGGATTATCGAGACAGGAGATCGATACTCTGGAGTAGACTAGTGTGTACGCTTCTCATCCCAGTTGGGGAAATGGTCTGTCCCACAGTCGTCAGTACATCATACTGGAGATAGTATGCAGGTGCTCGTTAGGTTACGGGTACACCGGACAGGACTCACAGGGAACCGTTGGTTGGTTTTATACAAGTCGTCAGTGAACAGTTCCCAGGTGACATGAGTACAGCATAGTTCGCAGACTTGACACTGCTACTTCTCCTCGAGTGTGTCCCACTGTTCTTAGATTGCTACCCTACCACGGCTCAAAGGAGTCATGCAAACAGGTAGCAGTTGGGTGCAGTCTCGAGCACTTGGAGGCAGTGGCGGTTAGACAGGATTCGTCTCTCCCGGTATTCGGGGTTGATATCGCGCTGTGTCAGAGAGCCATTACGCAAAGTCCCTGGCCAGGGCAAGCGAGATTTGCTGGTAGGTTCCAGTAGTTTCTCAGGGTGTAATGGGCTTCGCTCCGACACGACTTATACCGCTATTAGGGGAATGACGCTTGCCGCCCCCCTAGGCCCGATATGCGATAGTCTTAGATGAACGGACCGGACTGTTTGGAGATTGTCACATCAGACTCAGTAGGAGTTCGGATGGGTTTCCTCATCGGCCTTCTTATCGACATCTACCTGGGGACCGTTACGTACAGCTAGTGCCGCTTGCGGTCTGTGGTTAAACCCACTGCTAGCGTAGTAGTTGAGTCTCTAGAGTCCCACGTAGAGAGTTTCCCTACTCCAGGAAAAACGATATAGAGGTCGTATGGTTTTACGACAAGGGTTCGGACGCATACGTGTGTTTACGCACGTACGACTTTCGGACAGTTTTTACTAGTCGGCTTTGGTTTAAGCCAGTTACTAGTATCTGGTTATTGGATTTATACAGTCTAAAGTTTTTCCGTGTTTTCACGGATAGCAGGGGCGTTCTCGTAATTGCGCGAGAAGCTTCTAGAAGATGGTGACTAAGGAGGTTTAGGTGGCATATAAATTAAATGAGATTAGTGAGTCATAGGGATGATTCATCCATGTCATTAATGCTTCATAATTGCTTAATGACTCATGGAGATGAATCACCATAAGATATTTATCAAGCATGGTTGTAAATGATTTTCTTTTCTATTCTTGAAAAACAATAATGCTTGATATATATTATGATAACTCATTTTCTCATTTCATTATTCTTCTCACCTTCTCTCTCCTCAAGCTCTCTCTCTTCAAACCCTAATCCTCCCCTCTCATGTGTTGAGTACAAGGATTAGTTAGACTACTTAATCCATATCATACTCTATTTCATCTAGATACTTTGATTAGCACTTAAAGATACCTAGTTGCCTCAAGTTTAGAGGCAAATCTTAGAGTTTAGCTCTCGTGGTGGATCGTCTACTACTTGGAGAAGGCCGAGGAGGAGGTGGAGTTCGTAAAGACGAAGGACACGGTTCTTTAGGTATAATCCTTTCACATAGTAGTTTAGAACTTCTATGTCTGATGTTAGTTATCGTTTAGCTTCGATTCATTCGGTTAGTCGATGTTTAAGCAAAGAACAAGATCTTTTTTCATATTTCCGCCTCCCCGCAATTCGTGGGGTGTTGTACATCGACTTACAGTGGTATCAGAGCCTCGCTAAGCAATAAATAACTCACTTGCAAAATTGTATGAATTTCGAACGGAAAAAACAAAACCGGAAAACCCTGATATCATGGTATTCTGTCGATTTTTAAATGTGGTCCAAAAATTTTTCAGGGACCTTCAGAAAGCTCAAAATGATAGTATCAGAACACCCAAGAAAACTGGGCTCATGAATGAGGCTAAAGCGCCACGGAACAGCGGCGGATCCCACCGATCCGCCGCGCTTCCGCCGCCGAGTTGCCGATTCATCAGCCCAATTTTCCTGTGTTGGTTCTCCGTGATATTTGGTATTGGAGATATTGCCCTCAGAGACAATTATTGGATCACAGGCACGTGATTGCAATGATTAAGAGAGGTTCTATACCGTTAGAACAGTCTTACTCAAGATGATAGTATGCTATCTGGTTTATCTTTATCATCGTGTACTGTTTCAGGTGACCTTACAGGTCACTGTTGCACGTTAATAGAGCCCTTAGGATTCTTGCTTGACAGCCAGCAGTATGATGGCGATCATATACGTGGGAGCTGGGGTCTATAAGCACATCCTTAAAAGGTCCCTAATCGTGGGAGTTTTCGAGACAGGGCATCGATACTCCAGAGTAGACTGGTGTATACAGTCGAGACCCCGACGAGGGGCGGTGGCCGGTCTCACAAGCCACTGGTGTCAGTTGGTTCACCTAAGATGTATACAGGTGCTCAATGGGTTATGAGTACACCGGACAGGACTCGCCGGGAACATGCTAGTTGGTCTTATACCAGACGTTAGATAGCAGTTCCCTGGTGACATGTGTACAGGTTAGTTCATCGACCTGAGATCGTCATTTGTCTCGTGTGAGTTCCCACTGTACTTTGATTACTACCCTACCACGGCTCAAAGGAGTCGTGCAAACAGGTTTTCGTTGGGTACAATCTCGAGCCACATGGAGGCAGTGAGCAGATCTGCAGGGGTTCGTCTCTCCCGGTATTGGGGGTGAGGTCGTGCTGTGTATAGGAGAGCCATTACATGATGTCCTTGGCCAAGGCTGGAGATTTACTGGTAGATATTCCAGTAGTATCTCAGGGTGTTCTGGGCTACACTCCGACATGACTTGTACCGCTTTTGGGGGTCTGACTTTTACCAACCCCTTAGGCCTGCCATGCGATGCTCATAGACGATCGGACCGGACTGTATGGATATTGTCACTGACAGGCTCAGTATGGTGTAAGGATGAGTTCGCTCATCGACGTCCCTTTTGGTCAATACCTGGTAACCCGTTACGTAAGGCTAATACCTCTGACGTTCTAGTGGTTAAATCCACAGCCAAAGTATTGATGAGTCTTTAGAGTCCCCTACAGACCGTTTCTCAAATTTCGGACGAAACGCTGTAGAGGCCGTATGGAGATATGGCAGGGTTCGATCTTATACGTGCGGTATTGCACGGATCATGATCGGACGGATAATACTAGCGGGCTTTGGTTTAAGCCGGATCCTAGTATTGTACTGTGTATATTTTGTCTCATTGCATTTGTTTTCGGTCGGAATACAAATGTGGGTATGTATATACAGTCGCGGGGTTTTCCTGTAATTTATTACGGGATCGATTTTTTGAAGTTGCCAGTTTGCTTTCCGTTTCGTCCATTTTCCTTTGTTTTTTTCTTTGGCTGAAAATTAGTGGAGGGGGTTATTTTCAATTGTGCATTTTATTATGGAGAAGACTTTTAGCGACACATGGTTGCTTCATGATTGTGCATCATGGCTTGACTTTTGTGATGACATGGGTTGAGTTTATAGGTTTTAGAGTTAGACTTTGTTGTGGTGATTATTCATCATCACCACCTTTTCTCTTGCCTGTATTATTGCTCCCCCCCTGACTTTTCTCCCTCTCATTCTTTAGTTGCTTGGCCGGCCACACTTAAGGAGGGCTGTCCAAATTTTGGGGCATGAGTTTTGGTCTAATTTTGCTTGCAAAAATCCTATAGCTCCATCTCAAATGGTTCATCTCATTCCTCTACCAAAACCATGGCAACTTCAACCCCAATAGAGACAAACTATTCTACACTAGCCTACAGCATCCTTGGACACGTCGACCCGCCAACTTCGTGCCCGAGTTGCCTCGGTCCAGAGGTGGGAGCCCGTAAAAGAACCCGGTGATGTGGTGCCCTTTCCGATGAAGAGATGAAGACCGGAGATTCCGCGAGGAGATCGGGATGGAGGCCGAAGACCGAAGGACATGGATCGCTCGGTATAGCTCTCTACCCTTTCTCTTGTTGCTAGGAGTAGGTTAATGGCCCGATCCGGGTTTTTATTACGCGGTAGCGCCAGTTTTAAAAGTTAAAGAAAAGTATCGTTTCCGCATTTTGGCCTCGTTCAGACGGCCGGGGCGCTGCCGTGGTCCTATATGGTATCAGAGCCACGCCATTAACCTAGTCTCGCTTGCTCTAACGTGTTTACAAGTTCGATCGAACGGATTTCCAAAAACCCAATTTTCAAGTCCACGTTTCTGTCGAATTTTTGCCGTGCTCAAAAAATTATTTGGTACACTGAAAAAATACGTGCAGGGTTTTATAAAAATTCTGTGAAAATTAGGTCGGCTGAAATTACTGTAGCGCGGCGGATCAGCGGCCAAAACCACGTTTGGGCCGTGGATCCGCCGCCGTACTGTGGCCAAAATGCACCAAATTTCTACAGTGGGTTTCTGACATGGAAATAGGGTTTCTGGTATATTCTTTTTGGGCCCAGATTTATTTTGAGTGCTACAGTAGTGCTTGGGGCCCACTTCGGGAAATTTAGTCGATCGAAAATTTTAAACATGTTAGTTCACAGTATTTACATTATATCTGTGACCGTGAATGTCACTTGATCGGTAAATCCTGTATAACTGCTATAGCCCTTTTAGACGGATTTGCGAACGTGACATTCACGTTGATGTTCTGTGTTGTGCTGTGATGTTGCGGATTTGTCGTGGTGAATAGCCTGGATGCAATGGTAGTACAGTTTGGTTGTATATGTACATTTGATATTGCGGGGCGAGTGTCCGACATGTGGACTGCCATCACTGCCTGTTTGTATATTATTCTTTTGTGGTACGACCGGGATGAGGTCGATGTACCCGTTGTATATTTTACTTTCTGTACTAGGATTACCCCATGGAGGGGTGCACGGGTAGCCGGGTTCTAGAGGGCAACGGGCCCGCATCTCATGGATTTGAGACGGGGGGGCTTCACTCTAGAATTGGCGGGCTATTCGCCGCACTCGCAGGGGGTACAGGTTGACCCAAGGAGGGGTGCCCAAGTTACCGGATTCCGTGAAGTGATGGGTGGTCCATTCACGTTGCTGAAGAGCGCTGCCTCGCTTCAGGTTTTGGCGGGTAACTTTCCACGCCCGCAGGGGTCTAGGATTTCATTGCACAGGCTATCCACACGACCTGGGGAACGTCGGGTTTCAGTAGCGGCTCTATGAAACCCGGGGATCCCAGATATCTGTATTGTTCTGTAATGCTTATTACATTTCTGTGATGTTGCATTTTATCACGCCTTGAGCGAATATTATATATTTATATATATACTAGTAGATATTGTATATGTTTTGCATCCGCGCAAGTCCAGTCCCCGCTCTGTCGTTAGTTAAGTTACCTAACGGGTAATGACGGGAACCTGTGGCGAATGCGGATGGCATATACGTACATCATTATTTTCGTACTTTATTGGTGTGATCAATTGATGGGACTGCATTGATTCGGATCAATGCAAGCTAAACAAACCTATTCTGATGTTGTTGGAACAATTTTCAAAAAGCTGTTATTGCAAGGACATTCTCTTTTGTTTTGCACAGTGGTATTCGGTTATGAATATCCAGCACCTCAGTCGACGAGGCAAGGGCCGAGATCCCTTCACCTGGAGTGACCCCTTGGACAGAAGTTTGCGTCAGGGTAATAACTTCACTATAGCCGATTGCCTTTTGCTTTGCATCGTGGTATTCAGTTGGAATATCCTGCACCTCATTCTACGGGGAAAGAGCCGAGATCCCTTCACCGGGAGTGACCTCTTTAGCAAAGGTTTTCGCCACTATATATTTATAAAAAGCTATGCAGTTCCTTCAACGATATCAAGTTCATTAAGTCAAAGGTTTTTCGCCAAAAACCAACCGTAGCCCTCCGTCATTTCTTACGGGTATTATTTAGTATTCGTGCTGCGTTTGTTGACCTAGTCAAGACGTAGTGTTCGGTAGCTAAGTGGTACTTGTTTGTTGCATAAGTGGGATTGGTTAGGACAGTCGTGCGCCTTTGTTGACCTAGTCAAGGGCACGTATGGGTGGGTTTAATGCAATCCAGAATAATGACGGGTTGAACTTGACTAGCGGTTTATGGTTTGTTGACCTAGTCAAGGTCATAAGCTGCTTGGGGTAAAAATCACATCGGGAGTTTCTAAAGAAACTGAAACTTGCCAGATATGCGCATACCTCCTGGAGTGTGATAATGTGAGTGGATTCCTTCATGTTATCATGCGATGATAGTTGGATCCCGATTCCCACTGATGAGTTGGTTTACTCCTCGGGTGATCCCGACTAATTCTTCTTTCAGGTTTGGTGGAGAGTTTGAGGTTACAGTGGGAGGTTTCCTGATTAGATAAATTGGTAACCATTCTGATCTAGGTTAGAGTGCACGCTGAGTGTTTCTTTTCTCTCTCTCTTCGGCAACGACCATGACCCGACCTTTGACTATGACTCAGTGACCAAGATTAACCGAACCTTCTTAAAACACTGACTTTTGGATTGTCAGAGTTGCATACCTCATTGCCACTCCTACTTTTACCCTTTTCTCCAGGACACCCCGTATTACTACGAACATCCACTTCCATTGGATAAAACCATCGTATGGTTATATACGAACTCGAAGGAATTTATTCGAGGATGGTTTCCGGTTCTGGAGAAAACGAATAGGACTATTCAGTTGTCTTTTCCTTTTACCTTCTCTCAGATTACGAGTGCTCCGTGGATTAGGGCAGTACACCCATTACGCAAATTGGATAGTCTTCTTCCAAACCATAGGCAGGTGCCGACCGGTAGGGAATGAAGAAAACCAATTAGCCTAACGATGGTGTACAGAAGGTATTAAGTAAAGACAAATAAAGGAATTAGTAAGAGGGAAAAGTAAATTGCGACTGCTATTCACAACCAAACCAAGTATTTCATTACCACTCCCATTTTACCTTTGTATTTCTCTAGAACACTCCGTATCACTACGAAGATCCACAGTTATTTGGATACTCCATCGTATGGTTATATACGAACTCGAAAGGAACTTGTTCCAGTTCGGGGATGGATTCTGGTTCGGGAGAAATAGGAATAAGGTTTATTCGGTTGTCTTTTATCTTCACCTTCTCTCGCATTGCGAGTGTTCCTAGGATTAGGACAGTACACCCATAACGCTTATTGGATAGTCTTCTTCCAAACCATTGGCTGGTGCCGAATGGTAGGGAAGGAAGAAAACCATTTAGCCTTAAATGGTGTACAGAAGGTAACGACTAAAGACATATAAAGGGATTTGGAAAGATGGCAATGAGATATACGGTTACAGTTGTGAATCTGGATAATGGAAGATGCATTACTAGGAATACCCGGATACCCCTAAGAAACATTTCAATGTTTCAGTTTCACTGTGTATTGTTAAAAGAAAACTGATTTCCCAATTAGCCCTTGCTCCAGGGTATGTATTTACCAGGTATGATTCTCACATCTGTATGGTTTTACAGATGATGAGTGGGAGTAAGTTATTGGGAATTAGGTGATCATCCTCGTTATATCGGAATTCGTTGTAATTGGTAATATTTGAGGAAATTGCCTGGTCTGTTTGTCGGACGACAAATATTTGGTTTTGAATATCCGTTGTTATGCACCAATTTCAAATTGATATATCTGTACGTCTATTTTTATAGAGTGAGATATACCTTTTTGAAATTATGTCTATGACATTTACCTATATCAGTAGATGATTAGGTAAGGAGCATTAAACAGCGGTGTAATTCTTCTTAACCATAAGTACAGTTTTCAACCTACGACACACAGGGATTGAGTTATTAGACTCAAGGGACTTATACAGAGTATTGTATGTTGTCCAGTGTCCATTAAGACAGAGGGGTTGGTACTCGTACTATATTCTGTTTACTTGTGACTTCTCTAGTTCTTAGACTTGTGTTTCGTAGAAATACAAGGTCTGAGTTTTGAGAAGTTATAGGTATAAGAATAAAGTAGAGAACCAGGCGTTGCAAGTATCAGGATTCTTCAAGGTGATCGAAGATGTAGATACTTGTGGATGGTATTCAGTTGATAGTAAGGATTAAGAGAACTGGCTACTCTTTCAGGTTACTCATAATTAGAAGCACTCCTAAGTTGAGTAACGCTGATAGGCCTCCTTCCATTTAGTTGACATACAATGGAGACAGCTGCATGATTTGAATCTGGTTCCAATTAAATCAGTGCCTCTGTTTCTATATTGGATATAGAATAGTTCATATCTTAGCGATGTTAAGGTACGGGGAGTTGTTCGGCTTATGCTTAAAACCAGACTCTGGATAACTCAAGGCACGTTTCTGTAATGGCTGTTTGTGGGTTGACCCAGGCTATGAAGAGGGTTGACATTCTACCATCTGAAAGCTCAATAGTGATATTGTTCTAGACTCACCACAGTTTTAAGTAAAATGGATTTTTTCGGAAAACAGAAGTGGGAGTATGGTAGAACTGGAAGTGATTCCAAAACCGCAAACGATTACTGAAAATTTGATAAGAACCTAAAGATTCAATCTGGTTTGACATTCCATTGGCCACTTCGCAGATAAGGTGGGTAACCTCTGGCACTCGAGAGGTACTTCGGTATGCTCAAGGACGGTGACAGGGAGGTTCTTGTTTACCCAGACTTGACACTACTGTTGTTCCAGACTGTGAGACCCGGCGGGAAGATGAATATAGCGTCGTTCTGAACTGGCTTTAGAAGTGCACGTGTATATGATTCTGCCAGAGGGTTATCGTAGTAGTGGGAGCAACGGAAGCATTGGTGGACAAGTGGCTTATGTCTATTTATAGACTAAAGCAGATATAGCGAAGATAGATCATCTATTTCTGATGTGACAATCATAGGTTTGACTTCATCAGAATAGGGGATGGATCTGTTAAGAAGGTAGTAGGGTGTGATGTCCTGGTATTTGGATGACATACACAGAGTAGGAAGTGAAATTCCTATACTACGATCAGTTAAACGTTGGTCGTCACACAGTGGTTTCTCCACAAAGGACATGGATATTACATCATATATTCTGGTTACTAGATCTATGGTTTTAGATCTAGATTTGGGTAGTTTCCTAATCAGGGTACTTCGACAGCATTCTAATGGTATCTAGAATGGACGACTCCTAGCACGGTAGTGTACCTGCAGGTGATGGAGTCACCTTCTCTAAAGATGTCTTACAGACTAAAGGGGAGAGGGATGCACATGATTGACAGATCACTTGCTTAGGTAATTGAGTCAATCATGAGATGTCAAGTACCACACCAGATATTGTTTTTGCAGTAGATGTAATAAGTTAATATTAATCCAATCGTGGAGAAACGGTCGGAAGCAGTTTTAGAACATAAGTGGATGTTCTAGGGATATGATAACGACAGCCTCTTTTAGGAGTCAGTTATCATTCCAGGCATCCAAGGTGACCTGGATGACAAAGTGGCTGTCAGAGTTATAGTTTTCCCTCTGACGAGGGACAGCGTTTTGGACAGATGGTCCAAGGGGATACTGAGGGAGGCAAGGCGCAAGATACTGATTAAGTTCAGTTGACGATACAGTCTAAGAAGTTTGGATTTGGAGTTCATTTGTGAGCTAGGTCCCATCTGATATCCAGACATATTCTGAGACAGGTATTTCTCATTTCGGGAGATGGGTTTCTCCGCGAACTTAAGATAAAGAAAGACATAGAAAGAAACATTAGAGCGGATCCACTCACTGATGCTATTCCTCGAACGCATTAGTTTCGCAAGCGGGTTTTGTAAGACTGATTAGTAGAGGAGTTGGGTGTTCGGTATCACACGGGCTGTGAGTATGCGACATCACAATAATTAGCCTTGAGTGCAAGTGGGAGATTGTTGGAGATAGTGCCCTCAGAGTCAATTATTGGATCACAGGCACGTGATTGCAATGATTGAGAGAGGACCTATACCGTTAGAACAGTCTTACTCAAGCTGATAGTAAGCTATCTGGTTTATCTTTATCATCGTGTACTGTTTCAGGTGACCATACAGGTCACTATTGCACGTTGATAGAGCCCATAGGATTCTTGCTTGACGGCAAGCAGTATGATGGCGATCATATACGTGGGAGCTGGGGTCTATAAGCACATCCTTAAAAGGTCCCTAGTCATGGGAGTTTTCGAGACAGGGCATCGATACTCCAGAGTAGACTAGTGTATACAGTCGAGACCTTGACGAGTGGCGGTGGCCGGTCTCACAAGCCACTGGTGTCAGCTGCTTCACCTAAGATGTATATAGGTGCTCATTGGGTTATGAATACACCGGACTGGACTCGCCGGGAACTTGCTAGTTGGTCTTATACCAGACGTCAGACAGCAGTTCCCTGGTGACATGTGTACAGGTAAGTTCATCGACCTGAGATCGTCATTTGTCTCGTGTGAGTTCCTACTTTACTTGATTACTACCCTACCACGGCTAAAAGGAGTCGTGCAAACAGGTTTTAGTTGGGTACAGTCCCGAGCCACATGGAGGCAGTGAGCGGATCTGCAGGGGTTCGTCTCTCCCGGTATTTGGGGTGAGGTCATGCTGTGTCTAGGAGAGCCATTACACGAAGTCCTTGGCCAAGGAAGAAGATTTACTGGTAGGTATTCCAGTAGTATCTCAGGGTGTTCTGGGCTACACTCCGACACGACTTGTACCGCTTTTGGGGGTCTGACTTTTACCAACCCCCTAGGCCCGCCATGCGATGCTCATAGACGAACAGACCGGACTGTACGGATATTGTCACTGACAGGCTCAGTAGGGTGTCAGGATGAGTTCTCTCATCGACGTCTCTTTTGGTCAATACCTGGTAGCCCGTTAAGTATGGCTAATACCTCTGACGTGCTAGTGGTTAATTCCACAGCCAAAATATTGACGTGTCTTTAGAGTCCCCCACAGACCGTTTCTCAAGTATCGTGCGAAACGCTGTAGAGGCCGTATGGAGATATGGCTGGGTTCGATCTTATACGTGCGGTATTGCATGGATCATAATCGGACGGATAATACTAGCGGGCTTTGGTTTAAGCCGGATCCTAGTATTGTACTGTGTAGATTTTGTCTCATTGCATTTGTATTCGGTCGGAATACAAATACGGGTATGTATATACTGTCGCGGGGTTTTCCTGTAATTTATTACGGGATCAGTTTTTTGAAGTTGCCAGTTTGCTTTCCGTTTCGGCCATTTTGGCTGAAAATTGGTGGAGGGGTTATTTGCAATTGTGCATTTTATTATGGAGAATACTTTTAGTGACACATGGTTGCTTCATGATTGTGCAGCATGGCTTGACTTTTGTGATGTCATGGGTTGACTGATTGATTTTAGAGTGAGACTTTGTTGTGGTGATTATTCATCATCATCACCTTTTCTCTTGCTTGTATTATTGCTCCCCCCTTGACTTTTCTCCCTCTCATTCTTTAGTTGCTTGGCCGGCCACACTTGAGGAGGGCTATCCAAATTTTTGGGCATGAGTTTTGGTCTCATTTTGCTTGCAAAAATCCTATAGCTCCATCTCAAAAGGTTCATCTCATTCCTCCACCAAAACCATGGCAACTTCAACCCCAATAGAGACAAACTATTCTACACTAGCCTACAGCATCCTTTGACACGTCGACTCGCCAACTTCGTGCCCGAGTTGCCTCGGTCCAGAGGTGGGAGCACGTAAAAGAACCCGACGATGTGGTGCCCTTTCCGACGAGGAGATGAAGACCGGAGATTCCGCGAGGTGATTGGGATGGAGGCCGAAGACCGAAGGACACGGATCGCTCGGTATAGCTCTCTACCCTTTCTCTTGTTGCTAGGAGTAGGTTATGGCCCGATCTGGGTTTTTAATACGCGGTAGCGCCTGTTTTAAAAGTTAAAGAAAAGTATCGTTTCCGCATTTTGGCCTCGTTCAGACGGCCGGGGCGCTGCCGTGGTCCTACATGCAGATGTTATCAGTTTGTACTAGACTTAGATCAGTACCCCCAGTTCATGAGATATGATGATAAGGATACCAGATGAATAATGAGATGAATGTGATATTTGACCCGTACCCAGATTTTGGATGCCGTACGTTGGATTTACCGTACGAGATATATATTGATGATAGATCCGAACTCTTGACTCGAGGATGTCATATTGTATATTGTATCGTATGTGATACTATTGAGGCGGGATCACCGACTATTATATTTTATTTGTATCGACTCAGATTTAGGTGGTTTCCGTACCTTCTCGATTAGCCTGTTAGTTTAGTCCTTGTAGCGTCTTGAAAAGTCGTTTTGGTGTTTTCCTGAAAATCGGTGAAAATTCGGTATTTTTCTGAAAACCGTCTTTTTTGTTATTTTGCAGTTTAGGACTAATTATACCTAATATGGATAGGTAATTGCTTGTTTTTAGTAGCTAATGAGTTATTTATGAAATTCTGGTCATTTAAAAAATTTCCATAATTTTTCAATTTTTTAAATATTATTTTAAGCCGGTAAGAAAATATATTAAATTAGCGATAAATACAAATTTAAATGGGATAAAACTAAGCTTTAAAATCATGTTAATTAAAATCTAGTTGTAACATAAATTTTTAGTAATTTATTTTAAGTTTTAACTAATTTTTATTATGGAAAACGAAATTTATTGAATTTAAGCTTAAACTTGCAATTTTGGACTTGTAGGGGGTCTTTTTGCAAATTTTTTTTTCTGCACTCTCACACACACATCCTCACATCTCCTTGGCTGTCCCAAACTGCAGAAAATTCCCCCTCTCTCTTTTGTTTTAAAATTCTTTTGTTAGGGATGATTTGAGTTGAATGTGTATGTTTAAAATATTGTATGTTGAAGGTATGGTGCATTGACTTTGAGGGGAGTTGACCAAGACTTTTTTTCCCACACCCACACCGTCCCCTCTCCCTCATTTCTGGCCGAATTCCAGCAGCCCCCCTTCATCTCCTTGTTCTTTTCATTTTCTTCAAAAACTTCATTAAGTTGCTTCAAAAATTCCAAATTTAAACCTCACAAAATAACCCCATTCTTCATCCCCTTTCTCTTTAACCTCTCTTGCTTGGAATCATGGTGCTAGGAGGCCATCATTGAGGTAAATTTCTTCTTGCTAGATCCATAAGTTTGAGGTATAATTTCTACTCTTTTAATTTCTTATGGTTAAAATCCTTTAATTAAATTGTTTTAGTGTTAATTTAGTGCTATTTTCATTCTAGTTTTGTTTAAAGTTAATGGTTGAGTTAACTAGGGTTTCTTGAAACCATGTTTTAGTTAATTAAATCTAGTTAATTAATCTAGTGGTTTACTTAACCAACCTATATGGTTACTTTGCTTAAGTGGCTTGATGTATTGCTAATCTAAGTTAACTTGTGTGAAATTTTCTTTGCTTTGCTAATTACCAAAATCAAGAAAGGGTTTGTGTATGGAATGTGGGTTTTGATGCATGGTAAAGGGGTTAATTTAATTGTAGTGGCTTTCTAATGGTTTAATTTGGATATTTGTATGATAATATGTGCACTTTGTCGCAAATTGTCGATGTTTGCACCAAATTTGCAAACTTCTAGCTTACTAGGTTTTTATTATATTATTGTGGCGAATTAATTGCGGTATCTAGATTATATTGTTGGCATATCCTATGACGTTTAGGATGCGTGGGTGCGGATTTTTGAGTAATCGGGTTTTAGTTTTGCCGGGCGACCAAATCGACATTTTTGTAGATTTTTCCGATTTTCGCGTGTTCCGCGGACTTTGTGCACGTTGTACCTAACTTGTAAACTATGGTGTTTTCGTTAGGGAATTGCGTTGTTCTTGATATGTAACCTTATGTTTGGTATTGATATAAATTCCAGGTTCGGTCGCGGAGACGTCAGACGCGGCTCGAAAGGGGAAAGCGGTGATTGGACGTGACTAGCTAGAGATTCCGGTGAGTAGATGTAACATCTACGGGGGACTATCGTTGGATGGCGCAAGTCGCCCGATAGTTTTAGCAACTTAAAAGATTCTTAGTGATGTTAGTAATTAGGGGTGTAATACTTATATGATTATTTGCTGCATCCATGCTTTATATTGACATACATATGCGAACCCCTTTTATAGGACACCTGCACCATGCCAGGGTTTTTATATGCAGCACGAGCACTATTCATGCTTACACACACACCCTGGTAATTGCCATGCCACCACACTAGATAACCTTTAAATTGAACCCTTTTATTATAATTGATACTTAAACTTGCGCTATTGTTTTAATTCCTTAAAATGAAATCGTAGAATTGCTATTCATGTGCGTGTACTTCATCATATTAATTGTTCATGCCTAAACTATCAATCATACATCGCAACTTGATTATTGACACCATATGCATTCGTTATCATTGGCATATGCGTTTATGAGGATTTCATGAGATTTTGTGATATTCTGGATTTCGGGGGAAAGCCGCAAAATTTCTAAACTTATTATATTTTTAAAATATGTAAATTGCGGTTTTCTAGTGATGTAAGTGTCGTCCACCATGAGTTTGCTGTGGTTTTCGAGACCCGTTTCGAGGAGTTGGATGAACCGTCTCGGGTACATGGTGGGCCCGGTAAGGTACCCCGGGGCAAGAAGCTCGTGTTGCTGACGATGAGCCTGGCAGGGGACGGATTACCTACCGGTGACTTCATTGGGTACGGCGGATATCCAGAGGATACCGACCGGGGCCGCGAGAGGATGAGATATTGATATTGAGATGGGTCAGCCGGATGGCTGAGGCCAGAGACACTATGACATGGATTTATGAGATTTAAGACAGCTTTTAGGTGTCGTTGCTGGACACAGGTTCTTGTCGATTCTTTGAGTATTATGCTGGCATTCTAAAAGAGTTTCAAAAACAAAAAGAGCTAAAATGTTTCTTATATATACCTATTGAGACCTCAGATATTCATGTTGCATACATACACCTGCTAGTACACTGATGTTATATTCACACCTGCTAGTGCATCCAGTCATACCTGTATTAGAGATGCTAGAATACTTGTGTGCATGCATACGATAGCCTGTGTAGATGTTATTTATTACTCACGAGTTGGAAACTCACCCCCGTTGTGCCACAGCCTTTTGTAGGTCCGCTCCGTCAGTACAGTAGTGGCGGGCGCTCTTGTTTCTTTTGCCTGGACTCGAGGTTTTGCTCTTAGGTGGGTTATATGATTATTTTTGCACCACCTTGTATATTCTTTGTATCTAGTGTACTCCATCTACTTTATCTACCAGTATTATTGTATATTGACCTAGAGATGAGACTGTGAGGTTTGTGGACTTTTATGCTGTATTTTGGGGTCGAGCTCACTTGAGTCGACATGCTGTTTTTCTTATGCTTCATTATGATTATTTCGCATGTTGTTGCTTTATATTGCGTGGGATTTGTGACCGCCTTGTGGCGATGATCTAGCTCCCGCTTGGGGATGCCATATTTGTTGGATTCATTTATATTCTTGTTGTACCCATTTTGGGGGCCAGTAATTACAAAGGAGACTCTGCCGAAATTTTCGGAAAAATTGATATTGTTTTTAAAAAGGGTTTTATATGACTTATTTGATAAACTCGCTTTCAATTGATTGGGTTTTCTTCACTCTTCTGCTTTTTGGTTTTGGTTTTCTGGGCTTTGGCTTACTTATTTTACGGACGTCTTGAGACGTTTCGTAAACTTAAGTGCCAGTCACGTTCCGTACCCTGCGGGTCATGACAATGTTGGTATCAGAGTGATAGGTTTTACCTTTTTGAGTGTAGGATGACCCTTGGTAGATGGAGTAAGTGACTTAAGTAGGGTAACGTAGCGTGTGTATGTCCGCGGCATACTTGCGATACGGTACTCCGCCTAAGTGACTTTAGGATATGCTTGCTTGAAAATTCCTTCTTCAATTCCGTGTATCCTATGATCCTATTGCACTGTTCTTACTATCCGTTTTCCTGTAACAGCCACTATGCCGCCGAAGGCTACGAGGGCACAGAGGGCTGCCGCCCGAGACGAGATTCGAGCTGGCTCATCCGAGACTAGGACTGAGCAGGGTGGTATGCCTACGCCGCAGGGACAGACCGATCCACCTTCCCCAGGCTGTATGGATAGGCTCGACACTGGTATGGAGGAGTTGCGACAGATGATGGGGGGTATGCAGGAGCTATCCCTAGTTGCAGCCAGTCGTACACCGAGACCGGAAGACGTACCTACTACATCACAGACGACCATGATACCTACTCCTACTACTACCACCGTGGCCATTCCGGTTTCACTACAGGATTTCATGAGGCTGAGACCTCCAGTATTCACCGGCACCGAGGCAGCGGAGGATCCCCAGACATTCCTTGACAGTTTAGCCAGGATCTGCCGTTCGCTGAGATGTTCGGATGATCGATGGGTAGAGCTTGCGAGTTTCCGACTAGAGGGTCTCGCGCAGACATGGTGGGAGTCAGTCTTGAGAGGTCGAACTGCAGGTCTACCGCCTATGACTTGGGTCGAGTTTACAGCGGTCTTTCTAGCTCGTTTCCTTCCAGAGAGCGTTCGTGACACCAGAGCTCGTAGCTTCGAGGCCTTAGTCAAGACACCTGGGATGACGGTGTCTGAGTATGACATCCAGTTTACACAGTTATCCCGATATGCTCAGTATTTGGTGGATACCGAAGAGAAGATGGTGAAGAGGTTCGTACAGGGACTTGATGCCCAGCTATATCTTGCCATTGGCGCCCAGCACTACGACACTTATTCAGCTGCTATGGATACGGCATTGCGGATGGAGGCACGCATATCACAGACTTCGGCCGTTTCTAGGCCGAAGAGGATTCGCACCGATGTACCGTCTCAGAGGCAGCGCGCCAGATTCTTTCCGAGAGATAGGCCTGGCAGAGGATTTGGGCGGGGACAGTTATATGGTTCTTATCCCCAGGGGCAGCAGTTGTCGCCAGGGTGTTTTGGGTGCGGGAGTCCGCACAATCTTGTCAGAGACTGTCCGGTGAGACGACAGGGAGCAGCGACAGTTCCGCATGTGACCCTACCACTATCACCACCCCCTCCTCAGAGAGCCCTACTTCCTACCGCAGGCGATGCTCCACGCCAGTTAGGTGCAACCAGAGGCCGTGGACGCGGCGGTCCTGTTCAGAGAGGACGAGGAAGCAGAGGCCGAGGTCGAGGTCAGCCCGCTATCGGTGGAGGACAGGCCCGAGTATTTGCTTTGACACCGCAGGATGCGCAGGCATCCAATGCCGTTGTGACAGGTACCTTGCCAGTTTGTTCTTTCGACGCACGGGTATTATTTGACCCAGGTTCCACACATTCATACGTCTCTACACACTTTGCACCGATGTTGGGCCGTGAGTCATCGTCGTTAGATCATCCACTTATTGTTGTTACTCCGGTAGGCGAGTCGTTTGTCGCTCGTTTTGTATTTCGTTTGTATTCCGTTCGTATCGGGGAGAGGGATTCATCAGATGATTTGATTCTCCTCGATATGTTGGACTTTGATGTGCTTCTGGGCATGGATTGGCTAGCCACTTGTTATGCTTCGGTGGACTGCCGTGAGAAGGCAGTCATATTTAGCTTTCCGGGAGAGCCAGTCCTTGTTATTCAGGGAGACCGCAGCGTCACCCTTCCCAGCTTGATTTCGTCTCTTCGCGCTGGTCAGCTCTTGCGGAAGGGATGTCAGGGATTCTTAGCGTATATTTGTGATACTCGAGCTGCAGAGGTTCCGTTGGACCGGGTCCCGGTTGTTTGTGAGTTCCCTGATGTTTTCCCTGATGAGCTACCTGGGCTACCACCTGAGCGCGACGTTGAGTTCTGCATCGATTTGATTCCCGGCTCGGGGCCTATCTCTATACCGCCTTATCGGATGGCCCCCGAAGAGCTTCGAGAGCTGAAGGATCAGTTGCAGGAATTGTTAGATAAGGGGCTTATTCGACCTAGTGTTTCTCCGTGGGGTGCTCCGGTCCTGTTTGTCAAGAAGAAGGATGGAAGTTTGCGCTTATGTATCGACTACCGTCAGCTGAACAAAGTTACCGTTCGGAACAGATATCCGTTGCCACGCATTGATGATTTGTTCGACCAGCTTCAGGGTGCGGGATATTTTTCGAGGATCGACTTGCGATCAGGATACCATCAGCTGCGAGTTCGACAGGAGGATATACCAAGGACAGCTTTCCGCACGCGCTACGGCCACTACGTGTTTTTGGTGATGTCGTTCGGACTCACCAACGCCCCAGCAGCATTCATGGATTTGATGAACCGTACATTCAGGCCGTATCTTGACTTGTTCATCATCGTGTTTATCGACGATATCTTGGTGTACTCCCGGAGCAGAGAGGAGCACGAGCAGCACTTGCAGATTACGTTACAGACTCTGCGGGAGCACCAGCTGTTCGCAAAGTTCTCCAAGTGTGCATTTTGGCTGGACAGCGTCGGATTCTTGGGTCACGTGGTTACGAGAGACGGCATATGTGTGGACCCGAAGAAGATTGAGGCTGTTCAGCAGTGGCCCCGACCTACATCGGTTACTGAGATCCGTAGTTTTCTAGGCCTGGCGGGCTACTACGGGCGTTTTGTTCAGGACTTCTCCCGTATAGCTGCATCGTTGACCGGTTTGACCCGGAAGGGAGTTCCTTTCGTCTGGACGGAGGAGTGCGAGCGCAGTTTTCAGCAGCTACGGATTCGTTTGACTACGGCGCCGGTATTATCTTTGCCTTCGGGATCAGGCGGATTTGTGGTCTACTGTGATGCTTCGCGAGTGGGATTAGGATGCGTGTTGATGCAGCATGGCCGGGTGATCGCATATGCTTCTCGGCAGCTGAAGAAGCATGAACAGAACTACCCCACTCATGATTTGGAGATGGCTGCAGTGGTCTTTGCATTAAAGATTTGGCGACATTACCTATACGGCGAGTCTTGTCAGATATTCACTGATCACAAGAGCTTAAAGTACATATTTCAGCAGCGAGACCTGAACCTCAGACAGCGTCGTTGGATGGAGTTGGTGAAAGACTACGACTGCGAGATCCTATATCACCCAGGCAAGGCGAATGTGGTGGCAGATGCGTTGAGTATGAGGCCCGGGGGTAGTCTATCCTTTTTGCGCGCAGTGCAGAGGCAGTCGTCAACAGATTGGCAGATGTTATGCGACAGCCTAGTTGAGTTTGAGTTCACTCAGTCAGGGGGACAGCTCGCGCATGTTCGTGCACGCCCACAGTTGCTTGACCGTATATATGTGGCACAGCGCAGTGTCGACCGTTGCTCAGAGATCATGGCACAGATGGGACAGGGCAGATTTTCCGAGTTCGTGATTGACGATCAGGGGATTTTACGTTATGGATCTAGACTGTGCGTACCAGATGCTGATGGATTACGGCGCGACATTCTTGAGGGGGCACACCGATCAGTGTATAGTGCCCACCCCGGTTCCACCAAGATGTACCATGGTATGAGAGAGACCTACTGGTGGGACGGGATGAAGAGGGACATTGCGGAGTTTGTATCGAGATGCCTGACTTGCCAGCAAGTCAAGGCCGAGCACCAGAGGCCCGCAGGAGAGCTGCAGCCGTTACCCATTCCGGAGTGGAAAGGGGAGCAGATTTCGATGTACTTCGTTGTGGGTCTACCCAGGACCAGTCGAGGGTACGACTCCTTCTGGGTGATCGTGGATAGATTGACGAAAGCGGCTCACTTCCTACCAGTGAAGACCACTTTCAGCTTCGCTTAGTATGCTCAGCTCTACATTGACGAGATCGTGCTACTACATGGCGTACCGACTTGTATCATATCAGATCGAGGCACTCAGTTTACCAGCCGACTATGGCAGAGACTTCAGGAGGCTTTGGGCACTCGTTTGAGCTTCAGCACAGCGTTTCATCCGCAGACCGACGGAGAGTCAGAGCGGACCATTCAGACTCTCGAGGACATGCTCAGAGCGTGCGTTTTAGACTTCGGCGGTAGCTGGGATCGTCATTTACCTCTAGTGGAGTTCTCCGACAACAACAGCTTCCAGGATACTATTCAGATGGCACCTTTCGAGGCATTGTATGGTAGGAGATGCAGATCGCCCGTCTGTTGGACAGAGCTCAGCGAGAGCAGCATTTTGGGGCCGCAGCTTGTGGAGGAGACGACAGCGAAGATACAGTTGATCCGAGACCGGATGAGGGCAGCTCAGAGCAGACAGAAATCGTATGCAGACAGGCGCCGTTGCAGGTTAGAGTTCGCAGTTGGCGATCATGTTTTTCTGAGGGTCTCTCCGATGAAGGGCGTGATGCGTTTTGGGCGAAAGGGGAAGCTTAGCCCTAGATTCGTAGGTCCCTTCGAGATCCTCGAGCGTGTCGGCGTTGTTGCATATCGTTTGGCTCTTCCTCCCAGCTTTCCCGATGTTCACCCCGTCTTCCATGTTTCGATGCTCCACAAGTACCTTCACAACCCTTCGCATGCGATTCAGCACCCGACAGTCCAGCTAGAGCGCGACGTTTATTTTGCAGAGCAGCCGGTGGCCATCCTGGATCGGCAGGTGAAGAAGTTGAGATCGAAGATTATACCAACCGTCAAGGTCCTTTGGCGTAGCCCGAGCAGCGAGGAGGTTACCTGGGAGACCGAGGGCGAGATGAGGAAGAAATATCCCCATCTCTTTGAAGGTATGCGTAGTTATATTTTTAAATTCGGGGACCGAATTTATTTAAGGGGGGGAGATTGTAGCGTCTTGAAAAGTCGTTTTGGTGTTTTCCTGAAAATCGGTGAAAATTCGGTATTTTTCCGAAAACCGTCTTTTTGTTATTTTGCAGTTTAGGACTAATTATACCTAATATGGATAGGTAATTGCTTGTTTTTAGTATCTAATGAGTTAATTATGAAATTCTGGTCGTTTAAAAATTTTCCCTAATTTTTCAATTTTTTTAATATTATTTTAAGCCGGTAAGAAAATACATTAAATTAGCGATAAATACAAATTTAAATGGGCTAAAATTAAGCATTAAAATCATTTTAATTAAAATCTAGTTGTAACATAAATTTTTAGTAATTTATTTTAAATTTTAACTAATTTTTATTATGGAAAACGAAATTTATTAAATTTAAGCTTAAACTTGCAATTTTGGACTTGTAGGGGGTCTTTTTGCAAAAAAATTTTTGTGCACTCTCACACACACATCCTCACATCTCCTTGGCTGTCCCAAACTGCAGAAAATTCCCCCTCTCTCTTTTGTTTTAAAATTCTTTTGTTAGGGATGATTTGAGTTGAATGTGTATGTTTAAAATATTGTATGTTGAAGGTATGGTGCATTGACTTTGAGGGGAGTTGACCAAGACTTTTTTTCCCACACCCACACCATCCCCTCTCCCTCATTTCTGGCCGAATTCCAGCAGCCCCCCTTCATCTCCTTGTTCTTTTCATTTTCTTCAAAAAATTCATTAAGTTGCTTCAAAAATTCCAAATTTAAACCTCACAAAATAACCCCATTCGTCATCCCCTTTCCCATTCTTCATCCCCTTTCTCTTTAACCTCTCTTGCTTGGAATCATGGTGCTAGGAGGCCATCATCGAGGCAAATTTCTTCTTGCTAGATCCATAGGTTTGAGGTATAATTTCTACTCTATTAATTTCTTATGGTTAAAATCCTTTAATTAAATTTTTTTAGTGTTAATTTAGTGCTATTTTCATTCTAGTTTTGTTTAAAGTTAATGGTTGAGTTAACAAGGGTTTCTTGAAACCATGTTTTAGTTAATTAAATCTAGTTAATTAATCTAGTGGTTTACTTAACCAACCTATATGGTTACTTTGCTTAAGTGGCTTGATGTATTGCTAATCGAAGTTAACTTGTGTGAAATTTTCTTTGGTTTGCTAATTACCAAAATCAAGAAAGGGTTTGTGTATGGAATGTGGGTTTTGATGCATGGTAAAGGGGTTAATTTAATTGTAGTGTCTTTCTAATGGTTTAATTTGGATATTTGTGTGATAATATGTGCACTTTGTCGCAAATTGTCGATGTTTGCACCAAATTTGCAAACTTCTAGCTTACTAGGTTTTTATTATATTATTGTGGCGAATTAATTGCGGTATCTAGATTATATTGTTGGCATATCCTATGACGTTTAGGATGCGTGAGTGCGGATTTTTGAGTAATCGGGTTTTAGTTTTGTCGGGCGACCAAATCGACATTTTTGTAGATTTTTGCGATTTTCGCGTGTGTTCCGCGGACTTTGTCCACGTTGTACCTAGCTTTTGAACTATGGTGTTTTCGTTAGGGAATTGCGTCGTTCTTGATATGTAACCTTATGTTTGGTATTGATGTAAATTCCAGGTTCGGTCGCGGAGACATCAGACGCGGCTCGAAAGGGGAAAGCGGTGATTGGACGTGACTAGCTAGAGATTCCAGTGAGTAGATGTAACATCTACGGGGGACTATCGTTGGATGGCGCAAGCCGCCCGATAGTTTTAGCAACTTAAAAGATTCTTAGTGATGTTAGTAATTAGGGGTGTAATACTTATATGATTATTTGCTGCATCCTTGCCTTATATTGACATACATATGCGAACCCCTTTTATAGGACACCTGCACCATTGCCAGGGTTTTTATATGCAGCACGAGCACTATTCATGCTTACACACACACCCTGGTAATTGCCATGCCACCACACTAGATTACCTTTAAATTGAACCCTTTTACTATAATTGATACTTAAACTTGCGCTATTGCTTTAATTCCTTAAAATGAAATCGTAGAATTGCTATTCATGTGCATGTACTTCATCATATTAATTGTTCATGCCTAATCTATCAATCATACATCGCAACTTAATTATTGACACCATATGCATTCATTATCATTGGCATATGCGTTTATGAGGATTTCATGAGATTTTGTGATATTCTGGATTTCGGGGGAAAGCCGCAAAATTTCTAAACTTATTATATTTTTAAAATATGTAAATTGCGGTTTTCTAGTGATGTAAGTGTCGTCCACCATGAGTTTGTTGTGGTTTTCGAGACCCGTTTCGAGGAGTTGGATGAACCGTCTCGGGTACATGGTGGGCCCGGTAAGGTACCCCGGGGCAAGAAGCTCGTGTTGCTGACGATGAGCCTGGCAGGGGACGGATTACCGACCGGTGACTTCATTGGGCACGGCGGATATCCAGAGGATACCGACTGGGGCCGCGAGAGGATGAGATATTGATATTGAGATGGGTCAGCCGGATGGCTGAGGCCAGAGACACTATGACATGGATTTATGAGATTTGAGACAGCTTTTAGGTGTCGTTGCTGGACACAGGTTCTTGTCGATTCTTTGAGTATTATGCTGGCATTCTAAAAGAGTTTCAAAAACAAAAAGAGATAAAATGTTTCTTATATATACCTATTGAGACCTCAGATATTCATGTTGCATACATGCACCTGCTAGCACACTGATGTTGTATACACACCTGCTAGTGCATCCAGTCATACCTGTATTAGAGATGCTAGAATACTTGTGTGCATGCATACGATAGCCTGTGTAGATGTTATTTATTACTCATGTCACGACCCGAAAGTACGGAACATGACCGGCACTTAAACTACGAACGTCTCGAGGCGTACGTAATCTAAGTAAACCGAAAACCCAGAAATCCAAACCAAGAAAATAGTAGAGTGCAGGAAAAACAACTTAAAGCAAGTAATTTCAATAGCATAAGCCGAATTATGTGGTTTTTAAAACATCAAAAATTTACTGAAAATTTCGGCAGAGTCTCCTTTGTAAAAACTGGCCCCCAAACGGGATACAACATGAATAGTATACGAAAACAATAAAAAGGCATCCCCAAGCGGGAGCTAGCTCTTCGTCAATCGACGGTCACAACCACACAAGCAAAATAATATACAACGCCAACGGCGAGGATCAAAACTCAAAAGGAAACTCAAAACCACCAGAAATATAACGAGCGACTCTAAGGTCGAAAGAATAAACAACACTGGTCTCTATCTCAATAAATGCATGTTTGGTTGATGGAATTTACTAGATACAACTGAATAATATCATACAAGGTAAAAAATGGGGGTATGATACAAGTAAACCCACCTACTAGCAAATCACCCGAATGAAACTATACCCGCAAAGCCGTAAGGAACCTGTACGGCAACCTGCAAGAAACTGGGGCACAACGGGGGTGAGTTGCCAACTCGTGAATAGAAAAATATCTACGCACAGAAATCGCATAAATAACGCAACCTAGGTCAATGATCATAATATACCCTCAAAAATATGTATAACAGGCAACCTATAACAATGACTAGGGTAATATCTAACCCGAGTATAATTTCATGTGCCCGTGTCAGTGCCTCAGGTAGCAATATATCATATGAATGAGGTATGAATGCATGAAAACAGAATACATGTAAATGAAGAAACTGTTTTCATAAATTAGTGAGATTTCCTTCGTATTTTAAACTAAGGTATCATAATTAAAATCAGTATCAACAGTGTCTAGCATCGACACAAAACATAAATCTCACTGTCTCGAAATATCAATGTCTCAATCTCAATATCTAGGGCGCCGTCAGTCCAGACCGGCCCCTACAATCCATCTCAAGACCACGACGGTATCCTCCGGATATCCGACGCGTTGGGTAATATCACCGGTAGGTAGTGCTCCCCAGCCAGGCTCAACGTCAACACCACATTCCTCTTGCCCTGGGGTACCATACCGGGCCCACCATATACCCGTGACGGTTCCTCCACTCCTCGACACGGATCTCCAAAACCACAGCAAACTCATGGTGGACGACACTTTACATCACTAGAAAACCGCAACATTTTATATTTTAAAGATCATAAGTTGTAAATTTTGCGGCTTTCCCCGAAATCCAGAAATATCATAAATCTCAAGAAATCATCACAAGTGCATATGTCAATGATAATGAACTAGGCATGAACAACTGAATAACAGTATGCATGAAGTGGTAGGCAATAACTACAATGTCTAATATGGCATATAAGGGAAGTACACTAATATCATGTCAAAACTACTAGCTAACAATCTAAGTCAAGCAATTATATTCTCTAAAGTGTACGTGACATGGCAATTACCGATGAAGATGTGTGTGAGCCGGCAAATAGGTGTACGTGGTACATACGCATCATCGGTAATGGTGCTAGTGTCCTAACAGCATGATATCAATAATGGAATATGTAGCAAAATAAATATGCGAGGCAGAGCGAACAGCAATAATGTGCGGGAGCTGAATACTAGACACAACGATAACTAATCTGCATTACCCTAATATAAGTCCTACAAATGGTGCCTTTTGAAATAACACGAATCATGGGGTTTTGAAAATAGGGGCTACGGTGTTTTTTTTTATGAAAAGATACGTCGTTTTTGAAATATCCGTAGATTCCCTTGAGCTGTCTTTAAAAATACCCACGATTCGTTAGTTTTTGAAATAGGTAAGAAGTCTAATCTAATCTAACAACTACACTAAACTATACGGCTGAACTACAAGCTGAACTACAGGTAAGGAAACCGCCTATCATCTGAGTCGATACATATACATACGTGTATATGTATAGTCGGTGATCTCGCCTCAATAATATCATATCCGATACCATATCTATAATCAGGCATCCCAAGTCAAGAGTGAGGATCAATCAACAATATAGCTCGTACGTAAATCCGTCGTACGGCATCCCAATCTGGGTACGGGTCAATATCACATTCATCATACTATTCACCGGGTATCCTCTTTATCAAATATCATGATCGGGGTACTGATCTACGTCTAGTACCATACTGATACCGCCTACGTATGCATGCACGTGTGTGAAACACTACGTCAAGGACCCGCTACAACGTCATGTCGTATCTAAGATACGAACCCTGCTATATCACCGATCTCACGGCCTCAAATAAAATCTCATCGACTCATCATAAATCCCAAGTACTATCATCCTCAATCCGTATGTGAACACATAGTCCCATACCCATGTGAACACATAACTATATAATCCCGTATAAGCGCAAATGAAAGAAGAAAGTATGCAAGTATGGGTGTGTGTGTGCATGTGTGGTGCGACCACTACTCTAGGGTTTCGCGACACTAAAACATCCAAGAACACCAAATATCTATATCATCGATAATATTAAACAAATTATAGTCAAAATATATATATATATGTGTGTATACGTATTCGTATACATCACCACGAACTGCGGGGGTGCTATACGCCATCCACCCGACTTCTCCCCGTAGATATAAATCTACTCACCTGGTCCTCGCTTGCCGAAATCGATGTCGCCACGCGCTTGCTTGTCTTCTCGAAGTCCTCGTGAGGGTACCTACGTATCATGACACATCGCATCGCATTAAAAACCCAATTCGAAATCGAAATGGCATACGAAAACCAAATCGGCACGCGTACCACACATAGGTTTAAACCTATCACCTACGCATGCAAAAATTGCCAAACCAACACTCGATGTCGATGTCCAAACGTCAAACCATCGAGAAAAACCCAAACGCACCCATTTGCGCATTCACAACCACTAATTATAATATGAAATAGGTTAGAATTCACAAAAACCTCAAACTCACTTTAAAAGCTATTTTTCCGAAAACCTAGTAAGCAAACTTTTCCATTTTAGTACAAAACTAAATGTTTTAATGATTTTAGTGGCTACAATGCTCACTAAATATCTTAACTAAGCCACCCAAACCATTACTAGATTTTAAACTTACCCATTTCCATAAATCCAAAAATTCTAGTTTGCAATTTAGCTTAAATAGTAAAATTCTAAAATACAATTTGCAAACTAGCTACTAGGTTTGATTTAACATGCCTTAATATGATAAATTACACACTTAAACCATGTTCAAATGATATAAAACCCTAACTAGATTTAAATCTCACATTTGCAATTAAATTACAAAACCTAGTTTGCTAAAAACTTAATTTGGACATTTTAAATGTTACAATTAGCAAATTAGCAATCAGATTAGTTTTAGCATAGCATTAACATGTTAATCTACTCATCACAACCATAATCTAATGATAAACACACTAATTTGATCACAAACCATTTTCTTGAATTTCCAATCATGCAATTAGAACCAATTTAAAACCTAATTAAACACTTAACAACTAAATTAAAGTAATTAACTAACAATTTACCAAAGGGTTAGAATTTATACCCAACAATTTGAAGATCCCACAAGCAAACTTAGCCCTCCAAAATTAGCTTCTTTTCATCAAGATCTATACTAGATAGGCTAAGGAAAAATGGGTAGGGTTTTGATTTGGATTTTGTGGGATTTTTGGTGTTGATTTTTGGGCATTTTGTGAAGAATTTTGAGGTGAAATGAGAAGGAGAAGAGGGGAGGGGCTGTTGCAGCAGTGAAGAAGGGAAATTTCGGCTGGAATTGGGAGTGGGGGAGGAGAGAGAGGGAGGTAAAGAAAGTGGGGCAAAGTCAAGGTCAAAGAAAAGTCAAGGTCCACCTAATTCACCCATTTTCTTTTCTTTTCTTTCATTTCTTTTCCTTTGAAATCAAGTGGGGAAAAATTATGGTGGGTGCTGAACTCAGCCATGGGGAGGAGTAAGTGGGGGTGTGTGGGTGTGGGTACGGGTGTGGGGTGATGAAAAATGATAAATACAATACCCCAAATATCCATTTACGCTAAAAAAAGCCTTTTTTCTTCAATAATTTCTAAACCGTTTTGGCAAATGATTTCGTTCCAAAAACCACATGATAAAATTTTATTTAATGTTTTATGATGCACAAAATTTGTTTCAACTCATTCCAATTTGTAATTTTCCCTAATTAAATGTATTAGTGACGGCTTAAAATAATAATAAAATAATATTTTTTTTAGAAAATTTGAAATTTCACCAGCGGCTCAATAAACACCAAATAATAGAAATTACATAGCTAGAATATGTATATTTAATTTTTATAATAAGATATTTGTATTTTGACTTTTTACAGAAAACCCCCTTATTTTACCGATTTTTTTGAAATTTCACCGAAACGATTTTCAAAACGTTACAATCTTCCCCCCTTAAAGAAATTCGGTCCCCGAATTTAAATTCAAACTCCCCCAAATACTAAAACATCTAAGAAAAACCATCAAGTCGTCGGGGCTCCGAAATTGTAACTACATAAAACAAATCGTAGCGCAGCGCATGCGCTTGAAAAATGAGCATATAACTCAAATCAAAACTCCGTCAAGCATCCCGCAATCATCGGAGTCATGGAGAAGACATCAATGCCAAATCCAAATCAAAACCAATATGACATAACTCGAAACTATACATGTAAATATCGAATCTATATATGTAAGTATCTAAAGGAAATGCATGCCAAATCTCTTTAAGTCGCTGTGCAACGCGTATAACACTGCACAGTGGCGGACGTCTATCATAAGAAAATAACTATATACATATATACCTTTGTTTGAAATGTACGTTCCGCCGTTTTGGAAACAATTTAGAAGGGTCTCCTTGTTTTAAACATTTCGTGTCATATCAGACACGTAGGTAAATACTGAGGCTATAGCTCGCTTTTTGGAAATCCCTTCAATAACTATCAATGCATGCAAAAATATATTCAGGTACTGTCCTCTGACTAGTCCTGCTCAGTACGAAAACACATAGCAATATCATAAAAACGTACTGCTCTATACGAAATCAATCCTAAAACATGCACATGAATGCTACGTGCGTCTGGTGCGCACGGAAATCAAAATCCATGAATGTGCCATACATGCGCACAGAAACAACATCTAAGTGCATCGGGTGTGCACGAAACATCTGTCGTAGGCAACATGTGTGCCTGACAGCAAAATTAGGTGCATCTATCGTGCACGAAATCATGAAATCCAATATCAAGCGCCGAACGTACGCAAAATCAATCAGGTGCACAAGGTGCACAAAACAAATATCGGGTATCACAATCGAAATCGAAGTCCAGTGCATCTAAGTGCACAAAAGGCGTATCACTGCACTGCAAGCATATATAAACTATACCGAGTGCAGGAACGAAATCGTGTGCGTGCATACGCACAAAACCAACTCAAATGTCTAAAACCGTAAAATCACAAACATATGAAACCAAAGCACGAAAATGATATCAAGTGCAACACTGTGCAAAGATCGTAAACCCTCAATCATCAAAATCAAATCATGCGAATAAATCACCCAAAACATCGAAATCAATAATGGCGGAATAGTACCGCTCAAGCGCATCCTCTAAGAATCTCGGGCCAACGGTCGCGGTCACTAGTGGGACGTCTCGTCGATGATCATGAACTCTGTCCTGCTGGCGTGCATAACCATGACCACTCCTGGGTCAAGGTCTTTACTGTGAATTACCAATCTTTCGGTCCATCGGCTCATCGGCCCTGTCAGGTGTGCTAACGGGGACGATTCCGTTCTGGCACTTCTCTGGTCATCTCTTGGTCAATCATCGCGACCACTCGTAAGACAGCATATTACTGGCGTCGGCCTCTGGCTCTCTGAATGTACGTGACACATCTGATCCTGGGTGCAAGTATCATTGCAGCAGTGTCCTGGAAGGAATCCTGCTCACGGTCTCTTCCATGTCTCGTCTCTGCCAACTGTCCGGAAGTCATTGTCCTTTCCTATATCTGCATCTTGCTCTGGAACGACTGCATACTCATCGCGACTCCTTCTGGAAGGTAAGTCCAAGTACCATGCCTCGGCATGCGCATCGCCTCTCTGATGTCGGCGGAGTGGAACGTCATCTCATCTAGATCTGGTGCGAACCTCTTACTCCACTTTTCTCTAATGTCGTCTGCTTTGGACTCGTCTCGTCGCGGCTGCATGGACTGAGCTCCAACGGCTATCCTCGTATCTGGAGTCTCCCAAGAATGCATCTCACCACCTAGCATCCGAATTAAGTCGAACCATCCAATCGATTCGTCAAAACCTCATAATCCCTCAAGAGCTCAACATCTTGGGTACAGTTTAATAGTATCGAGTACATACCACAGCATCGGTGGTCCAGCCGTAGAAGGGCAAACCCAAGCCTCACTAATGGCGCCGTAGAACTGCCGCAAACCCGAAGGTTCAAAGGCTTTCACACGGTCATTAAGTCGAGTTAGGGTTTCATTCTTCTAGAGGGACCATAGAATTGCCTGCATGTCTTTCCGACTACTTTAAACTTGGAATAATAGGTTTCTGACATTCGATCGTCTCTGTCGACTCCCAACGTCTCCGCGTGAAGTCGTCTCTAGCTGGAATCAATCTATCTGATGACCTCGCATCGGGTTAGGCGAACGATCCACATGTCCTAGTCATTCATCCACGATGACTAGCGACCTTCTATCATCTCTTAGTACAACTCGTTCTGCACTAACTCCAACATCTGGGGCAATATCTCGTCGCTCGCAGCAACAACTGGCTCGATCTTCTGCACGCTGAATAATGCCTCAATCATCAGGAGTAAGCAACACACCAATGGTCATCAAAATCTGGCTGGCCTCCATCATTGGCTCTATTCTCTAGTGTCGATCAGCACCTCCGAGTAACCTCATAAAGGCGATCCGCCAAACGCTCGTGGCGCGGAAACACAATAAAAAGACACATCTCTGCAATCGTGTGTCGCCGGAATTTCGCCCTGGTCAATCCTCGTTCGTGACGAGCTTGTGCTGACCGCAACTCTAGCCGTAGCTCTCCCTGCCCGTAACCGTAGCAGCAAAACCAAACTGGTACCGATGAGGCTAGATCAGGAAGGAATATAATACTGAACAAGGAAATGTACATCCTAAGGCTTCATAAGTAGAGTGGCGTGTCGTAAATATGCCGCGGAACATATCAACGGTACGTCACTCTACTTTAGTCACCTATTCCATCAACCAAGGGTCATCCTACGCTCCGAAGGTTAAAACCTAACGCTCTGATACCAACTTTGTCACGACCCGAAAGTACGGAACATGACCGGCACTTAAAACTACGAACGTCTCGAGGCGTACGTAATCTAAGTAAACCGAAAACCCAGAAATCCAAACCAAGAAAATAGTAGAGTGCAGGAAAAACAACTTAAAGCAAGTAATTTCAATAGCATAAGCCGAATTATGCGGTTTTTAAAACATCAAAAATTTACTGAAAATTTCGGCAGAGTCTCCTTTGTAAAAACTGGCCCCCAAACGGGATACAACATGAATAGTATACGAAAACAATAAAAAGGCATCCCTAAGCGGGAGCTAGCTCTTCGTCAATCGACGGTCACAACCACACAAGCAAAATAATATACAACGCCAACGGCGAGGATCAAAACTCAAAAGGAAACTCAAAACCACCAGAAATATAACGAGCGACTCTAAGGTCGAAAGAATAAACAACACTGGTCTCTATCTCAATAAATGCATGTTTGGTTGATGGAATTTACTAGATACAGCTGAATAATATCATACAAGGTAAATAATGGGGGTATGATACAAGTAAACCCACCTACTAGCAAATCACCCGAATGAAACTATGCCCGCAAAGCCGTAAGGAACCTGTACGGCAACCTGCAAGAAACTGGGGCACAACGGGGGTGAGTTGCCAACTCGTGAATAGAAAAATATCTACGCACAAAAATCGCATAAATAACGCAACCTAGGTCAATGATCATAATATACCCTCAAAAATATGTATAACAGGCAACCTATAACAATGACTAGGGTAATATCTAACCCGAGTATAATTTCATGTGCCCGTGTCAGTGCCTCAGGTAGCAATATATCATATGAATGAGGTATGAATGCATGAAAACAGAATACATGTAAATGAAGAAACTGTTTTCATAAATTAGTGAGATTTCCTTCGTATTTTAAACTGAGGTATCATAATTAAAATCAGTATCAACAGTGTCTAGCATCGACACAAAACATAAATCTCACTGTCTCGAAATATCAATGTCTCAATCTCAATATCTAGGGCGCCGTCAGTCCAGACCGGCCCCTACAATCCATCTCAAGACCACGACGGTATCCTCCGGATATCCGACGCGTCGGGTAATATCACCGGTAGGTAGTGCTCCCCAGCCAGGCTCAACGTCAACACCACATTCCTCTTGCCCCGGGGTACCATACCGGGCCCACCATGTACCCGTGACGGTTCCTCCACTCCTCGACACGGATCTCCAAAACCACAGCAAACTCATGGTGGACGACACTTTACATCACTAGAAAACCGCAACATTTTATATTTTAAAGATCATAAGTTGTAAATTTTGCGGCTTTCCCCGAAATCCAGAAATATCATAAATCTCAAGAAATCATCACAAGTGCATATGTCAATGATAATGAACTAGGCATGAACAACTGAATAACAGTATGCATGAAGTGGTAGGCAATAACTACAATGTCTAATATGGCATATAAGGGAAGTACACTAATATCATGTCAAAACTACTAGCTAACAATCTAAGTCAAGCAATTATATTCTCTAAAGTGTACGTGACATGGCAATTACCGATGAAGATGTGTGTGAGCCGGCAAATAGGTGTACGTGGTACATACGCATCATCGGTAATGGTGCTAGTGTCCTAACAGCATGATATCAATAATGGAATATGTAGCAAAATAAATATGCGAGGCAGAGCGAACAGCAATAATGTGCGGGAGCTGAATACTAGACACAACGATAACTAATCTGCATTACCCTAATATAAGTCCTACAAATGGTGCCTTTTGAAATAACACGAATCATGGGGTTTTGAAAATAGGGGCTACGGTGTTTTTTTTTATGAAAAGATACGTCGTTTTTGAAATATCCGTAGATTCCCTTGAGCTGTCTTTAAAAATGCCCATGATTCGTTAGTTTTTGAAATAGGTAAGAAGTCTAATCTAATCTAACAACTACACTAAACTATACGGCTGAACTACAAGCTGAACTACAGGTAAGGAAACCGCCTATCATCTGAGTCGATACATATACATACCTGTATATGTATAGTCGATGATCTCGCCTCAATAATATCATATCCGATACCATATCTATAATCAGGCATCCCAAGTCAAGAGTGCGGATCAATCAACAATATAGCTCGTACGTAAATCCGTCGTACGGCATCCCAATCTGGGTACGGGTCAATATCACATTCATCATACTATTCACCGGGTATCCTCTTTATCAAATATCATGATCGGGGTACTGATCTACGTCTAGTACCATACTGATACCGCCTACGTATGCATGCACGTGTGTGAAATACTACGTCAAGGACCCGCTACAACGTCATGTCGTATCTAAGATACGAACCCTGCTATATCACCGATCTCACGGCCTCAAATCAAATCTCATCGACTCATCATAAATCCCAAGTACTATCATCCTCAATCCGTATGTGAACACATAGTCCCATACCCATGTGAACACATAACTATATAATCCCGTATAAGCGCAAATGAAAGAAGAAAGTATGCAAGTATGGGTGTGTGTGTGCATGTGTGGTGCGACCACTACTCTAGGGTTTCGCGACACTAAATCATCCAAGAACACCAAATATCTATATCATCGATAATATCAAACAAATTATAGTCAATATATATATATATATGTGTGTATACGTATTCGTATACATCACCACGAACTGCGGGGGTGCTATACGCCATCCACCCGACTTCTCCCCGTAGATATAAATCTACTCACCTGGTCCTCGCTTGCCGAAATCGATGTCGCCACGCGCTTGCTTGTCTTCTCGAAGTCCTCGTGAGGGTACCTACGTATCATGAAACATCGCATCGCATTAAAAACCCAATTCGAAATCGAAACGGCATACGAAAACCAAATCGGCACGCGTACCACACATAGGTCTAAACCTATCACCTACGCATGCAAAAATAGCGAAACCAACACTCGATGTCGATGTCCAAACGTCAAACCATCGAGAAAAACCCAAACGCACCCATTTGCGCATTCACAACCACTAATTATAATATGAAATAGGTTAGAATTCACAAAAACCTCAAACTCACTTTAAAAGCTATTTTTCCGAAAACCTAGTAAGCAAACTTTTCCATTTTAGTACAAAACTAAATGTTTTAATGATTTTAGTGGCTACAATGCTCACTAAATATCTTAACTAAGCCACCCAAACCATTACTAGATTTTAAACTTACCCATTTCCATAAATCCAAAAATTCTAGTTTGCAATTTAGCTTAAATAGTAAAATTCTAAAATACAATTTGCAAACTAGCTACTAGGTTTGATTTAACATGCCTTAATATGATAAATTACACACTTAAACCATGTTCAAATGATATAAAACCCTAACTAGATTTAAATCTCACATTTGCAATTAAATTACAAAACCTAGTTTGCTAAAAACTTAATTTGGACATTTTAAATGTTACAATTAGCAAATTAGCAATCAGATTAGTTTTAGCATAGCATTAACATGTTAATCTACTCATCACAACCATAATCTAATGATAAACACACTAATTTGATCACAAACCATTTTCTTGAATTTCCAATCATGCAATTAGAACCAATTTAAAACCTAATTAAACACTTAACAACTAAATTAAAGTAATTAACTAACAATTTACCAAAGGGTTAGAATTTATACCCAACAATTTGAAGATCCCACAAGCAAACTTAGCCTTCCAAAATTAGCTTCTTTTCATCAAGATCTATACTAGATAGGCTAAGGAAAAATGGGTAGGGTTTTGATTTGGATTTTGTGGGATTTTTGGTGTTGATTTTTGGGCATTTTGTGAAGAATTTTGAGGTGAAATGAGAAGGAGAAGAGGGGAGGGGCTGTTGCAGCAGTGAAGAAGGGAAATTTCGGCTGGAATTGGGAGTGGGGGAGGAGAGAGAGGGAGGTAAAGAAAGTGGGGCAAAGTCAAGGTCAAAGAAAAGTCAAGGTCTACCTAATTCACCCATTTTCTTTTCTTTTCTTTCATTTCTTTTCCTTTGAAATCAAGTGGGGAAAAATTATGGTGGGTGCTGAATTCACCCATGGGGAGGAGTAAGTGGGGGTGTGTGGGTGTGGGTACGGGTGTGGGGTGATGAAAAATGATAAATACAATACCCCAAATATCTATTTACGCTAAAAAAAGCCTTTTTTCTTCAATAATTTCTAAACCGTTTTGGCAAATGATTTCGTTCCAAAAACCACATGATAAAATTTTATTTAATGTTTTATGATGCACAAATTTTTTTTCAACTCATTCCAATTTGTAATTTTCCCTAATTAAATGTATTAGTGACGGCTTAAAATAATAATAAAATAATATTTTTTTCAGAAAATTTGAAATTTCACCAGCGGCTCAATAAACACCAAATAATAGCAATTACATAGCTAGAATATGTATATTTAATTTTTATAATAAGATATTTGTATTTTGACTTTTTACAGAAAACCCCCTTATTTTACCGATTTTTTTGAAATTTCACCGAAACGATTTTCAAAACGTTACAACTCACGAGTTGGCAACTCACCCCCGTTGTGCCACAGCCTTTTGCAGGTCCGCTTCGTCAGTACAGTAGCGGCGGGCGCTCTTGTTTCTTTTGCCTGGACTCGAGGTTTTGCTCTTAGGTAGGTTATATGATTATTTTTGCACCACCTTGTATATTTTTTGTATCTAGTATACTCCATCTACTGTATCTACCAGTATTATTGTATATTGACCTAGAGATGAGACTGTGAGGTTTGTGGACTTTTATGCTGTATTTTGGGATTGAGCTCACTTGAGTCGACATGCTGTTTTTCTTATGTTTCATTATGATTATTTCGCATGTTGTTGTTTTATATTGCGTGGGATTTATGACCACCTTGTGGCGAAGTGCTAGCTCCCGCTTGGGGATGCCATATTTGTTGGATTCATTTATATTCTTGTTGTACCATTTTGGAGGCCAGTATTTACAAAGGAGACTCTGCCGAAATTTTCGGAAAAATTGATATTGTTTTTAAAAAGGGTTTTATATGACTTATTTGATAAAATCGCTTTCAATTGATTGGGTTTTCTTCACTCTTCTGCTTTTTGGTTTTGGTTTTCTAGGCTTTGGCTTACTTATTTTACGGACGTCTTGAGACGTTTCGTAAACTTATGTGCCAGTCACGTTCTGTACCCTGCGGGTCGTGACAGTCCTGTAGTTACTTATAGACGTTAGACTAGACTCGAGTCATATCTATTTCAAAACTAACAAATCGTGAGTATTTTAAAGGCAGGCCAAGGGATTCTACGGATATTTCAAAGGACGCACCTTTTTTCATAAAAACACCGTAGCTCCTATTTTTCCAAAACCCACGATTCGTGTGATTTCAAATTACAAACCGTATGACTCGTATAACTAATGTAGATTCCTTTTTGTTGCATTTACCTTTCATTTCCATATATTCATGTTGTTATTAGCGCATTGCATGTTTATATACTTATGATTTATGTTATATTAAACCCATGCTGTTAGGCCACCAGCACCATTACCGATGATGCGTATGCTCCACGTACACCTGCTTGCGGGCTCACACACTTCATCATCGATAATTGCCATGTCACTACACGGTATGATTGTTGCATCAGGATATGACACCTTGCATGCCATACTTGCGTACATACATATTGTACACCCATACTTGCATACATAAATATTTGCACATACATAGATGATTCTGGCTTGATTTCGGAGATTTGGGAACCGCAAGATATATTTTAAAACTGGATTCATTTAAAAGAGCGGTTTTCCTTTGATATGTGCATATTACTATTCCATGTTGCATGATACACGGATATGCTTACATTTCTGTTAGATGTCGCATACATCATGCTTTATGATTATACGCATTGAGATATGTTGTTTTCATGAGATTTCTGGATTTGAGAACCGTGGTTATTTCAAAAGAGAGTATGTATTATTTTAAAAACCCGGTTTCTCTTGATATGATATTTCAGTGTGTCCTCCATGTGTCTTCTCGGTTTGGAGATTGGCATGAGTAACCCAATTCGAGGAGCGGTAGGCACCGTCTGCGGGTACATGGTGGACCCGGTGAAGTACCACGGGGCAAGAAGACTCGTATTGTTAGACGGTGAGCCTGGCAGGTGAGAACTACCTACCGGTGATAGTATTTGGGCTTGGCGGATATCCGGAGGATACCGACCGGAGTAGAGAGATGATATAGGCCGATCAGGACTGACGGAGCCCGTGGGCCGATCCGGACTGGTGGAGCCCGAGATATGAGGATTTACGTGTCGATGCTGGAAACGGGTTTCATGATGTTTTTGATTGTCGATGTTGGACACCAGGGTTCCATGATTTTGATGTGTCATAAGGGACCCACGTTGATTTATATCCTCATACTTTCATGCATTTGCTTTTATGACATTTACATGCATGATGTTGTTGTGTCATTGGTTGATACGTGGACGAGATCCATATGCATACAGGCAATGATTACATAGTTGGATGGTTATCCACATACTTATAGACTTGAGTATATAGTCGACACCGATTCATGCTGATTACATTGATCATACCTTATATATATGATATGTTGCTACCTGAGGCACTGACACGAGCACTTGGTATTACACTTATGTATAGATGTTTACCCTTGCCACCTTATCATGCTTCAGACTTTATCATTTTGAGGATATATATATATATATATATATATATATATATATATTACTGATCATATTGACTTAGGATTGAGTCATTCATACGCTTTCTGCTCTGTGATGTTTTCTACTCTCGAGTTGCCAACTCGCCCCCGTTGTGCCACAGTTTCTTGCAGGTTTTCCCGTACAGGTTTCGTTGCGGCTTTGCTGGCACACTTCTCCTTTTCGGGTGATTGCTTTGGTAGGTGGGTTCACTGGCATAGTGACTACCCTTGTACTATATTTACATTGTTTTATCTAGAAACTCCATCAACCGGACATGTATATTTATTTGACTTAGAAAACCAGTTGTTGTTATTTCGACCTTAGAGTCGCGCGTTGTAATTTTATGGTTTTCTTGATGATTTTGAGTTTCCTTTGAGTTTTGATCCTCGCCCTTCGGCGTTGTATATTATATTACTTGCGTGGTTGTTGTAAGTCCACGTTACCTCTCCCGGTTCTTTCGGGCTTGCGGAAATGATGAAAAACGATTTTTCGGGTCATGGTAACATGGACTATAAAACACGGATCTTTGCTAAACTACACACTAGCAACTAACAAGAGCTATTGCTACTCGGTTAGGGGTTATACCTCAACTTTAACTCCTTCTCTTAGACTCTTGGTGGTGGTCGGATGGTTCGTTCCTCGTCTCCTTCACTTGCCGAAGATGGATCCACCTGAGGGTCTCTACCTTGAGCTTCTTTCTCGAACTTGAGAGAACTAAAGTGTCCGGCTTGCTAGACCTTCAACCTTAGGATGAGTAGATAGTGGCTTTGGTGTTTTATCTCCAAGGAAATATTTCTCAACACATAAGATGAATTTTCCTTGAGCTAGAGGAAAAGGAAGAAGAAAGGATGAGAGAGAATCAATATGATAGAATGAGAATAGTTTTTACAACCATACCAATATATGTGAATTATCTAATTAATAATATTAATCCAAAATGAAAAATGTGATGGATGGTTTGATAAGACCATTATCATTTCACATTAAATGTTTTTGCAAAGATCAAAGAGCATCTTTGGAAAGAAATGATGATGGTCAATGTTTAAACCATGGTCAATAAGTCAACCTTGGTCAACAAGTCAACAAACCCTAACCATAACCCAATTTCATTTAAATAACATTATCAATTGATATTTCACATATTCATTAGGGATTGGTAAACGACAACCGTCAACTGTGCATACAAACCCGTACCAAAACCCTAATGAGAATCCTCTTCCTCTGCCTCAGTCAACTGTGCATACACACCCGCATTCGTGTTCCGAGGAGCACGAATACTATGAGATAAAACTAACCCCAAAGCATATACTAGGATCTGGCTCAAACCAGAGCCCGCTAGTAACCACTGTCCGGACACCAAACGTGCACAAGTGCGCGGATGTGAACGAACCCTGTCGCAAAACCATGCGACCTCTACTCTGTTTTGCCCAAAGGCGAATAACCCTCTGTGTGGGACTCTAAAGACTCGACACTACGCTGGCAGTGGGTTTAACCACAGACCGCAAGCGGCACTAGCTGTACGTAACGGTCCCAGGTAGATGCCGATAAGAAGACGGACAAGGTGAAACCCATCTGAATTCCTACTGAGCCTGAATGTGACAATCTCCGTACAGTCCGCTCTGTTCGTCTGAGAACATCGCATGGCAGGCCTAGGGGGGTCGTAAACGTCAGTCCCCTACTAGCGGTACAAGTCGTGTCAGAGTGTAGCCCAGAACACCGGAGATAGCACTGGAAACCTACCAGTCTATCTCGCCTGCCCTGGCCAGGGACTTTATGTAATGGCTCTCCTAGACACAGCGTGATATCAACCCCCAATACCGGGAGAAGCGAATCCTGTCTAACCGTCACTGCCTCCAAGTGCTTCGGGACTGCACCCAAAAACAACTTGTTTGCACGACTCCTTTGAGCCGTGGTAGGGTAGTAATCAAAGTACAGTGGGAACACACTCGAGGAGAAGTGACAGTGTCAAGTCAACGGAGTAAGCTGTACTCATGTCACCTGGGAACTGATAACTGACGATAGGTATAGTACCAACCAACAGTTCCCGACGAGTCCTGTCCAGTGTACTCGTAACCTAACGAGCACCCGCAAACTATCTCAAGTACGGCGTACTGACGGCTGTGGGACAGACCGTTTCCCAAGCTGGGATGAGAAGCGCATTCGCTAGTCTACTCTGGAGTATCGATGCCCTATCTCGATAGTCCTATGACTAGGGACCTGCATAAGGATGTGCTTGTGGATTACCCAGCCCCCACGAGTGTGACTGCCATCACAACGCTGGTAATCAAGCAAAGATCCTAAGGGCTCCACTAATGTGTAAAGGCGATATGCTATAAGAAACACATGCACACATTAAAGTAGAAACAAACCAAGTAGCATACTACTATATTGAGCAAGATTGTCTATACAAGGTGAATATCCCAATCTTCCATCAAGTAATATACAAACTAGTATGATACAGTAATGGCCTCTAGGGCATATACACTAACAATCTCCCACTTGCACTAAGGCCATGTACTGGCGTTACGAAGACCTATCATCTCGATCAGCAGCTCGAACTGAGTCTGGGGTAAGGCCTTTGTGAATGGATCAGCAGTGTTATCTTCCGTAGCAACTCTCCGAACCTCGATCTCCTGGCGACCCACTATCTCCCTGATCAGGTGATACCGCCTCAAGATGTGCCTGGACTTCTGATGGGACCTGGGTTCCTTCGCTAAAGCTATAGCCCCGTTGTTGTCGTAATACAGAGGTATTGGATCAACAATGGACGGAACCAACTGAAGTTCTACCAAGAACTTTTTCATCCAGACGGCTTCTTTTGCGGCATCAGATGCAGCGATATATTCATCTTCCATCGTTGAGTCAACAACGGTTTCCTGTTTGGAACTCTTCCAACACACCGCCCCACCATTGAGGGTAAAGACATAACCCGACATTGGCTTGGAATCATCCTTGTCACTCTGGAAGCTAGAGTCAGCAAAGGCCTCAATGTGGAGGTCTTTTCCGCCATACACCAAGAACATCTCCTTAGTCCTTCTCAGGTACTTGAGAATGTTCTTTACCGCTATCCAGTGTTTCTCCCCAGGGTTTGACTGATACCGGCTTACCACACTAAGTGCATAAGCTACATCTGGTCTGGTACACAACATCGCATACATTATAGAGCCTACCCCAGAAGCCTAGGGTATAATAGACATGCGATCCCTTTCCAAATCAGTCTTGGGAGACATCTCTTTGGAGAGGGTGATCCCGTGACAAGCCGGTAGATTACCGCGCTCGGAATCTTCCATACTGAATCTTTTCAGTATGGTGTCAATGTACCTGGACTGTGAAAGTCCTAATATCCTTTTGGATCTGTCACGATAGATCTGGATCCCCAGAATGTAAGAGGCATCACCCAGGTCTTTCATGGAGAACCTGTGTGACAAGAACCCTTTGACAGATTGCAGAATAGGAATGTCATTTCCTATCAAGAGAATGACATCCACGTATAAAACGAGAAATACGACAGTTCATGCTACAATCTACTATAGATGCATGGTTCATCTGGATTTTTGATAAAGCCAAAATCTTTGACCGTCTCATCAAAACAGATGCTCCAACTCCGCGATGCCTGCTTCAGTCCATAGATGGACTTCAGCAACTTGCACACCTTTCCGCTGCTCCCACTCTGAATGAAACCCTCTGGCTGGTCCATATAGACACACTCCTCTAAATTTCCATTCAGAAAAGCGATCTTTACGTCCATCTGCCAAATCTCATAATCGTGGAAGGCAGCAATTGCAAGAAGGATCCAAATGGATTTCAGCATAGCCACTGGAGAAAAGGCTTCATCATAGTCCAAACCAGGTCTTTGACGAAAACCCTTTGCAACAAGTCTAGCTTTATAGGTCTCAACCTGTCCATCTACACCAATCTTCCTTTTGAAGATCCACTTGCATCTTACGGTTTTTACCCCATCTGGAGCAATGTCCAACATCCATACTTTGCTGGTGTACATGGACTCCATTTCGGTCCGCATTGCATCCAGCCATTTTACCGAGTCAACGCTCTGAATGGCCTGCTGGAAGCTAGTCGGCTCATCACTATCAATGATGCAATCCTCTCTATCCCCGTCTATGAGAAAACCGTAGTATCTCTAGGGCGGATGAGACTGCCTACTACTTCTGCAGAGCGGCGTAGGAATGTCCTGATCTTTCGAACCCTCTGGTTCTACTAAGATTTCAGTAATAGCTCGTGGTTCTGGAATTTCTTCCAGTTCTATTGCGCTCCCATTCATCTGATATTCCAAAAACCCATTTTCCAAGAAGTGGGCATGACGAGAAACAAAAACCTTTTGTTCTTCTTCGCAATAGAAGAAATATCCCTTGGAGTTCTTTGGATATCCCACAAACTTGCACTGTACTGAGCGTGCCTCGAATTTGTCCGTATGCTGCTTTTTGACAAAAGCTGGACATCCCCATGTCTTAATGTGCTTAAGATAGAGTTTCTTCCCACACCACATCCGATATGGTGTGGTAGGTACAGTCTTAGTTGGAACTCGGTTCAAAAGGTATGCAGCTGATTCTAGTGCATATCCCCAGAATGATCGCGGCAACTCAGCGTTACTCATCATGGAACGTACCATATCCAATAGGGTTCGGTTCCGTCTCTCCGATACACCGTTATGTTGCGGACTTTATGGAGGAGTAAGCTGAGAGAGAATTCCATTCTCTTTTAAGTAATCCAGGAACTCGGCACTTAAGTATTCACCATCTCGATCAGATCTCAATGTTTTGATACTTTTGCCTGTTTGTTTTTCTACTTCATTCTTATATTCTTGGAATTTTCCAAAGGCTTCGGATTTATGTTTCATTAAGAAGACATATTCGTACCTTGAAAATTCATTCGTAAAAGTAATGAAGTAAGAATAACCGCTTCACGCATTTGTAGACATAGGACCGCATACGTCGCTGTGTACGAGTCCCAAGAGCGAGCTCGCTCTTACTCCGTGTCCAGTGAACGGAGTCTTTGTCATCTTTCATTTGAGACAGGATTGACAAGTTGCATATGATTGATATTCGAACGGATCCAAATATCCTTCTGTATGTAACTTCGTCGACCTTCTCTCATTGATGTGACCCAGTCTACAATGCCATAAGAAAGCCAGATTTGATTCCAGAGACTTTCTTTTGTGTGTATTCTGGACATTGAAAATCTGTAGTTGGTTTAATACGTATATTCTGTAAGTGCACGGCGGCGCCCCGGCCGTCAATCCGACGCCGGAATGCGGAAGCGGTGATTTACTTTACATTTCAAACCGGCACCACCGCGCACTATAAACCCGGATCGTGCCATTAAACTAGTCCTAGCTAACAACAAGATGGGGAAGAGAGATATACCGAGCGATCCATGTCCTTCGGTCTTCTCGTCGTCGTCCCGATCTCCCCGCGGAATCTCCGGTCTCCACCTCCTCGCCGGAAAGGCACCACGTCGCCGGCTTCTTTTACGGGCTCCCGCCTCTATACCGAGGCAACTCGGGCACGAAGCTGGCGAGTCGACGTGCCCAAGATTTGCTGTAGAATATATACGGTTGCTATGCATGCGCACAAGGGTCTACGAGGCATCAACCATGCCCAATTAAAAATTTAGCCGTGCCGAACAACCCGAATACGGATCTTTAAACTAGAGATTAGGCGAAAACTAACATGCTAAACACTTTAACACTAAGTGAGAGGGATTACAACCTTTGTAGATCCGGTCCTTCACTTCATATGCTCCGTGTTGTGGTCCCTTCGCTGCGATCATCGGGTTCCGGACTCTCGAGAGGTTCCACGAATAGAAAGATGCAACCTTTGCTTCCGATCTTCGATACAAAGATGATCTACCTTGAAGTTCCATTAACACAAGCTAACACTCATGAAATGATGTGAACACCCCCATCTAAATGGCAAGGGAAGATGAGGATGATGAAGTAGGATTTTTGCTCTCTTTATTTATCTTTTTCTCACATATTTTCATCACAAATATCAAAGCAAGAAAGCTTTGTAAGCAAAGAAGAAGAAGGAAGAAGATGAACAATATCATAGAATTCCTTTTGTGATGAATAATGCAAAGGAGATAATGATCAATAATGCAACCATGGTTGACTAAACCTTTGTAGAGAATTAACCAAGGCTAGGGTTTGGGTTAGGTTAAGAATGAGTCACTTGAAAATATCTTTCACAAAACAAAATCAAAACCTTCTAGAATCATCTAGAAAGCTTAACCCTAATCCAAACCCTAATCATGTTTAAACTCCAGTAAACATGTTGCATTAGTTATCATATCATGTTACAATATTATATATCACATATATAATATTTATTGTAACCAAATAAAATAATACAATTAACATATATCGCATATATATCAATGTATTACCCGAGTGAGAAAAAGAATCTTTTAGTGAGCAAATATTAGATAATGTAATTTAATATATCATATATATTATTATACATTCAATTATCGAATCAACACTTCATCCGACAATCCGGCTATATCGCATATAACCGACTAATATTTATCCGTACCGATTCATCGAATCAACACTTGATCCGATGACCCGGCTGATATCAAATATCGCGAGAATATAATACGGTATCACATATCGCATTATCCTCGGTCCCGCACATATCACATATGTGCTCCTACTCCGTTTTGCCTGAGCCAAGAAACCACTGTGTAGGACTCTAATGAATCGTCAATATGCCGGTAGTAGGTGATGATCATATCAAACACCCATAAGTTGCAAGCGGTCAGCTAAACGTAACAGCTACCCAGGTATTGAGCGCTCAGAAGATCAACAAGCAAGCCTATACATTCTCCTGTGAATCCAAACAGTAACACTACAGTCCGGTCTCGTCGTCTGATATGTCGCATATCTCGCCTAGGGGTGGTAAACGTCAGACTCCAGTAGCTTGATAAGTCGTGTCGATATGAGGTCTATAACAGTTCGAGAAACTACTGATAACACTTACCAGTAAATCTCAGCAACCCTGGCCAGGGATTTCCGGTTATAGCCAATCGAACACAGCACAACATCAACTCCCTATACCGGGAGAGACGAATCCCCTCCTATCGCTCATTGCCTCCATGTGATTCGGGACTGTACCCAAAAGCCACCTTTTTGCACGCCCTCTTGGACGTGGTATGACGGAAATCAAAGCACAGTGGGAATCACACAAGACTCTATGACGATCTCGGGTCGACAGACTACTCTGTACCAGTGTCACCGGAGAACTGCCATCTGATGTATGGTATAATACCATCTTGGAGTTCTCGGCGAGTCCGTCCAGTGTACCCAGTCTCTACTGAGCACCCGTACACCATCCTTGATGTCAAACACCGATGGATATGGGATCATCCATCGCCCATCATATGGGTCAAGATGCGTATACGCTAGTCTACTCTGGTGTATCGATGCCCTGTCTCGATACACCCTCGACTAGGAACAATTATAGGATGTACTCGTCGACTACCGTGGTCCCACTAGTATGATCTCATCATAGTCCCAGTAGCCGAGTACATATCCTAAGGGCTTTATCAACATGTATCATAGAGACAATCAGAGTACATGTTAAGATAAAGTACAACCAGATAGCATACTATCATGTCGAGCAAGAAAGTCCTCCATATATATGTCCAAGCATCCATTACAATATACATCGTATGTACAGTAATGGCCTCTAGGGCATACATATAACTAACAATCTCCCACTTGCACTAGGGCCATCTGTTGTGGTATCACATACCCAACAATTAGCTGTGGTTGAAGTATCTCATACTCAACCATCCCATAAAAGTCTCTTCTGGGAAAAAGGCCTTTGTGAGTGGATCCGCGCTGTCGTCCTCTGTGTCTGCTCTCCTAACCTCGATCTCCCTGGAGATCAACCATCTCCATGATCAGGTGATACTGCCTAAGAATTATATCTGGATTTCTGATGGAACGGGCGTTTCTTGGCATAAGCCACAACTCCATTGTCTCACAATGGTAGGAACGAAGTTCATCGCATGAACTTATAAATATCCAGACTGCCTCTTTTGGTAGCATCCTTGGTAACGATGTATCTTGCCTTTAATCGTCTAGTATGTCACGGTATCTAGCTTAGAACTCTTCCAACATACCATCCCTCCACTGAGGGTAAAGACAATGCTTGCGACTGACATTCAGTCGTCCTTATCACCCTGGAACCTTTCCAGTGATTCTCCCCAGGATCGATTGATACCATCTCACTACAAATAGTGAGTATCCTAACATCCAATTAGATCTATCTCATAGATCCAAAACCCAGGATTTAGGAGGTATCAACTTCGATCCTATATGGAGAATCGTTGTGATAAGCGGAGATTGACCGAGCGTAGCATAGGAAACTCCTTCCCTATCAAGAGTATGTCATCCACGTACTCTACGAAGATCACCACCATACTCTTTACTACCTTTTTGTATATACAAGGTTCATCTACCATTTTGATGAAGTCAAACTCTTTGACTACCACATCAAAACAGATGTTCCAACTCCGCGATGCCTGTTTTATCATATAAAACATCTTGCACACGTTTCCGCTGCTCCCACTGTCTACGAAGCCCTCTGGCTGGACGCTCTCTTCTAAAACATCATTTAGAAAAGCAGTCATGACACCCAACCACCAGATATCGTAGTCATGGAATGTAGCAGTGGCAAGTAGGATCTGGATGGACTTAAGCATAGCTTTGAAAGTCTCAACTTTTCCATGTACACCAAGTAATCTTCTCAAGATATACTCGCTCCTGATGGGGATTTAACCCTTCAGATAAAGCAACCAAAGTCCATACTTTGTTGGTGTATAAGGATTCCATCTCAGTACGATAAGCATCCAGCCATTCTTACAGAGTCCCACTCCTGATGGCCAGCTGGAAACTAGTTGGGTCATCATCTCATGATGCAATCCTCGCTCCCACTGTCATAGAGAAACCGAAGTATCTCTCAGGTGGGTGAGGAACCCTACTAGATCGGCGGAGCGGCTGAGGTTCGTTGGAAACTATTGAATCCTTTGGTTCTACAAAATCATCAGCTGCATTTTGTATAGCTGGAACCTTTCCAGTTGTACATAACAGACCTTGCTTCGAGCTTGTCCGGATTTTGCTTTTAGACATAGGCCGGACAACCCAAATCTTAACCAACTTAAGATATGGGCTCTTCCCTTTCCATATCACATATGAAGTAGTAGGCAACTGATTTGATTTGAACCCTATTCAATAGGTATGCAGCTTCTCAAGTGCATAACTCCCAAAAGGAAATAGGAAACTCAGTAGTACTCATCATAGAGCACACCATAACAAATAGGGTGCTATTGCTCCGCCCCGATACACCGACGGGCTGTGGTGTATACGGAGGAGTAATACTGAGAGAGAATCTCATTCTCCTTTAGAATAGTCCAGGAATTCCGTACTCAAGTATTCTCCTCCTTGATCACATCAAAGGACATAATACTTATACCCATTTTTGGTTCTCTACTTCTAATTTATATTCTGTGAATATCTCAAAAGCTTCGGATCTGTGTTTCAACAGAAACATATGTCTGAATCTTGAGAGATTATCAGAGAATGTAATGAAGTAGAAAGAACCGATCTTGGTATGTGTAGACAGGGGACCTTACATACATCAACATGTATCAATCCCAAGAGTTCACTAACTCTTTCTCTGTTTTCAATAAACAGAGCTGTGGTCATCTTATCTTTGCGACATGACCGGCAAGTTTCACAAGATGTAAATTCAAACTAATTTAAATATGCATCTATATGTAACTTAGCTAGTCGGGTCGCATTGATATGACCTAGTCTACAGTACCTCAAGAAGGATTCGTTCATTTCTGAACTCTTCCTCTTGTATGTGTTCCGTATACTAAGAACTGTAGTTTGATTTAGAACAACAATGCTTTTAGATAACGTGCCTGAACCGATCAACTCTTGATATAGGAAATGTTCAAAACATTATCCAACAATACAAAATTATATCCTTTCTTTACTAATAAAGAGACTGATATGATTTTGTATATCAGGTTCGGTATCTAATAACATTTGTTCAGAATCAATGTATTCTGGTAATACAGGGTGACAGTGACCAACAGACTTGGCTGCAACACTTGCACCGTTTTCTATCTCATGAAACTTATCACCCGTTCTCAGTTCTCTACCTATCTGTAGTCCATGTAACAGATTACATATGCGGGATCCTGATCCGGTATCACATACCCAGGACGTAAAGGATACTGAGAAACAGTTCTCTGGAATGAACACACCCGAAGATGATGCATCAATATGCACTTTCTTTGTTTGGACGGCACGAGAAATCTGGTATTCCCCAATTTCCTGCTCTGTTTTATAACAATTATAAGTTGGAGCGGGACCAACGTTCCCCAGCTCAGTATAACAAGCGGGTTCGGTCAATATATCCGTATTATTATCTTGATTAAGGCGTGATATGGTCGCTACCTGGAGAGAGAGAGAAGAAAACACTCAGCGTATGCTCTTGCAAGATTAGATTGGTTATCTAATATATCTAATCAGGATGTCTCCCACTGTTTTAATTAAATCTTCCTTCAAACCCTAAAAGGAAAGACTAGCCGGGATTAATTACACGCTACAAGTTCGCCAATCTTTCAGCCAGGCCTGTGTCGGTACTTTGAGGGAGGTCCCCCCGTGCTTTCGCATGAAGCTAATTAAAGTAAACCTCGTTTTCCCAGAGGCGTAACCCCGTTGACACCTTTCTAGACACCTACTTGATCGGCTAATTGTAATGTGTAAAACTTTCCCAGGAGTAACTCTTACTCGCAGCGGGTATCGGGATCCAACTATCTCATAGAAGGTATGCAATCTCATTGCAAATTTCAACACTTGAAATTCCCAATTATAATTTGCCCCTAGCGTCCTATGACCTTGACGAATGCCAAACCACCCATAGTCCGCTAGCCAAGTTCAACCCGTACATTTCTTGATTGAATTAAACCCACCCGCACGACCCTTGACGAATTCCAAACAACGCCGTACGAATTGTAAGCTTCCTAGGCACTCTTGTGAAGGTTCATAAGGCATCAAACATGCCCGGATAAAAATTTAGACGTGCCGAACAACCCAAAGCCGGGATCTTTGCTAGATTATTAGGGTTAAACATGCAAGATGATAACTTTTATCGAAGTGTGAGGGATTACAACCTTTGTAGTCCGCTCCTTCGCTTCACAAGCTCCGAGTAGAAGTCCCTTTGCCGCGATCCACGATCTCCCGGACTCATGAGAGGCTCCACGACTCGAACGATCCATGCTAGCTTGAAGTATTCCAAATCTCCGATGATCTACCTCGAAGTTGCAAAGACTCAAGTTATCTCACTCTAAAGAGATGAACACACTAATCTCATGGGCTAGATGAGATGAGGATGAGAGAGTAGTATTTTTGCTTTCTTTTTAAATCATTTTCTCATATTTATTCATCACATAAAGAAAATCAAGTAAGCTTTTTCAAGAGAGAAGAAGATGATAATGGAAAAGATAATGATAATTTTCTTTTGTGATGAATAGAAAGAAAGTATATGATTGATGTATATAAACCATGGTCAAGGATGAGTGGCTAAGATTGTGTAGAGAATAAACTAGAGTTAGGGTTTGGTTGGGTTAAAAATGTGTCATCCAAAAATATCTTTACAATGACAAAAGAAAATGCTTCTAGAAGGTGCATGAAGCATCTAACCCTAATCAAACCCTAACCTCAATTAATCATCCTTAAACATGTTTAACAATTAATCATATCATGTCACAATAATATATATCACATATATATTATATATATTTGCAACAAAAGAAAATAATACAATTAACATATATCGCATATATATCAATGTATCATCCAGTGAGAAAATGAAATAATAAAGCGAGCCAATATTAGATAATGTAATACAATATATCATATATATTATTATACATTAAATCATCGAATCAACACTTGATTCGATGATCCGGCCATATCGAATATTACCGACTAATATATCATGTACCGATTCATCGAATCAACACTTGATCCGATGTCCCGGTTCATATCTAAATATCGCGAGAATATAATACGGTATCTCATATCGCATTATTCTCGGTCCTGCACATATCACATATGTGCCTCTACTCCGTTTCGCCTGAGCCAAGAAACCTCTGTGTAGGACTCTAAAGAATCGTCAATACGCCGGTAGCAGGTGATGATCATATCAAACACCCACAAACTGCAAGCGGTCAGCTAAACGTAACAGCCACCCAGGTATTGAGCGATCAGAAGATCAACAAGCTAGCCTGTGCGTTCTCCTGTGAATCCAATCAGTAACACTCCCGTACAGTCCGGTCTGTTCATCTGATATGTCGCATATCAAGTCTAGGGGTGGTATACGTCAGACCCCAGTAACCGATAAGTCGTGTCGATGTGTGGCTCATAACGGGTCGAGAAACTACTAGTAACACTTACCAGTAAATCTCTATATCAGCCCTGGCCAGGGACTTCCAGTTATAGCCAATCGAACACAGCACAACATCAACTCCCTATACCGGGAGAGACGAATCCCCTCCTATCGCTCATTGCCTCCATGTGATTCGGGACTGTACCCAAAAGACACCGTTTTGCACGCCCTCTTGGACGTGGTAAGGTGGAAATCAAAGCACAGTGGGAATCACACAAGACTCCATGACGATCTCGGGTCAACAGACTACCCTGTACCAGTGTCACCGGAGAACTTCCATCTGACGTGTGGTATATCACCATCTGGGAGTTCTCGGCGAGTCCGTCCAGTGTACCCAGTCTCCACTGAGCACCCGTACACCATCTCTGATGTCAAACACCGATGGATATGGGATCATCCATCGCCCATCATATGGGTCAAGATGCGTATACGCTAGTCTACTCTGGTGTATCGATGCCCTGTCTCGATATACCCTCGACTAGGAACAGTTATAGGATGTACTCATCGACTACCGCGGCCCCACTAGTATGATCTCATCATAGTCCCAGTAGTCGAGTACAGATCCTAAGGGCTTTATCAACATGTGAGAGTAAAACAGTAAACCAATACAAGTCAACATGTTAAGATAAAGTGAAACCAAATAGCATACTATCATGACGAGCAAGAAAGTCATCTCTATATATATCCAAGCATCCATTATAATATACATCATATGTACAACAATGGCCTCTAGGGCATATACATAACTAACAATCTCCCACTTGCACTAAGGCCAGCTGCTGTAGTATCTCATACCTAGCATCCCGAATAATCTCTCAAACTGTATCTAGGGAATAACCTTCATGAATGGATCCGCAGTGTTGTCCTTCGTATCTACTCTCCTGACCTCGATCTCCCGGCGATCAACTATCTCCCTGATCAGGTGATACCGCCTCAGAATATGTCTGGACTTCTGATGGGACCTGGGTTCCTTGGCCAAAGCCACAGCTCCATTGTTATCGCAATACAGAGGTATTGGATGCTCAACGGATGGAACCACACCAAGTTCACTGATGAACTTCTTTATCCAGACAGCCTCCTTGGCAGCATTGTTGGCAGCGATGTATTCAGCCTCCATCGTCGAGTCTGCAACGGTATCCTGTTTGGAACTCTTCCAACATACCGCCCCTCCATTGAGGGTAAAGACAAATCCCGAGTGCGACTTAGAGTCGTCCTTATCACTTTGGAAGCTGGAATCGGTAAAGGACTCCACCTGGAGTTCTCCGTTACCATACACCAAGAACATCTCCTTAGTCCTTCGTAAGTACTTGAGAATGTTCTTCACTGCTGTCCAGTGACTCTCTCCAGGATCTGCTTGATACCGACTCACTACACTTAGTGAGTATGCTACATCGGGTCTGGTACATAGCATCGCATACATGATAGAGCCTACTGCCGAAGCATAGGGTATCCCTTGCATGCGAGCTCTCTCTAAATCTGTCTTGGGAGACATCTCTTTGGAGAGAGTGAGTCCAGAGATCGTGGGTTGGTTCCCACGCTTGGATTCTTCCATACTAAACCTCTTTAGTATGGTGTCAATGTACCTGGATTGGGACAATCCCAGTATCCGTTTAGATCTATCTCTATAGATCATGATTCCCAATATGCAGGAGGCATCACCTAGATCTTTCATTGAGAATCTCTGTGATAAGAAGAGCTTGACTGATTGCAGCATAGGAATATCATTTCCTATCAAGAGTATGTCATCCACGTACAATACGAGGAAGACAACCTTACACTCTGCTACCTTCTTATAGATACAAGGTTCATCTATATTTTTGATGAAGTCAAACTCTTTGACTACAACATCAAAACAGATGTTCCAACTCCGCGATACTTGCTTTAACCCATAAATGGATTTAAGCAGCTTGCACACCTTTCCGCTGCTCCCACTATCTACGAAGCCCTCTGGCTGAGTCATGTACACGCTCTCTTCTAAATCACCGTTTAGAAAGGCGGTCTTAACATCCATTTGCCAGATTTCGTAGTCATGGTATGCAGAAATGGCAAGTAAGATCCGGATGGACTTAAGCATAGCCACTGGAGAAAAGGTTTCGTCATAATCCACACCTGGTCGTTGACGAAAACCCTTTGCCACAAGTCTAGCTTTGAAAGTCTCAACTTTTCCATCTACACCAAATTTCTTTTTAAAAATCCACTTGCTCCCAATGGGTTTTACCCCTTCAGGAGCAGTTTCCAAAATCCATACTTTATTGGTGTACATGGATTCCATCTCAGATCGCATTGCATCCGGCCATTTCACAGAGTCACTACTCGTGATGGCCTGCTCGAAACTAGTCGGTTCATCATCATCCATGATGCAGTCCTCGCTTCCACCATCAATGAGAAAACCGTAGTATCTCTCAGGTGGACGAGAAACCCTGCTAGATCGGCGGAGAGGCTGGGGTTCGTCGGGTACTAGTGAATCCTCTGGTTCCATTAAATCATCTGCCGTAGTTTGTGTTGCTGGAACCACTTCCAGTTCTACCTCATTGCCATCAATTTCTTTCATAAGAAAACCCTTTTCTAAAAAGGTGGCATGTCGAGAAACAAACACTTTTTGTTCCTCGGAGTGGTAGAAGATATACCCTCGCGAATGGTTGGGATATCCAATAAACTTACATAAGACGGATCTTGCCTCGAGCTTGTCCGGATTTTGTCTTTTGACATAGGCTGGACAACCCCATATCTTAATATACATAAGAGATGGTCTCTTCCCTTTCCATATCTCATATGGAGTGGTAGGCACTGATTTGGTAGGAACCATATTCAATAGATGTATGGCTGTCTCAAGCGCATACCCCCAGAAGGAAATAGGTAACTCAGCCTCGCTCATCATAGAGCGTACCATATCTAATAGGGTGCGATTCCTCCGCTCAGATACACCGTTGTGCTGTGGTGTATAAGGAGGAGTAAGCTGAGAGAGAATCCCATTCTCTTTTAGATAATCTAAAAATTCACCGCTTAAGTATTCACCTCCTCGATCAGATCGAAGAATCTTAATACTTTTGCCCGTCTGGTTTTCTACTTCGTGCTTATATTCTCTGAATTTCTCAAAAGCTTCAGACTTGTGTTTCATCAGAAACACATGTCCGTATCTAGAGAGATCGTCAGTGAATGTAATGAAGTAGGAAAAACCGTTTCTGGCATGCGTAGACATGGGACCGCATACATCACTATGTATCAGTCCTAAGAGTTCGGTAACTCTTTCTCCGTGTCCACTAAACGGAGCTTTGGTCATTTTTCCTTTGAGACATGAATGGCAAGTATCATAAGATGATAATTCGAACGGATTCAAATAACCATCCTTATGTAACTTAGCCAGTCGTGTCGCATTGATATGACCAAGTCTACAATGCCACAAGTAGGATTCGTTCATATCCGAACTTTTCCTCTTGTGTGTGTTTTGTATGTTCAGGACTGTATTCTGATTTAGAATGAATATGCCATTATGTAACGAGCCTGATGCAATCAACTTTTGATCTAGGAATATGTTCATAACATTATCCTGTACTACAAAATTATATCCTTCTTTACTTAATAAGGAGACTGATATAATGTTGCACATCATGTTCGGTATATAATAGCACTCATTTAGAATCAGTGTATTACGACTTGGTAATACAAGGTGATATTCGCCAACTGCTTTGGCTACAATACTTGCACCGTTCCCTACTTGAACGGAATGATCACCTTTTCCTAGTTCTCTACCTTTCCGTAGCCCATGTAACAATTTACATATGTGGGATCCTGATCCGGTATCTAATACCCAGGACGTAGGGTGAACTGAGAAACAATTCTCAATAACTAACACACCCGAAGAAGATGCATCAACATGCATGTTCTTTTGGGCGGCGAGAGAATTCAGATATTCTCCTGTTTCCTGTTCAGTCTTGTAACTCTTATAAGAAAGAACGGGTCCAACATTCCCTAGCTCAGTACAATAATTGGGTTCAGTCAATACATCCATATTATTATCTTGATTATGGCCTGACATGGTCGCTACCTGGAGAGAGAGAGAAGAAAAACACTTTAGCGTATGCTCTTGCAAGATTAGATTGGTTATTATCTTATCTAATCAGGATGTCTCCCACTGGTTTTATCAAATCTACCTTAAAACCCTAAAAGGTAAGATTAGCCGGGATTAATTACACCCTACAATTTCGTCAATTTTTCAGCCAGATCAGTGTCGGTACTTTGAGGGAGGTTCCCCGTGCTTTCGCACGGACCTAATTAATGTAAACCTCGTTTTCCCAGAGGCGTAACCCCGTTAACACTTTTCTAGACACCTACTTGATCGGCTAATTGTCTTGTGTAAAACCCTCCCAGGAGTAACTCTTACTCGCAGTGGGTATCGGGATCCAACTATCTCATAGAAGGTATGCAATCTTATTGCAAATTTCAACACTTGAAATTCCCAATAATACTTTTGCCCCTAGCGTCCCATGACCTTGACGAAGGCCAAACTACCCATAGGGCGCTAGTCAAGTTCAACCCGTTCATTTCTTGATTGAATTAAACCCACCCGTACGACCCTTGACGAAGGCCAAACTACGCCGTACGAATACCCTAACCCAATCACATCGTATGCTAACAGATAAGTACTAGTTAGCTACCGTACACTACGCCTTGACGAAGGCCAAACTACCGTAGCACGAATACTAAGTAGTATTTATCTGAAATGACGGAGGGCTACGCAGGTTTTCAGAAAAACCCTGAGCGTAATGAACTTGATATCGTCGTAGAATCGAGTGAAGTTTTGAAAAGGAGTGTTTTTGAGGCTTTTCTTAGTTTCGCTAAAGGGGTCACTCCCGGTGAAGGGATCGTCGGCCCTTTCCTCATTGAATAAGGTGCATGATATATCATATATACCGCTGTGTAAAGCAAAACTCTAAAAGCAATCAAAAGACAAACCGCATTTTGTAGCATCTGCCAGTTTCGCTAAAGAGGTCACTCCCGGTGAAGGGATCGTCGGCTCTTTCCCCATCGAATAAGGTGCAGGATATATCATATATATCACTGTGCAAAGCAAAACTGTAGCTACCCCTTTTATAAAGTTTTGATTCTACAACATCTTTAGGTTTCTTTTCTTTTTATTAATCTCATTAATAAATATCCCATCAGCTTATGCTTCCTAAGCATCACAGAAGAAACGAAAGCAGTAATATTTATATATCAACATATATATATAGTATAAGCATTCGTCTCAGGCAGTAATATGATCTCATCACAGAACATTGCAGCAGAAGAACATATATGAAATATTGGATATACTAGGACGTCCGTGTTTTCAATACGAGCCTGTATAAAACACGGATTCCACGGTCGCGACGAATAGCCAAACCCACATCCCAAGACCCCTACGAGAGCGGCAAGTAACACTGCCAATTCTAGGGTTAGGAGACCCGGTCTCGACTCCTCGAGATGGCCTCCCACTGGACCCTAGAACCCGGTTACTTGTGCTCCCCTCCTTGGGTCTACCTAATACGGAAAAGTAAATAATATACACTGGTGACAGCAACCTCAACCTGGAAGCGCCCCAAATAAAAGAATATTACATTACAAATGAATTTTACATGAATGAAAATAAAAAACCCTCATCTCACATAAAACCCCCGCCTATTCAGAACGCGACGATCCAATATAACATATCACAGCAACACATAATATCACATATCATCAACGTAAGTAAATATGCGCATCCCAATTGTCGTTGACATATAGCAACGAAACCGGCGATATCACATATTACACTTACGGTCACAGAAAAGAAAGTGTAAAACTACAATATTTGGAATCCACAATCACCTTAGACATCGTAAATCCGAAATATCACATACTTCGCATTTCATGCCTAACTCTATGAATTCCATATATTGTATCACATTCCAGATAAATAGACAGTATTAAACTTTCCGAACAGATAATCAAACACCCAAGATTTCCCAAAGTGCTCAACTCTTGAGCGGAGTTCAAATAATCCCAGAATATGTCAAAGTACCAGTGATCCAGCCGTAGAAGGGTCAAGCCAACGCCTCACATGTGGCACGCCGTACTGCCCCAAACCCGAAGGTTCAAAAGGCAGTTCAAGACGGTCACATAATCGAGTTAAGGTTTGTTGTCTTCTAGAGGGTCCACCGCTTAACTTGTACAATTTTTCCGAAAGATTTAAACCCGATAAAAATTCAACACTTGAAAGTTTTACGTGCCGGGAAAAAGTGGGTTAATGATATCCGTTCAACTAGTTTAACAATTTCTAAATATCCGGAAAGAAATACGAATTTAAATATTCCGATCGAATCTACTATTACAAAACAAACCCCAGAAGTAATAACACTTAAAAGTGAATTAAAAATACCCAGAAGCATCAACAAGCACCTACGGATATTACCATACCAAACACGTGTCACCAATCCCTAAATTCGCCGCGGAACCGCCGCACAAGCATGCTTGCGCCGTGGTTCCGCCGCCGTTTAGACGAATTGTGGGCCCGGGTTTTATGGTAATTCTTAGAATTCCCTGTTGATTTTTTTACGTATTTTTAATTCAGAAAAATCCTAAATTTTAAAAAATTTCCAGAGAGGGGGTATATTTTGTCGTTTCGGGTTCGATCGGAGTATTAACTTCGTAAACACATCGCCTAATGCTCTAGCTAGGCTCTGATACCACTGTAAGGTTCCTATGCACTCTTGTGAAGGTTCATAAGGCATCAAACATGCCCGGATAAAAATTTAGACGTGCCGAACAACCCAAAGCCGGGATCTTTGCTAGATTATTAGGGTTAAACATGCAAGATGATAACTTTTATCGAAGTGTGAGGGATTACAACCTTTGTAGTCCGCTCCTTCGCTTCACAAGCTCCGAGTAGAAGTCCCTTTGCCGCGATCCACGATCTCCCGGACTCATGAGAGGCTCCACGACTCGAACGATCCATGCTAGCTTGAAGTATTCCAAATCTCCGATGATCTACCTCGAAATTGCAAAGACTCAAGCTATCTCACTCTAAATAGATGAACACACTAATCTCATGGGCTAGATGAGATGAGGATGAGGGAGTAGTATTTTTGCTTTCTTTTTAAATCATTTTCTCATATTTATTCATCACATAAAGAAAATCAAGTAAGCTTTTTCAAGAGAGAAGAAGATGATAATGGAAAAGATAATGATTATTTTCTTTTGTGATGAATAGAAAGAAAGTATATGATTGATGTATATAAACCATGGTCAAGGATGAGTGGCTAAGATTGTGTAGAGAATAAACTAGAGTTAGGGTTTGGTTGGGTTAAAAATGTGTCATCCAAAAATATCTTTACAATGACAAAAGAAATTGCTTCTAGAAGGTGCATGAAGCATCTAACCCTAATCAAACCCTAACCTTAATTAATCATCCTTAAACATGTTTAACAATTAATCATATCATGTCACAATAATATATATCACATATATATTATATATATTTGCAACAAAAGAAAATAATACAATTAACATATATCGCATATATATCAATGTATCATCCAGTGAGAAAATGAAATAATAAAGCGAGCCAATATTAGATAATGTAATACAATATATCATATATATTATTATACATTAAATCATCGAATCAACACTTGATTCGATGATCCGGCCATATCGAATATTACCGACTAATATATCATGTACCGATTCATCGAATCAACACTTGATCCGATGTCCCGGTTCATATCTAAATATCGCGAGAATATAATACGGTATCTCATATCGCATTATTCTCGGTCCTGCACATATCACATATGTGCCTCTACTCCGTTTCGCCTGAGCCAAGAAACCTCTGTGTAGGACTCTAAAGAATCGTCAATACGCCGGTAGCAGGTGATGATCATATCAAACACCCACAAGCTGTAAGCGGTCAGCTAAACGTAACAGCCACCCAGGTATTGAGCGATCAGAAGATCAACAAGCTAGCCAGTGCGTTCTCCTGTGAATCCAATCAGTAACACTCCCGTACAGTCCGGTCTGTTCGTCTGATATTTCGCATATCAAGTCTAGGGGTGGTATACGTCAGACCCCAGTAACCGATAAGTCGTGTCGATGTGTAGCTCATAACGGGTCGAGAAACTACTAGTAACACTTACCAGTAAATCTCTATATCAGCCCTAGCCAGGGACTTCCAGTTATAGCCAATCGAACACAGCACAACATCAACTCCCTATACCGGGAGAGACGAATCCCCTCCTATCGCTCATTGCCTCCATGTGATTCGGGACTGTACCCAAAAGCCACCGTTTTGCACGCCCTCTTGGACGTGGTAAGGTGGAAATCAAAGCACAGTGGGAATCACACAAGACTCCATGACGATCTCGGGTCTACAGACTACCCTGTACCAGTGTCACCGGAGAACTGCCATCTGACGTGTGGTATATCACCATCTGGGAGTTCTCGGCGAGTCCGTCCAGTATACCCAGTCTCCACTGAGCACCCGTACACCATCTCTGATGTCAAACACCGATGGATATGGGATCATCCATCGCACATCATATGGGTCAAGATGCGTATACGCTAGTCTACTCTGGTGTATCGATGCCCTGTCTCGATATACCCTCGACTAGGAACAATTATAGGATGTAATCATCGACTACCGCGGCCCCACTAGTATGATCTCATCATAGTCCCAGTAGTCGAGTACAGATCCTAAGGGCTTTATCAACATGTGAGAGTAAAACAGTAAACCAATACAAGTCAACATGTTAAGATAAAGTGAAACCAAATAGCATACTATCATGACGAGCAAGAAAGTCATCTCTATATATATCCAAGCATCCATTATAATATACATCATATGTACAACAATGGCCTCTAGGGCATATACATAACTAACAATCTCCCACTTGCACTAAGGCCAGCTGCTGTAGTATCTCATACCTAGCATCCCGAATAATCTCTCAAACTGTATCTGGGGAATAGCCTTCGTGAATGGATCCGCAGTGTTGTCCTTCGTATCTACTCTCCTGACCTCGATCTCCCGGCGATCAACTATCTCCCTGATCAGGTGATACCGCCTCAGAATATGTCTGGACTTCTGATGGGACCTGGAAGTGCCCCAATAAAAGAATATTACATACAGATGAATTTTACATGAATGAAAAAGAAAAAACTCTCATCTCACATAAAATCCCCGGCTATTCAAACGCGACGATCCAATACAACATATCACAGCAACACATAATATCTCATATCATCAACATAAGCAAGTATGCGTATCCCGATTGTCGTTGATGTATAGCAACGAAGCCAGCGATACACCACATACTACGCTTACGGTCACAGAAAAAAAAGTGTAAAACTACAACAGTTGGAATCCGCAACCTCCTTAGACATCACATGCCTAACCAAATGAATTCCTTAGACATCACATGCCTAACAATTATAAACCCCGCATTTTAGTCTCATTATCGAAAACTCTTTTCAATATTAAGTCGGGCAATTCAACAAGATTCCCGACATCCTGATCGAATGCTCGTCGCAAACTTTAGTAACGGCCGCACCCCCGATGCCGTCGACGAAGTGCACTAAGGCGGAACACCGTCGCCGCGAGCACCCGAACGGATGCTTTTGGCGACGGGGTTCTCCTACAGTCACTTGGTCGGAGCTATGGGGCGTGGCTGTCTGTTAAGTTAACCCGGCGAGTATCCGCGTACGCTACGTGATTGCGACGGACTTTTGATCACATCAAAATTCCGTGGCAACCGATCATCGAGACTAAACTGCTATGTTTATAACATTTAAATTAGTTATCTCATAACTACCTGTGGATTCCAAATATTGTATCACATTCCAGATAAATAGACAAAGTTAAACTTTCCGATCGAATCATCAAACACCCAAGATTTCCCCAATATATCTCAACACGTGAAATCAGTTTAAAAACATCCATCACATGCCACAGTACCAATGGTCCAGCCGTAGAAGGGTCAAGCCAACGCCTCACATGTGGCACGCCGTACTGCCCCAAACCCTAAGGTTCAAAAGGCAGTTCAAGACGGTCACATAATCGAGTTAAGGTTTGTTGTCTTCTAGAGGGTCCACCACGTTACTTGCACTAATTAGAACGTTCTTAAACAAGAGAAAAAATCCAACTTTTGAAAAAAAATTCCAACAGGGGAAAAAGTGAGTTATTGATATCCGTTCGAACTTTTTAACAGTTTCTATAAATTACCCGGACAAACTAAATAAAGTTAAAATATCCGATCGAAACAACGAGTCCCTAAAACACCCCAGAAAACCCAACACTTGAGTATAATTAAAAATGCCCAGAAGAATCAGGAATTAGCTATGGAGGTTACTGTGCAAACCCTATCCCTCAATCCTTCCTTCTTGCCGCGGAACCGCCGCCAATACCAGGGTTTGGCCGCTGTTCCGAGGCGCTTTGGACGATTTAGGGGTTCGGGTTTCACAGTAATTCCTAAAATACCCTGCAGATTTTTTTGGGTATTTTTAATATGAAAAAAATCATACTTTTGAAAAATTTCCAGAAACTAGGGTATATCGGGTTTTCCGGGTTCGATCGGACTTTAAACTTCGTCTAGACCTCGCCTAAAGCTCTAGCTTGGCTCTGATACCACTGTCGGGTTGCTATGCACGCGCACAAGGGTCTACGAGGCATCAACCATGCCCAATTAAAAATTTAGCCGTGCCGAACAACCCGAATACGGATCTTTAAACTAGAGATTAGGCGAAAACTAACATGCTAAACACTTTAACACTAAGTGAGAGGAATTACAACCTTTGTAGATCCGGTCCTTCACTTCATATGCTCTGTGTTGTGGTCCCTTCGCTGCAATCATCGGGTTCCAGACTCTCGAGAGGTTCCACGAAGAGAAAGATGCAACCTTTGCTTCCGATCTTCGATACAAAGATGATCTACCTTGAAGTTCCGTTAACACAAGCTAACACTCATGAAATGATGTGAACACCCTCATCTAAATTGCAAGGGAAGATGAGGATGATGAAGTAGGATTTTTGCTCTCTTTATTTATCTTTTTCTCACATATTTTCATCACAAATATCAAAGCAAGAAAGCTTTGTAAGCAAAGAAGAAGAAGGAAGAAGATGAACAATATCATAGAATTCCTTTTGTGATGAATAATGCAAAGGAGATAATGATCAATAATGCAACCATGGTTGACTAAACCTTTGTAGAGAATTAACCAAGGCTAGGGTTTGGGTTAGGTTAAGAATGAGTCACTTGAAAATATCTTTCACAAAACAAAATCAAAACCTTCTAGAATCATCTAGAAAGCTTAACCCTAATCCAAACCCTAATCATGTTTAAACTCCACTAAACATGTTGCATTAGTTATCATATCATGTTACAATATTATATATCACATATATAATATTTATTGTAACCAAATAAAATAATACAATTAACATATATCGCATATATATCAATGTATTACCCGAGTGAGAAAAAGAATCATTTAGTGAGCTAATATTAGATAATGTAATTTAATATATCACATATATTATTATACATTCAATTATCAAATCAACACTTGATCCGACAATCCGGCTATATCGCATATAACCGACTAATATTTATCCGTACCGATTCATCGAATCAACACTTGATCCGATGACCCGGCTGATATCAAATATCGCGAGAATATAATACGGTATCACATATCGCATTATCCTCGGTCCCGCACATATCACATATGTGCTCCTACTCCGTTTTGCCTGAGCCAAGAAACCTCTGTGTAGGACTCTAAAGAATCGTCAATATGCCGGCAGTAAGTGATGATCATATCAAACACCCACAAGCTGCAAGCGGTCAGCTAAACGTAACAGCTACCCAGGTATTGAGCGCTCAGAAGATCAACAAGCAAGCCTGTACATTCTCCTGTGAATCCAAACAGTAACACTCCTGTATAGTCCGGTCTCGTCGTCTGATATGTCGCATATCTCCCCTAGGGGTGGTAAACGTCAGACCCCAGTAGCTTGATAAGTCGTGTCGATATGAGGTCTATAACAGTTTGAGAAACTACTGATAACACTTACCAGTAAATCTCAGCAACCCTGGCCAGGGATTTCCGGTTATAGCCAATCGAACACAGCACAACATCAACTCCCTATACCGGGAGAGACGAATCCCCTCCTATCGCTCATTGCCTCCATGTGATTCGAGACTGTACCCAAAAGCCACCTTTTTGCACGCCCTCTTAGACGTGGTATGATGGAAATCAAAGCACAGTGGGAATCACACAAGACTCTATGACGATCTCGGGTCGACAGACTACTCTGTACCAGTGTCACCGGAGAACTGCCATCTGACGTATGGTATAATACCATCTGGGAGTTCTCGGCGAGTCCGTCCAGTGTACCCAGTCTCTACTGAGCACCCGTACACCATCCTTGATGTCAAACACCGATGGATATGGGATCATCCATCGCCCATCATATGGGTCAAGATGCGTATACGCTAGTCTACTCTGGTGTATCGATGCCCTGTCTCGATACACCCTGGACTAGGAACAATTATAGGATGTACTCGTCGACTACCGTGGTCCCACTAGTATGATCTCATCATAGTCCCAGTAGCCGAGTACATATCCTAAGGGCTTTATCAACATGTATCATAGAGACAATCAGAGTACATGTTAAGATAAAGTACAACCAGATAGCATACTATCATGTCGAGCAAGAAAGTCCTCCCTATATATGTCCAAGCATCCATTACAATATACATCGTATGTCCAGTAATGGCCTCTAGGGCATACATATAACTAACAGAATAGTGTAGGGATCTATGTCTCATTGGGGTTTCAGTGGAGTTGCCATAGAGGTGGAGGAATGATATGTAGTTTGGAGATGTGATTGATCGTTTCTTTGTGTGTGTTTAAGAAAATGAATAGAATCACAATCAAAGAATTGTTTGACCGCAATCAATTACGGTGTAGGATGTAGATTGTAAGTGAGTGCGGATCGTCCACAGGGATAGTGTAATAGTTCGTATTTCGAATTAGATGAATCGAAACATTAAGGAAAAGAAAACAAAACATTCATGATTTATATTTTGAAGTTCAAGAATTAGAAAATATAGATCTAATAACAAGAAAAAGATAGAATCAAGAATTGATAGTTTGATGATTTTTCCAACCAAATATCAAGAATCGAAATGAGGCTCGTAGGAATCGATCGGATCTATAGATGTGATGTAATCTTATATTGACGTATTCTTATCTTTCAATGAATTGATACTAGATCGATGATGATCGATGAGAATTAGGGATTTCTAGTGAAACTAGGGTTTCATCTTATCCCTTGTTCTTTCGTCGATATCATTCACATTAGCCTCTAGTAAATTCAAGAAACGATCGTAGAACCCTAATTTCGAGCGATAATCAATCAAGAAAGCATCGCAACGAAACTAGGTCATCGATTCTTGAACTTTCTAGGGTTTACAAAACTCGTAGGACTTAAAAATCGTTTTAAGATTTGTTACATCATCTTTTTATTGATCGTCTCAACTCCTTAACGAGCGGAGTTTTACTCAAACATCACAACAAGAACAACAATTACAAATTGAGATCTAATCATGATGCAGGAATTAAAAGAAAGCAAGATGAAAGAATTTCACCTTTTATTTATATCAACAATTTCGTTAAATCGCTCAAGAACTACAGGAGGAAGAACTCGATCGTCGATTTAGCTTCGCTCGGCTCCGTGAGTCGCGGATCGGCTTGGATCACTTGCTCGGCTGGAGATCGGCTCGGCTCCTAAAAGGTTGAAGGCTTCTAGCTTGAATGGTACTCAAGATCTTGAATTTGGAGTGGAATTAGGGTTAGGGTTTCGCATAAGCCTTGTCACTAGACTTGTGGAAGAAGATGAGAGAGATGAAGAATGAACTAATGAGCTAAAGAACTAACTAATGATTGATTAACTAAGGATTAGACTTTAACCCTCGGTCTAGGCTTCTATTTATAGATATCCAAACCCTAGATCTAGGATTAGAATTTTAAGTTTCCCTCCAAAAGTTTGTTGAGGAAATTTGAATTTCCCTCCAAAAGTTTGTTGAGGAGAAGCTTCTAATGAAGTTTGTTAGGAACTTAATTAGAATTAGCTTAATGATCTTCTTTGCTGATCTGGTAGAAGCTTCGAGATAATTCTGGAATTTGACGTGTCTTTTTGAGCTTCTGGAACTGAGAGAGGAATTATGCCCTAAAAATCAACTGCTGACGTGGCAAGAATGCGGCGAATCCGCGGCGCAAGCAGGCTCCCGCCGCGGATCCGCAGCTCTTTATGAGCCTTGGGGATTGGGCTTTCTGGTACAGGCTTGGGCTGATTCTTGGGCCTTTTTAGGATATATTGATTTGTATAATTCCTTCTGAATTGCTACCAGATCTGAAATCATTGAGTTGGCGTATTTTTGATCAGCTCTTTTGGCTTTGCTCCTGCAATTTCCTGCACAAATCTCGACACAAGTGTTGCGCAATACAGGAATGATGCGATGCCACGAAATGCGGTCAATTTCCTTTATAGTGCCGGTTTTAGAGTCTAACACATGCAATCTGATATTTTATGACTGATTTGCTAATATGTGAAATATGAATGCCGAACACTTCTAAATGAGTGCAAAAGATAGGGAAATTGCCGTGTTAAAAATACATTATTTTCGACTGATCAAATTCCCCCAAACTTAATTTCGATCGTCTCGAGCGAACTGTTTATTAAAAAGAAGGAGAAAATAAAGAAAGATAAAAACTAACTAGCACACTTTCGTAGGCAACACGATTGCACTGAGCACGTGCAACAAGCCTTTAAACCTCTAGGTGTCCCTAGTAGGAGGAGTGTTGTCTCCTGAGGGTTTTCAGCGGATTGCACCCAAAAAATCCAATAATAAAAGGAAGATCATGAATATTATATTTAAAGACAAGAATTGTAAAAGAAAGGCTTCGAAAATTTGGGTTTCCAACTAAGCTAGCTTTTCGGTTGTCATGAGCCCTATCTTAATGGTCATGAAAAGATGTCGGAAATCACGTCCACCCCCAATAAAACATCGTCTTATTTTTCATTCCTATCTTTCTTCCAAACATCGATCATATAACCCTGCGTGTGTGTAAATACATCCCTACACCCGGAGAATTCAATTCAAGCTATCATACTCTTGCCCATCAGCCTCAGTACTTTTTAATTAATGAATATTTAGATGAGATTGCTCACACACTTTCATGCGACCGTTAATACTTCTTGAGGTACTAACCGACCGATTACTCATGTGCTTGCTTATTTGGTGTATTTTTCTCGTCTTGCACCACCTAAGGCATAGCAGTGACTCCCAGACCAGTTGGCCTTAGGGCACTAGGTGAAGAGGCACCCTCGCTATATTTTTTTATTGCTGCCTTGGCGATAACAAAACCAGTGTTCATTTTTCTCACCACTTTATATTATCTTCATTTTTTTTTATTTCCTTCATACTTTTGGCTTAAAGACAAGAGCATTTCAAGGTATCCTCTACTATCCCAGGCTTTAAGACGTGTGTAAGTGCGAATAGCAGGGTATCAACGTTCAAAATGTTTGGCTTCTAGAATAGAAACTATTTTTCAGACTTATTTTTATCCTCAGATTAGTGGCGTCCTTCATCTTACTAACCCTTGGGACAACGGCTCATAACTACTTATTACTAGTTCGTACAAGAAAACTTCTAATTTTCTTGGTTTTCTTAAATTTTTCTAATCTCATGGATGTAATTTTTCACTATCTAATCTTTTATTATCTTTTTTATATACAAAATATAAATATATATATTTTTTATCTTTTGAAAAATTTTAAATTTTTATAGGTTTTCAAAAATGTTTTGTGCTTATGCAAATGATATGCAAATGATGCAAAAATAAGCACAAACATCCCCCAAACTTGTTTTCAACAGTGTCCTCACTGTTGCCATCTGCTAAATCTCGAAAAAAACTGTAAGCTTGGGAGGAATTTATTAATGGGGGCAAAATATTTAAGTGAAGAACCTCCCCCAAACTTATTTTTGGCTCATCATTTTGTAAAAATTTTCTTTTCAGGAACCAGAAAATATACCCCCCCAAACTTAAGCAATGTTAATCTTTGAAAATCATATGAGGGGGTCAAAAAAAATCAGTGCTCGATGCCAAGCTTTGCAAAGACCGAAAGTTAACACCAACCATTCAAAAATTTTATCAATGCAGTGCTCTGGTTGGTGGAAGAAGAAGTGGGGAAAGGTTAAGTGGTGGAAGAGAGTGTGTGTGCGTCTAATTTTGGAGAGACGATGCAGTGAATGTGATGGATTGCTCACATTCTTTTTACAGTTCAAAAGAAGAGGTGGAGGTTCAATTTCATTGATTTGGACATGATTCATCTCAACACCCGTGTCATTCAAAAATGCGAGTTCATCAGCGAAGATTTCCTCAAAAGTTCCATCAATACCCCGATGAATAATGTCATCACAAAGTGCGGGGTGATCTTCAGACTCTAAAAGCAGTTCATAATCAGTGTTAATTGTTGACCCGGACATCTCGGTGGAAGAGTCCGTATGTGTATGATTCATAGTTGGGTCAAACAATAACGTATGAAAAGAGTCAAGATCAGTATTATGAGGGTCATCAAATTCGCTGCTGTCGACATCCATTAAGTCGACAGAACAGACCTGAGCAGTAGGTTCGGAGGGTACACTTCCTAACTTGTAAATGTTCATCTCTATTGACCTATTCCCGAAGGATAGGGTCATAGAACCGTTACGACAGTTGATGATTGCATTGGAAGTGGCCAAAAAGGGGAGACGTAAAATCACCGGAATTTGATTCCGTGGGTTCTCTACAGGCTGTGTATCAATTACAATAAAGTCCACAGGGAAAATAAATTCCCCGATTTTTATTAACACATCCTCCAGTTCACCCCTAGGTTTGGTGATAGATCGGTCAGCCATCTGGAGAGTGCAATGGGTTGGCTTCAACTCTCCGATACCTAGTTGCTCATAAACAGAATATGGAAGCAAGTTAACACTAGCGCCATGGTCTAGTAGAGCACGGTTAATGTTTTTTTCCCCAATAGAAATGGAAATAGTAGGATATCCAGGATCCTTACGTTTCCTCGGTAATTGTTGGGGGAAAGCCGTATCTACTGTTTTTGCCATGAAAATCTTCTTGGGCACTTGAGTCTTCATCTTCCTAGTGCACAAGTTCTTAAGAGTTTTTGCATAGGACGGAACTTGTTGGATGGCATCTAGGAGAGGGATGTTGATGTTAACTTGCTTAAAAATGTTCATAATCTTCTCCATATGTGGACTCGGTGTGTTAGCCCTTAACCGATTAGGATAAAGTGCTTTAGCAATAAGCGATGGGTCCATCATAGGAGAAGGAAGTGTGTGTGGAACCGATCCCAGAATAGAAGCGGGGATCATCCGTGGAGGAGTAAAAGAGGTGGGCTGAAGTGGCGAGCCTTTTGGGAAATGAAGAACAGGCTCTGGAGAAGGGTGTGTGGTAGAAGAACTGGGGTCAGAATTAGAAGTAGAAGTGTGTGTGTGAGGAAAGGTCTCAGCCGGGGTGTTATTGATTGATTTTTCTGTATCATCAAACTCTTCCCCAACGTGATTGTCAAGCACTCTTTCAGATCTCAACATGATTGCATCCACATGATGTGAATAGGAAGGATTGGGTAAAGGTTGAGCTGGAAGTTTCCCTTTCTCTCTTGCACGTATTTCGGCTTTTAGTTGTGCAATTTGTTCTTCCATCGATTTGATATTCTCATTTTGAGAGACAATGATTTTTATCACATTCTCGACGAAAGATTGCAAACTTGCCGTCCCTTGGATGGATTGTTTCATGAAAGTATCCAAGGTTTGTGATAGTGCAGAGGTATTATCTATACCGGTCAATTGCAAAGGACTAGACGGTGCAAAAGTGTTGGCCGGATTTTGAATGTTTTGTGCTTGGAAGGGGTGCTGACTCAATTGAAGTGGTGGCTGCTGTTGTGGTGGAGGGGCCCTTTGGAAATTGTTCATGTTTGGAACCGTGTTTTGAGATTGGGATTGGTTCCAAGCAAAGTTAGGGTGATTCCTCCAACCCTGATTATATGTGGAAGAATAAGGATCGTTCCTAGGTCCTTGTTGGTAAGCAGAATTGATAAGCTCATGACCTTGAAACGGACATTCTTCCGTCAAGTGAGACGGATCAGAACAGCAGCCACATACAGTTTTGGAGAGTGACATTTGATTTAGGGTGACAGCTAAAAATTTGTTTTCCATAGTCTCGAGTTTCTTGTGTATAGCTGCAATGTCAGCTCTAATTCCTATGGAAATATCATTGCCATCCCTTGACGATTGACTCACACCCTCCCACTGTAAACATTTTTCAGCGAAATCTTCTAGGAATTTCCAGGCTTCCCCATCATCTTTTTTCATAAAGTTGCCTTGACACATGGATTCAAGGGTCTGTCTTGTGTTAGGATTAATGCCCTCATAAATGATTCGGCACAATTCCCATCTCGGGATGCCGTGATGTGGACATTGGACTAACAGATCCTTGAAACGTTCAAGATATTTTGAAAATGTTTCATTTGGAAGCTGGGTGAATTGATAGATTTCGTTACGGAACCGAGCTGTCTTTTGGTATGGGTAGAATTTCTTAAGGAATGCTTTGACGAATTCGTCCCAATTTGAAATGGAATGTGCGGTAGTGTTATATAGCCACTTCTCGGCTAAATCGCACAAGGTAAATGGGAGGAGACGAAGACGTAAAGCATCCACAGAAAGCTGTGAAGTACCCATCATTGCGCATACATTTTCAAATTTCGTGATAAACACGTATGCGTCTTCAGACTCGAGACCGTGAAATTTTGGTAGAAAGTTGATGTATTGGGGTTTTATTTGAAAATTTTCCCCGTTGGCTGGTGGAATGGAAAGACAGGTGGAAAGTGGACCTTGTGTAGGATAGCACCTCTCTTGGAACGAGATGCGAGGTGGATTCTGCACACCAACGGACGGCGGCAGAGTAGTGGAAAAGAAGTTCGATGGAGGTGGATCCATCGAAGTGGGTGTGGAGGTGGGTAAAAGAAAGGGTAAATGTAGAAATACCGATTTTTAAAAATATGATGCAACACAACAAATGCAACACACAAAACCCTAAAATCTAGTGGTCACCAAGGTCTTACTCTAGACCGCTCCTAACTGCCAAAAGACAAGTCGCACGATAGAATCCTCCACTGCCTCTTTGTCTCCCTGTGGCCAGGTAAGTGCCTGGTAAGTGGGAAGGTACTCCATTACGTAAGTAGTGGGCCTAATTAATAACCACTATCCTTCGACACACTTGCCTTAGACACCACAAGAAAACGCGGATAAGCAATGAATTACCCACGGCCTTCTCTTGTCCCAAGTGAGTGCGATGGTCCTTAGAGTCATCTCTAGATATTTTTTAGTTAATTAGGGTAAATGCGGATGCAATTTTTGCGATTTTTGAGGCCTAGGAAGGGTAATGAACTCCCCACCTAATTTGGATTTGGTCGTGCCCCTTAATTTCCGTATTAATATGCAAACAACCAAGAATCAAAAAAACGCACAAATTTTTATTTTGCTTTTGCGGCGCTGCGATTATTTGCAAAGAAACCTGCAGCAAAATGTTAATTGGAGCAGATTTTAGGAAGGAGATAAGAAAGATTGAGATTACCTGAGAATTTGGTGCAGTGACTCAGCAAGGGGGTCGCGGAACCGCCGCACTAAGGTGGTATTGGCCGCGGAATAGCGGTTGTGTGAAGAGATCTCTGCAAAAATTTTTATCATAATGCTCCTGTTGCTCCCTTTAGCTCTTTGGAATATTCACAAAATTTTTAACCATGCTCCAGTTATTCCAGATTTCCTCGCAATCAAATCACAACACACGTATTAGTGTTTGCACGAATTTTGATCACAAAATTTAAATGGAATAAAATTTTCAACTCAAATTTCAAAATACGAACAATTAGCGCACTATCCCCAGCAACGGCGCCATTTGATTGATCGTTTCTTTGTGTGTGTTTAAGAAAATGAATAGAATCACAATCAAAGAATTGTTTGACCGCAATCAACTACGGTGTCGGATGTAGATTGTAAGTGAGTGCGGATCGTCCACAGGGACAGTGTAATAGTTCGTCTTTCGAATTAGATGAATCGAAACTTTAAGGAAAAGAAAATAAAACAATTCATGATTTATATTTTGAAGTTCAAGAATTAGAAAATATAGATCTAATAACAAGAAAAAGATAGAATCAAGAATTGATAGTTTGATGATTTTTCCAACCAAATATCAAGAATCGAAATGAGGCTCGTAGGAATCGATCGGATCTATAGATGTGATGTAATCTTACATTGATGTATTCTTATCTTTCGATGAATTGATACTAGATCGATGATGATCGATGAGAATTAGGGATTTCTAGTGAAACTAGGGTTTCATCTTATCCCTTGTTCTTTCGTCGATATCATTCACATTAGCCTCTAGTAAATTCAAGAAACGATCGTAGAACCCTAATTTCGAGCGATAATCAATCAAGAAAGCATCGCAACGAAACTAGGTCATCGATTCTTGAACTTGCTAGGGTTTACAAAACTCGTAGGACTTAAAAATCGTTTTAAGATTTGTTACATCATCTTTCTATTGATCGTCGCAACTCCTTAACGAGCGGAGTTTTACTCAAACATCACAACAAGAACAACAATTACAAATTGAGATCTAATCATGTTGCAAGAATTAAAAGAAAGCAAGATTAAAGAATTTCACCTTTTATTTATATCAACAATTTCGTTACAATCGCTCAAGAACTACAAGAGGAAGAACTCGATCGTCGATTTGGCTTCGCTCAGCTCCGTGAGTCGCGAATCGGCTTGGATCACTTGCTCGGTTGGAGATCGGATCAGCTCCTAAAAGGTTGAAGGCTTCTAGCTTGATTGGTACTCAAGATCTTGAATTTGGAGTGGAATTAGGGTTAGGGTTTCGCATAAGCCTTGTCACTAGACTTGTGGAAGAAGATGAGAGAGATGAAGAATGAACTAATGAGCTAAAGAACTAACTAATGATTGATTAACTAAGGATTAGCTTTTAACCCTACGTCTAGGCTTCTATTTATAGATATCCAAACCCTAGATCTAGGATTAGAATTTTAAGTTTCCCTCCAAAAGTTTGTTGAGGAAATTTGAATTTCCCTCCAAAAGTTTGTTGAGGAGAAGCTTCTAGATGAAGTTTGTTAGGAGCTTAATTAGAATTAGCTTAATGATCTTCTTTGCTGATCTGGTAGAAGCTTCGAGATAATTCTGGAATTTGACGTGTCTTTCTGAATTTCTGGAACTGAGAGAGGAATTATGCCCTAAAAATCAACTGCTGACGTGGCAAGAATGCGGCGGATCCACGGCGCGAGCAGGCTCCCGACGCGGATCCACGGCTCTTTATGAGCCTTGGGGATTGGGCTTTCTGGTACAGGCTTGGGCTGATTCTTGGGCCTTTTTAGGATATATTGATTTGTATAATTCCTTCTGAATTGCTACCAGATCTGAAATCATTGAGTTGGCGTATTTTTGATCAGCTCTTTTGGCTTTGCTCCTGCAATTTCCTGCACAAATCTCGACACAAGTGTTGCGCAATACAGGAATGATGCGATGCCACGAAATGCGGTCAATTTCTTTTATAGTGCCGGTTTTAGAGTCTAACACATGCAATCTGATATTTTATGACTAATTTGCTAATATGTGAAATATGAATACCGAACACTTCTAAATGAGTGCAAAAGATAGGGAAATTGCCGTGTTAAAAATACATTATTTTCGACTGATCAAGATGTAACTTGTGGGAATTTTTGCAAAGCCAAATGAACAAAAACCCGCACCAAAAATATCGGACCGCCCTCTAATGAGCTTGGCCGGCCATGCATATGGGAGTGGAGAGAATGTGAGAGAGAGCATCAAAAAGATAGCCACAAGAATAATGCAAGTGAGAGAAATCGTCATCATGCAAGAATCATCATCACTGGCAAAACCACACTCCATCAACTAATCAACAACCATGATTGCTACAAAAAGTCAAGCAATCATGAACTATGGAAGGTCAAGGGATGGGGCTCCATCATGAAACCATCATGATACAAAAGTATGCAAAGACAACCTTCCAAATAGCAAATTTTCACAAATGCAAATATGCCCTCCCCCACCAATCTTCGGCCAAGGAAAGATACAAAGAAATATGGCCGAAATGGAAAGCAAACTGGCAACTCCAGAAAACTGGTCCCGTAATAAATTACAGGAAAACCGCGCTACTGTGTATACACACCCGCATTTGTATTCCGACCGAAATACAAATGCAATGAGACAAAATCTACACTGTACTATACTAGGATCCGACTTAAACCAAAGCTGGCTAGTAATATCCGTCCGATCCTGATCCGTGCAATACCGCGCGTATCTGATCGAACCCTGCCATATATCTATACGGCCTCTAGTACTAACCGTCCGATCCTGATCCGTGCAATACCGCACGTATATGATCGAACCCTGCCATATCTCCATACGGCCTCTACAGCGTTTCGCCCGAAAACATGAGTAACTGAATGTGGGGGACTCTAAAGACTCATCAATACTATGGCTATGGATTTAACCACTAGCACGTCAGAGGTATTAGCCATACGTGATGGGCTACCAGCTATTGACCAAAAGGGACGTCGATGAGTGAACTCATCCTGACACCCTACTGAGCCTGTCAGTGACAATATCCATACAGTCCGGTCCGTTCGTCTATGAGCATCGCATGGCGGGCCTAGGGGGTTGGTAAAAGTCAGACCCCCAAAAGCGGTACAAGTCGTGTCGGAGTGTAACCCAGAACACCCTGAGATACTACTGGAATACCTACCAGTAAATCTCCTTCCTTGGCCAAGGACTTCGTGTAATGGCTCTCCTAGACACAGCGCGACCTCACCCCCAATACCGGGAGAGACGAACCCCTACAGATCCGCTCACTGCCTCCATGTGGCTCGGGACTATACCCAACTAAAACCTGTTTGCACGTTTCCATTGAGCGTGGTAGGGTAGTAATCAAAGTACAGAGGGAACTCACACGAGACAAATGACGATCCTCAGGTCGATGAACTAACCTGTACACATGTCACCAGGGAACTGCTATCTGACGTCAGGTATAAGACCAACTAGCATGTTCCCGGCGAGTCATGTCCGGTGTACTCATAACCCAATGAGCACCTGTATACATCTTAGGTGAACCAACTGACACCAGTGGCTTGTGAGACCGGCCACCGCCCCTCGTCGGGGTCTCGACTGTATACACTAGTCTACTCTGGAGAATCGATGCCCTGTCTCGAAACTCCCACGACTAGGGACCTTTTAAGGATGTGCTTATAGGCTACCAGCTCCCACGTATATGATCGCCCTAATACTGCTAGCAGTCAAGCATGAATCCTAAGGGCTCTATCAACGTGCAATAGTGACCTGTAAGGTCACCTAAAGTAGTACACGATGATAAAGGTAAACCAGATAGCATACTATCATCTTGAGTAAGACTGTCCTACCGGGATAGGTCCTCACTCAATCATTGCAATCACGTGCCTGTGATCCAATAATTGACTCTGAGGGCACTATCTCCAACAATCTCCCACTTGCACTCAAGGCTAATTATTGCGATGTCGCTTACTCACAGCCCGTGTGATACCGAACACCCAACTCCTCTACTAGTCAGTCTCACAAAGCTCGTTTGCGAAACTATTGCGTTCGAGAAATAGCCTCAGCGAGTGGATCCGCTTTGATGTTTCTTTCTATGTCTCTCTATATCTCAAGTTCGCGGAGAAAGCCATCTCCTGAAATGAGCAATACCTATCTTAGGATGTGTTTGGATGTCTGATGGGACCTAGCTCATAAGTGAACTCCAAATCCAAACTTCTTAGACTGTATCGTCAACTGAACTTAATCAGTATCCTGCGCCATGCCTCCCTCAGTATTGCCTTGGACCACCTGTCCAAAATACTGCCCCTTGTCAGAAGGAAAACTATAACTTTGACAACCTCCTTATTGTCCAGGTCACCTTGGAAGCCTGGAATGATAACTGTCTCCCGAATGAGGTTGTCGTTATCATATCCCTAGAACATCCACTTATGTTCTAAAACTGCTTCCGAATGTTTCTCCTGGATTGGATCAATGTCAACTTATTGCATCTAGTGCAAGAAAAACATCTGGTGTGGTACTTGACATCTCATGATTGACTCAATTGCCTAAGCAAGTGATCTGCCAATCATGCACATCCCTCTCCCCTTTAGTCTGTAAGACACCTTTAGAGAGGGTGACTCCATCACCTGCAGGTACACTACCGTGCCAGGAGTCGTCCATTCTAAATACTCTTAGAATGCTGTCTGAGTACCCTTAATTGGGAAACCACCCAAATCTAGATCTAAAACCATAGATCTAGTAACCATTATCTCTGATATAATGTCTAAGTCCCATATGGAGAAACCACTGTGTGACGACCAAAGTATAACCGATCGTAGTGTAGGAATATCGCTTCCTACTCTGTGTATGTCATCCAAATACCATGACATCACACCTTACTACCTTCACAATAGATCCATCCCCTATTCTAACGAAGTCAAGCCTATGACTGTCACGTCAGAAATAGATGATCTATCTCCGCTATATCTACTTTAGTCTATAAATAGACATAAGCCACCTGTCCACCAATGCTTCCGCTGCTCCCACTGACTACGAAAACCCTCTGGCAGAGTCATATACACGTACACTTCTAAAGCTAATTTAGAATGATGCTATACTCATCCTTCTGCCGAGTCTCGCAGCCTGGGACAACAGCAATGGCAAGTCTGGGTAAACAAGAACCTCTCTGTCACCGTCCTTGAGGCAACCGGAGTACCTCTCGGGTGCCTGAGGTTACCCACCGTATCTGCGGAGTGTCCAATGGAATGTCAAACCATATTGAATCTTTAGGTTCCTATGAAATCTTCAGTAATCGTTTGTGGTTCTGGAATCACTTCCAGTTCTACCATACTCCAACTACTGTTTTTCTGAAAAAATCCATTTTTAATAAAACTGTGGCGAGTCAAGAACAATATCACTATTGATCTTCCAGATGGTAGAAAGTCAACCCTCGTCATGGCCTGGGTCAACCCACAAACAGCCATTACAGAAACGTGCCTTGAGTTGTCCAGTGTCTGGTTTTAATCATAAGCAGGACAACTCCCCGTACCTTAACATCGTTAAGATATGAACTGTTCTATATCCAATATAGAACCAGAGGCACTGATTTAATTGAACCAGATTCAAATCATGCAGCTGTCTCCAGTGCATGTCAACTAAATGGAAAGAGGCCGATCAGCGTTACTCAACTTAGGAATGCTTCCAATTATGAATAACCTGAAAGAGAAGCAAGTTCTCTTAATCATTACTATCAACTGAATACCATACACAAGTATCTACATCTTCGATCACTTTGAAGAATCCCGATACTTTCAATACATGGTTCTCTACTTTATTCAAATACCTATAACTTCTCAAAATTCGGACCCTGTGTTTCCACGAAACACCTGTCTAAAAACTAGAGAAGTCATAAGTAAACCGAATATAGTACGAGGACCAATCCCTCTGTCCTGATGGACCCTGGACAACATACAATACTCTGTATAAGTCTCTTGAGTCTGATAACTCATTCACTGTGTGTCGTAGGTTGAAAACTGTACTTATGGTTAAGAAGAATTACACCGCTGTTTAATGCTCCTTACCTGACCATCCACTGATATAGGTAAATGTCACAGACATAATTTCAGAAAGGTATATCTCACTCTATGAAAATAGATGTACAGATATATCAATTTGAAATTGGTGCATAACAGCGGATATTCAAAACCAAAAATTTGCCGTCCGGCAAACAACCCAGGCGATTTCTTCAAATATCACCGATTACAACGAATCCCGATATAATGAGGATGATCACCCAATTCCCAATAACTTACTCCCACTCATCATCTGTAAAACCATACAGATGTGAGAATCATACCTGGTAAATACATACCCTGGAGTAAGTATCTAATCGGGAAATCAGTTTTCTTTTAACATTACACAGTGAAACTGCAACAATGAAATGTTTCGATGGGGTATCCTGGTATTCCTAGTAATGCCTCTTCCATAATCCATATTCACAACTGTAACCGTGTAATTCTTTGCCACCTCTCCAAATCCCTTTATATGTCTTTAGTCATTACCTTCTGCACACCCCTTTAGGCCAAATGGTTTTCTTCCTTCCCTACCGTTCGGCACCAGCCTATGGTTTGGAAGAAGACTATCCAATAAGCATAATGGGTGCACTGTCCTAATCCTAGGAGCACTCGCAATGCGAGAGAAGGTGAAGATAAAAGACAACCGAATAAACCTTATTCCTATTTCTCCTGAAGCAGAATCCATCCCCGAACTGGAACAAGTTCCTTTCGAGTTCGTATATAACCATACGATGGAGTATCCAATAAACTGTGGATCTTCGTAGTGATACGGAGTATTCTGGAGAAATACAAAGGTGATTTTAGGATTGGCGAAGAAATACTTGGTTTGGTCGTGAATAGCAGACACAGTTTACTTTGCCCTCTTACTAATCCCTTACTTTGTCTTAACTTAATACCTTCTGCACACCATCGTTATGCTAATTGGTTTTCTTCATTCCCCACCGTTCGGCACCAGCCTAAGGTTGGGAAGAAGACTATCCAATTTGCCTAATAGGTGTACTATGTAAGTCCACGTTGCAACCCCCGGTTCTTACGGGGAGGCGGAAACGGTATAAAAAACGAATTTTTATCGCAAGAGGCAACATGGACTAAACTATGGTCGGGATCGTTGTCTAAACTAAAACTAGCAAACTAAGCTAAAGATATTTAGCTACTCGGATGAAGATGGTTATACCTAAACTTGAACTCCTTCTCTTCAAGCTCCGATGGTGGTTCGATGGCTCCTTCTCGTTGTCTCCGTACGCCGAAGATAGATCCACTTGAAAGCTCCAACCTTTAGCTCCTTCTTCGTTCTTTGAAGAAACTAGTTCAATTGGTTTGCTAAACCTAGTGAACTAGAATGAGTAGAGATGATTTAGAATGGGATTTTATCTATGGTTCTTGATTCTCAACTCATGAGACAAGAGAACCATAGATCAAGAGAGGGAGGAAGAGGTTGAGGGTGAGAGCAAGAGGAGAGCTCAAGAACAAGAGAGAGAATGAGCAAGAAAGAATGAGGCTCTCTTTTCTCTCTCACCCTCTCATAATCCAAAGCAATGATAACTCATCATATCAACAAAAGTCTTATGTGATGGTTGAAGTAACCATAACCTTATCATGTCATGCACTCATTTTACTCAAATGAACAAGCAAGAAAAAGTCTTTGGCATGAAATGATAACCATGGTTATCATGATGGTCAACTAGTCAAGCCTAGTCAACCGGTCAACAAGTCAACAAAAGTCAACAAGTCACCAAAGTCAACAAGTCAACAAAAGTCAACAAGTCAACAACCATATCACCATAATACTTAATTAATATAATAGTTAATCACATATCATATTCTTATTAGGGTTAAGCAAAAAGTCAAAAAGTCAACGGTCAACTGTCAACAACCCTAATGAGAATCCGCTGTCTGTGCCTCCCTGTCAACTGTGCATACACACCCGCATCCGCGTTCCGAGGAACACGAATGCAAACTGGATAAATCCAATCCCATAAGGTACACTAGGATCTGGCTTAAACCAAAGCCCGCTAGTGTAAACTGTCCGGACACTGTACGTGCACAAGTGCACGGATGTGACCGAACCCTGTCGCAAAACCATGCGACCTGTCGCAATACCATGCGACCTCTACTCTTTTGCCTAAAGGCGAAAAGCTTTCTGTGTGGGACTCTAAAGACTCGACACTACGCTGGCAGTGGGTTTAACCACAGACCGCAAGCGGCACTAGCTGTGCGTAACGGTCCCCAGGTAATACCGACAAGAAGACCGACGAGGCGAAACCCATCTGAACTCCTACTGAGCCTGAGTGTGACATTCTCCGTACAGTCCGGTCTGTTCGTCTGATACATCGCATGGCGGGCCTAGGGGGCGGTAAACGTCAGTCCCCCAATAGCGGTACAAGTCGTGCCGGAGTGAAGCCCAATACACCCTGAGATAACACTGGAAACCTACCAGTATATCTCGTTTGCCCTGGCCAGGGACTACTCGTGTAATGGCTCTCCTAGACACAGCGCGATGTCAACCCCCAATACCGGGAGAGACGAATCCTGTCTAACCGTCACTGCCTCCAAGTGCTTCGGGACTGCACCCAACCACCGCCTGTTTGCACGACTCCTTTGAGCCGTGGTAGGGTAGTGATCAAAGTACAGTGGGAACACACCCGAGGCGAAGTGACAGTGTCAAGTCAGCGGACTAAGCTGTACTCATGTCACCTGGGAACTGATAACTGACGATAGGTATAATACCAACTAGTCAGTTCCCGACGAGTCCTGTCCAGTATACCCGTAACCTAACGAGCACCCGCATACTATCTCAAGTACGACGTACTGACGGCTGTGGGACAGACCGTCTCCCACACTGGGATGAGAAGCGCATGCGCTGGTCTACTCCGGAGTATCGATGCCCTGTCTCGATAGTCCTGCGACCAGGGACCTGCATAAGAATGTGCTTATAGATTACCCAGCCCCACTAGTGTGACGGCCATCACATCGCTGGTAATCAAGCAAAGATCCTAAGGGCTCTACTAATGTGTATAGGCGATATACAAAAATAAACACATGTACACATTGAAGTAGAAACAAACCAAGTAGCATACTACTATTTTGAGCAAGATTGTATATACAAGGTGAATATCCCAAGCATCCATTAAGTAATATACAAACCAGTATGATACAGTAATGGCCTCTAGGGCATATACACTAACAATCTCCCACTTGCACTAAGGCCATGTACTGGCGTATCGAAGACCTATCATCTCGATCAGCCGCTCGAACTGAGTCTGGGGCAGGGCCTTGGTGAATGGATCAGCAGTGTTATCTTCTGAAGCGACTCTCCGAACCTCGATCTCCTGGCGATCTACGATCTCCCTGATCAAGTGATACCGCCTTAAGATGTGCCTGGATCTCTGATGGGACCTGGGTTCCTTCGCTAAAGCTATAGCCCCGTTGTTGTCGCAATACAGAGGTATTGGATCAACAATGGACGGAACCACCTGAAGTTCTTTCAAGAACTTCCTTATCCAGACAGCTTCTTTTGCGGCATCAGATGCAGCGATGTATTCCGCTTCCATCGTCGAGTCTGCAACGGTTTCCTGTTTGGAACTCTTCCAACACACCGCCCCTCCATTGAGGGTAAAGACAAAACCCGACATGGACTTGGAATCATCCTTGTCACTCTGGAAGCTGGAGTCAGCAAAGGCCTCGATCTGGAGGTCTTTTCCGCCATACACCAAGAACATCTCCTTAGTCCTTCTCAGGTACTTGAGAATGTTCTTTACCGCTATCCAGTGTTTCTCCCCAGGGTTAGACTGATACCGGCTTACCACACTCAGTGCATAAGCTACATCCGGCCTGGTACACAACATCGCATACATTATAGAGCCTACCGCAGAAGCGTAGGGTATAATAGACATGCGATCCCTCTCCAAATCAGTCTTGGGAGACATCTCTTTAGAGAGGGTGATCCCGTGACAAGCCGGTAGGTTACCGCGCTTGGAATCTTCCATACTGAATCTCTTCAGTATGGTGTCGATGTACCTGGACTGTGAAAGTCCTAATATCCTCTTGGATCTGTCACGGTAGATCCGGATACCCAGAATGTATGAGGCATCACCCAGGTCTTTCATGGAGAACCTGTGTGACAAGAACCCCTTGACAGATTGTAGCATAGGAATGTCATTTCCTATTAAGAGAATGTCATCCACGTATAAAACGAGGAATACTACAGTTCTCGCTACAAATCTACTATAGATGCATGGTTCATCTGGATTTTTGATAAAGCCAAATTCTTTGACCGTCTCATCAAAGCAGATGTTCCAACTCCGCGATGCCTGCTTTAGTCCATAGATGGACTTAAGCAACTTGCACACCTTTCCGCTGCTCCCACTCTGAATGAAACCCTCTGGCTGGTCCATATAGACACACTCCTCTAAATTTCCATTTAGAAAAGCTGTCTTTACGTCCATTTGCCAGATCTCATAATCGTGGAAGGCAGCAATGGCAAGAAGGATCCGAATGGATTTCAGCATGGCTACTGGAGAAAAGGTTTCGTCGTAGTCCAAGCCAGGTCTTTGACGAAAACCCTTTGCTACCAGCCTAGCTTTATAGGTCTCAACCTGTCCATCTACACCAATCTTCCTTTTGAAGATCCACTTGCATCCTACGGGTTTTACCCCGTCTGGAGCAATGTCCAACGTCCATACCTTGTTGGTGTACATGGACTCCATTTCGGTCCGCATTGCATCCAGCCATTTCACTGAGTCAACGCTCTGAACGGCCTGCTGGAAGCTAGTAGGCTCATCATAATCTATGATGCAATCCTCTCTATCCCCGTCTATGAGAAAACCGTAGTATCTCTCGGGCGGATGAGACTGCCTACTACTCCTGCGGAGCGGCGTAGGAATGTCCTGTTCTGTTGAACCCTCTGGTTCCATCAAGCTTTCAGTAACAGTCTGTGGTTCTGGAATTTCTTCCAGTTCTACTGCGCTCCCACTTATTTCTTTTTCTATGAACTGGTGTTCTAGAAAGTGGGCATGTCGAGAAACAAGAACTTTTTGTTCCTCTTCACAGTAGAAGAAATATCCCTTGGAATTCTTTGGATATCCCACAAACTTGCACAGTACTGAGCGTGCCTCGAGCTTGTCCGTATGCTGCTTTTTGACAAAAGCTGGACTTCCCCATATCTTAATGTGATTAAGATGGGGTCTCTTCCCACACCACATCTCAAATGGCGTGGTAGGCACAGTCTTAGTGGGAACTCGGTTCAAAAGGTATGCGGCTGATTCTAGCGCATACCCCCAGAATGATCGCGGTAACTCAGCGTTACTCATCATGGACCGCACCATATCCAATAGGGTGCGGTTCCGTCTCTCCGATACACCGTTATGTTGCGGGGTGTATGGAGGAGTAAGCTGAGAGAGAATTCCGTTCTCTTTTAAATAGTCCAGGAACTCGGCACTTAAGTATTCTCCACCTCGATCCGATCTTAGAATCTTAATACTTTTGCCGGTCTGTTTCTCTACTTCATTCTTATACTCCTGGAATTTTCCAAAGGCCTCAGACTTATGTTTCATTAAGAAGACATAACCGTACCTTGAGAAGTCATCCGTAAAAGTAATGAAGTAAGAATGTCCGCTTCGGGCATGTGTAGACATTGGACCGCACACGTCACTGTGTACGAGTCCCAAGAGCTCGCTCGCTCTTACTCCTTGTCCAGTAAACGGAGTCTTTGTCATCTTTCCTTTGAGACAAGATTGACAAGTGGCATACGATTGATATTCGAACGCATTCAAATATCCTTCTGTATGTAACTTAGTCAACCTTCTCTCATTGATGTGACCCAATCTACAATGCCATAAGAAAGTCTGATTTATTTCTGGAGACTTTCTTTTGTGTGTATTCTGGACGTTGAAAATCTGTGGTTGGTTTAACACGTATATACCATTACTCAATGTACCTGACCCAATCAAAACTTGATTAAGGTGAATGTTTACAACATTACTTACAAACGCAAATTCATAACCTTCTTTAGAAACTAAAGATACAGAAATGATATTACAAGTTGCGTTGGGTACAAAAAAGCAATTACGCAAAACCAAAACATGTCCATCTGACATTCCCAGGTGATAGTCCCCCACGGCTTTAGCATCCATGCTAGCTCCGTTTGCAACTCTGAGGGTCATGTCACCTGCTTTCAAAACACTACGGTTTCTCAACGCCTGCAAAGAATTACAGATATGAGATCCTGATCCGGTATCCAATACCCAGGAAGTAGAGTTTATTGAAAGACAGTTTTCAATAACATACACACCTGAAGCTGAAGCTGCAACCTGCTTCAATTCCTGTGTTCTGGCCTTCCAGGCCCTGCAATCATTCTTCCAGTGTCCTTTCTTATGACAATAGAAGCATTCTTCCTTATCCACAAGCTTCCCCGCTATCTTTGTTGCTTTGCCTTTTCCCTTCGTATCCACTTTACTAACACCGCCCCTTGGTTTGGCGGGGGCTTTCTTCTTCTTTCCCTTGGCTTTCGCCTTGGACCTAGAAGAAGATGATCCTCCTACAAACAAAGTGGATGTATCCCTACTTTTCTGTAGGGTGCCCTCTGCGCTCCTCAGCATGTTGAGGAGCTCTGATAGTTCAACCTCTTTTTCTTGTAGGTTGAAGTTCAGTATAAACTGGGCGTAAGTGGAAGGAAGGGACTGGAGAACTATATCCGTATATAGCTCACTCTCCAATGTGATCCCTAGGTCAGCGAGCTCCTCAATGAAGCCGATCATCTTTAGCACGTGCTCGGCTACTGATGATCCGACGGCCATTCTTGTCGAAAATAACTTTTTCGACGCTTCGTATCTTGCGATACGTGATTGCTCTCCATACAGTTCTTTTGTATGGAGCAATATGGACTCCATGTCCATATTCTCATGCCTCCTCTGATGTTCGTTGTCCATCGAGGCAAGCAGGAGGCACTTGGCCTTCGCGCTATCAATCTCCCAAGTCTTGCGGATTTCCTTATCCGCGACGCTGGAAGTTGGACCAGGGACAGGGGGAGCTTTGGTGGTAAGAAGATACCCCAGCTTGTCATAAGTGATTGCTATCTTGACATTCCTGAGCCAATCTTTGTAGTTTGGCCCTGTCAGTTTGTTTTTATCTAGGAGTAACTTAAGTCCAGTCATGTTGATTGGTCGCTGCAATTAGGAGAGAGAAGAAGAAACACTCAGCATGATGCTCTTGCAAGTTTAGAGTGGTTTTTAGTTTGTCTAAACAGGATGGCTCCCACTGTTTCTCGAATCCCTCCTCAAACCATAAAGGAAGAATTAGTCAGGATCAATCCCACCGTACAATACTTGCTTAACCGTTCAGCCAGGCCGGTGTCGGTACTTCGAGGGAGGTTTTCCAACGCTTTCGCGAAGTTCCTTAATTAGAGAACCTCTTTTCCCTGGGGGCGTAGCCCCGCTAACACCTTTCTAGGCACCTACTAGGTTTATAGCATTGATCGTTAAGTGAGAAATTTCCCGAGGAGTAGCATATACTCACAGTAGGATCGGGATCCAAATATCATTGCGTGACGAAACTGAAGGAATCCTACCAGAATCATCACACTCCAAATGGTATGCAAATCTAGCAAGTTTCAGTACTTATGAAACTCCCGATGTGGATTTTTGCCCCATGCTCTTATGACCTTGACTTTGGCCAAAATATCATAAGTCACATGTCAAGTTCTACCCGTCATTATCCAGGTTAATTTGGATCCATCCGTACCTACCCTTGACTTTGGCCAAAATGGCAGTACGACTGTCCCAAACCAACGCATCTATCTATGCTACACATGAACACCCAATAGCTACCAATCACTGTGCCTTGACTTTGGCCAACATACACAGCTTGAATACTATTGACTATTCATGTGAAACGACGGAGGGCTACGGATGGTTTTGGCAAAACCGTGAACGTAGTGAACTTGATATGGTCGATGGAACGAGATAGCTTTTAAATGGAGTGGCTCAAACTCCGTATTTTAAAAGTTTGTTTTGAAAAGAACCGAGTGGTTTTTCGAAAGTGTTCCAACGACTTTAACTTGGTTTATTATCTTGCATTAGTTCTTTTAATGCGTGATATTCTTGCATTAGTTCTTTTAATGCGTCCCATCATTTAACCCTACCATTGCAGAAAACAACCAAAATATGACGTACGCTTATGCCATTCGCATTCGCCACTGGGCCCCGTCATTACCCGTTAGGTTACTTAACTAACGACAGAGCGGGGGCTGGGCTAGCGCGTCTGTAAAACATAAGCAACGCCTAAATAATAAGCAATGATAGACATTACAGATCACAGATGAATGCATTGGATATACTAGCAATCCGCAATCCTTTCGAGCCTGAAACGAAAAGCGGATAACACGGTCGCGGTGAATAGCCAAATACCCCACCCAAGACCCCTACGGGTGCGGCAAACTACCCGCCAAGTACTCGGTAGTTTGTGCACCCCTCCATGGGTCTATCCTAGGAGCAAAAACAGTAAAAAGAATTATACAATGACGGCTACAACCCCGACCCGGTTGTGCGGTCAAAAAAATAATAATTATTACATCAATTTACATTTACAATGAATGAAAGAAAAACAAAAGCTCATCTCACATCCACCCCGGCTATTCACCCGCGACAGTCCAACACATTCATATACACATTCCAGCACATTACAGATCATGTATAACCCCGACTAATCGACTTATAGCGATTAGCCGACGTTCAATACATGCAAGCATCACAGATATAACCATCATAGTCAAAGTGCAGTGAAGTTCGGAAAAAATACGGAATTATAGGACCCCAAAAGAAAATTTCTTTTCTGGAAAATCTGGGCACATATAATATATTTTAAAAATCCCAAAACCAACACACAAACACACTGCACGAAAAACGATGCAGAGAAGACACCAAGTCGCGGCGGTTCCGCGGCGTCTAAGAAGGATCACGCGGCGGAAGCGCGGCACTTTAGGCGAATCACTGTATCGTTTTTCTTGGGTGTTCACACAAAACCCTGAGCCGAATTTAGGAGTATAAAGTTTTTCATTTTGAGCAGAAAAAATTTCAACAGAAACTCAGTTTTTGTGATTATCCGGTTTTGTGATTTTTTTCGGTTCCGAACTTCGTTACACTTCACTACCAAGCTAGTTTAAGTTTAGTTAGGCTCTGATACCACTGTAAGTCCACGTTGCAACCCCCGGTTCTTACGGGGAGGCGGAAACGGTATAAAAAACGAATTTTTATCGCAAGAGGCAACATGGACTAAACTATGGTCGGGATCGTTGTCTAAACTAAAACTAGCAAACTAAGCTAAAGATATTTAGCTACTCGGATGAAGATGGTTATACCTAAACTTGAACTCCTTCTCTTCAAGCTCCGATGGTGGTTCGATGGCTCCTTCTCGTTGTCTCCGTACGCCGAAGATAGATCCACTTGAAAGCTCCAACCTTTAGCTCCTTCTTCGTTCTTTGAAGAAACTAGTTCAATTGGTTTGCTAAACCTAGTGAACTAGAATGAGTAGAGATGATTTAGAATGGGATTTTATCTATGGTTCTTGATTCTCAACTCATGAGACAAGAGAACCATAGATCAAGAGAGGGAGGAAGAGGTTGAGGGTGAGAGCAAGAGGAGAGCTCAAGAACAAGAGAGAGAATGAGCAAGAAAGAATGAGGCTCTCTTTTCTCTCTCACCCTCTCATAATCCAAAGCAATGATAACTCATCATATCAACAAAAGTCTTATGTGATGGTTGAAGTAACCATAACCTTATCATGTCATGCACTCATTTTAATCAAATGAACAAGCAAGAAAAAGTCTTTGGCATGAAATGATAACCATGGTTATCATGATGGTCAACTAGTCAAGCCTAGTCAACCGGTCAACAAGTCAACAAAAGTCAACAAGTCACCAAAGTCAACAAGTCAACAAAAGTCAACAAGTCAACAACCATATCACCATAATACTTAATTAATATAATAGTTAATCACATATCATATTCTCATTAGGGTTGAGCAAAAAGTCAAAAAGTCAACGGTCAACTGTCAACAACCCTAATGAGAATCCGCTGTCTGTGCCTCCCTGTCAACTGTGCATACACACCCGCATCCGCGTTCCGAGGAACACGAATGCAAACTGGATAAATCCAATCCCATAAGGTACACTAGGATCTGGCTTAAACCAAAGCCCGCTAGTGTAAACTGTCCGGACACTGTACGTGCACAAGTGCACGGATGTGACCGAACCCTGTCGCAAAACCATGCGACCTGTCGCAATACCATGCGACCTCTACTCTTTTGCCTAAAGGCGAAAAGCTTTCTGTGTGGGACTCTAAAGACTCGACACTACGCTGGCAGTGGGTTTAACCACAGACCGCAAGCGGCACTAGCTGTGCGTAACGGTCCCCAGGTAATGCCGACAAGAAGACCGACGAGGCGAAACCCATCTGAACTCCTACTGAGCCTGAGTGTGACATTCTCCGTACAGTCCGGTCTGTTCGTCTGATACATCGCATGGCGGGCCTAGGGGGCGGTAAACGTCAGTCCCCCAATAGCGGTACAAGTCGTGCCGGAGTGAAGCCCAATACACCCTGAGATAACACTGGAAACCTACCAGTATATCTCGTTTGCCCTGGCCAGGGACTACTCGTGTAATGGCTCTCCTAGACACAGCGCGATGTCAACCCCCAATACCGGGAGAGACGAATCCTGTCTAACCGTCACTGCCTCCAAGTGCTTCGGGACTGCACCCAACCACCGCCTGTTTGCACGACTCCTTTGAGCCGTGGTAGGGTAGTGATCAAAGTACAGTGGGAACACACCCGAGGCGAAGTGACAGTGTCAAGTCAGCGGACTAAGCTGTACTCATGTCACCTGGGAACTGATAACTGACGATAGGTATAATACCAACTAGTCAGTTCCCGACGAGTCCTGTCCAGTGTACCCGTAACCTAACGAGCACCCGCATACTATCTCAAGTACGACGTACTGACGGCTGTGGGACAGACCGTCTCCCACACTGGGATGAGAAGCGCATGCGCTGGTCTACTCCGGAGTATCGATGCCCTGTCTCGATAGTCCTGCGACCAGGGACCTGCATAAGAATGTGCTTATAGATTACCCAGCCCCACTAGTGTGACGGCCATCACATCGCTGGTAATCAAGCAAAGATCCTAAGGGCTCTACTAATGTGTATAGGCGATATACAAAAATAAACACATGTACACATTGAAGTAGAAACAAACCAAGTAGCATACTACTATTTTGAGCAAGATTGTATATACAAGGTGAATATCCCAATCATCCATTAAGTAATATACAAACCAGTATGATACAGTAATGGCCTCTAGGGCATATACACTAACATACTACTCCTAAACCAAGGAGTACTCGCAACCTGAGAGAAGGTAAAAGGAAAAGACAACTGAATAGTCATATCCGTTTTCTCCAGAACCGGAAACCATCCTCGAATAAATTCCTTCGAGTTCGTATATAACTATACGATGGTTTTTTCCAATGGAAGTGTACGTTCGTAGTAATACGCGGTGTCCTGGAGAAAAAGGTAAAAGTAGGAGTGGCAATGAGGTTTGCAACTCTGACAATTCAAAAGCCAGTGTTTAAGAAGGTTCGGTCAACTTGGTCACTAAGTCATAGTCTTAGGGTCGGGTCAATGGTCGCTGCCAAAGAGAGAGAGAAAAGAAACACTCAGCGTGCACTCTATCCTAGATCAGAATGGTTACAATTTTATCTAATATGGAAACCTCCCACTGTACCGTCAAATTCTCCTCCAAACCTGAAAGAAGAATTAGTCGGGATCACCCGAGGAGTAAACCAACTCATCAGTGGGAATCGGGATCCAACTATCATCGCATGATAACGTGACGGAATCCGCTCACTCTATCACACTCCAGAAGGTATGCGCATATCTGGCAAGTTTCAGTTTCTTTAGAAACTCCCGATGTGGATTTTTGCCCCATGCTCTTATGACCTTGGCGTGAGGTCAAAATATCATAAGTCACATGTCAAGTTCTACCCGTCATTGTCCAGGTTAATTTGAACCCACCCGTACATACCCTTGACGTAAGCCAAAATAGTAGTACGACTGTCCCAAACCAACGCATCTATCTATGCAACAGATAAATACCCGGCAGCTACCAATCACTATGCCTTGGCGTGAGGTCAAAATACATAGCTTGAATACTACCTAATATTTAACTGAAATGACGGAGGGCTACGAATGGTTTCTGGAGAAAACCTTTAACATAAAGAACTTGATATCGTTGAAGGAACGGATAGCTTTTATAAAAATATAGTAACGAAAACCTTCGCTAAAGAGGTCACTTCCGGTGAAAGGATCTCGGCTTTTTTCCCGTAGAATGTGGTGCAGGATATTCCAACTGAATACCACGATGCAAAGCAAAAGTAATCGGCTATAGTGAAGTTATTATCCTGACGCAAACTTTTTGTCCAAGGGGTCACTCCCGGTGAAGGGATCTCGGCTCTTGCCTCGTCGACTGAGGAGCAGGATATTCCAACTGAATAACACGGTGCAAAACAAAAGAGAACGTCCTTGCAATAACAGCTTTTTGAAAAGTGTTCCAACAACATCAGATTAGGTTTGTTTTTAACTTGCATTGATCCGAATCAACGCAGTCCCATCAATTGATCACACCACAAAGAACGAAAATATACTGATGTACGTATATACCATCCGCATTCGCCACTGGGTCCCATCATTACCCGTTAGGTTAGCTAACTAACGACAGAGCGGGGACTGGACTAGCGCGGATGCAAAACATATACAACATCTACTAATATATATATCAATATATAATATTTCGCTCAAGGCGTGATAAAATGGAACATCACAGAAATGTACAGGATCACAGAACAATACAGATATCTGGGATCCCCGGGTTTCACAGAGCCACTACTGAAACCCGACGTTCCCCTGGTCGTGTGGATAGCCTGTGCAATGAAATCCTAGACCCCTACGGGCGCGGCAAGCTACCCGCCAAAACCTGAAGCAAGGCAGCCCCCTTCAGCAACGTGAATGGACCACCCGGCACTTCACGGAATCCGGTAACTTGGGCACCCCTCCTGGGTCAACCTGTACCCCTTAAGAGTGCGACGAATAGCCCGCCAATTCTAGAGTGAAGCCCCCTCCGTCTCAATGCCATGAGATGCGGGCTTGTTGCCCTGTAGAACCCGGCTATCCGTGCACCCCACCTTGGGGTAATCCTAGTACAGAAAGTAAAATATACATACAACAGGTACATCGACCGCAACCTGGTCGTGCCCCAAAATAATAATACAAGCAAGCAGTGACGGCAGTCCACATGTCGGACGCTCATCCCACAATATCAAATGTACATAATACAACAAAAACTGTACTAGCATTGCATCCAGGCTATCCCCCACGACCAATCCGCAACATCACAGCACAATACAGAACATCAACGTGAATGTCACGTTCGCAAATCCGTCTAACCGGGCTATAGCAGTTAGACAGGATTTACCGATCGAGTGACATTCACGGTCGCAGATATAATGTAAATACTGTGAACTAATGTGTTTAAAATATCCGATCGATCAAAATTTACCAAATGGGCCCCAATCATTACTGTCGCACATAAAGAAATTCTAGGCCCAAAAATAATATTCCAAAACCCATATTTTCAAGTCAGGAGGCCTCTATAAAAAATTGGTGCACTGAACAGTTTAAACAGCGGCGGAACCGCGGCCCAAGCATGGGTTTGGCCGCGGTTCCGCGGTGAGATAATGAGATCATGCGACCAAATTTTTACAGGAGGCTTATACTTCCCTGAACATCATTCTGAAACACCCTAAAAAAATTTTCGAGCCAGAAAACTATCGACAGAAAACTGATGCAAAGAAAACGCGGGTTTTTGGAATTTTGTTCGATCGGAAATGTAAAACACATTAGACAAAGCTAGACTATGTTAATGGCGGGGCTCTGATACCACTGTAAGTGCAAGGCGGCGCCCCGGCCGTCAATCCGACGCCCGAATGCGGAAGCGGTGATTTACTTTACATTTCAAACAGGCACCACCGCGCACTATAAACCCGGATCGTGCCATTAAACTAGTCCTAGCTAACTACAAGATGGGGAAGAGAGATATACCGAGCGATCCGTGTCTTTCGGTCTTCTCGTCGTCGTCCCGATCTCCCCGCGGAATCTCCGGTCTCCACCTCCTCGCCGGAAAGACACCACGTCGCCGGCTTCTTTTACGGGCTCCCGCCTCTATACCGAGGTGACTCGGGCACGAAGCTGGCGAGTCGACGTGCCCAAGATTTGCTATAGAATATGTAGGGTTCCTAGGCACTCTTGTGAAGGTTCATAAGGCATCAAACATGCCCGGATAAAAATTTAGACGTGCCGAACAACCCAAAGCCGGGATCTTTGCTAGATTATTAGGGTTTAGCATGCAAGATAATATCTTTTTATCTAAGTGTGAGGGATTACAACCATTGTAGTCCGCTCCTTCGCTTCACAAGCTCCGAGTAGATGTCCCTTCGCCGCGATCCTCGATCTCCCGGACTCAAGAGAGGCTCCACGACTCGAACGATCAGTGCTGGCTTGAAGTGTTCCGAATCTCCGATGATCTACGTCGAAGTTGCAATAACCCAAGCTTTCTCACTCTAAAGAGATGAACACCCTAATCTCATGGGCTAGATGAGATGAGGATGAGGGAGTAGTAATTATGCTTTCTTTTTAATTCACATTCTCACAATTTATCATCACGAATGGAATTTCTAGTGAGCTCAAAATCAAGAGAGGAGAAGATGATAATGGAAAAGATAATGATAATTCCTTTTGTGATGAATAGAAAAGAAATCTATATGATTGATATATCAACCATGGTCAAGGATGAGTGTCTAAGAGTTTGTAGAGAATAAACTAGAGTTAGGGTTTGGTTAGGTTAAATAATGAGTCATCAAGAAATATGAACCATAATATCTTAAGCATGACAAAAACAAAGCTTCTAAAAGGTGCAAGAAGAAGCTAACCCTAATCAAACGCTAATCCCTTTTAATCATCCTTAAACATGTTTAATAATAAATCATATCATGTCACAATAACATATATATCACATATATATTATATTTGCAACAAAAGAAAATAATACAATTAACATATATCGCATATATATCAATGTATCATCCAGTGAGAAAATGAAATAATAAAGCGAGCCAAAATTAGATAATGTAATACAATATATCATATATATTATTATACATTAAATCATCGAATCAACACTTGATCCGACGATCCGGCTATATCGAATATTACCGACTAATATATCATGTACCGATTCATTGAATCAACACTTGATCCGATGACCCGGTTCATATCTAAATATCGCGAGAATATAATACGGTGTCTCATATCGCATTATTCTCGGTCCTGCACATATCACATATGCGCCTCTACTCCGTTTCGCCTGAGCCAAGAAACCTCTGTGTAGGACTCTAAAGAATCGTCAATACGCCGGTAGTAGGTGATGATCATATCAAACACCCACAAGCTGCAAGCGGTCAGCTAAACGTAACAGCCACCCAGGTATTGAGCGATCAGAAAATCAACAAGCTAGCTTGTGCGTTCTCCTGTGAATCCAATCAGTAATACTCACGTACAGTCCGGTCTGTTCGTCTAATATGTCGCATATTAAGTCTAGGGCAGGTAAACGTCAGACCCCAGTAACCGATAAGTCGTGTCGATGTGTGGCTAATAACGGGTCGAGAAACTACTAGTAACACTTACCAGTAAATCACAATATCAGACCTGGCCAAGGACTTCCAGTTATAGCCAATCGAACACAGCACAACATCAACTCCCTATACCGGGAGAGACGAATCCCCTCCTATCGCTCATTGCCTCCATGTGATTCGGGACTGTACCCAAAAGCCACCGTTTTGCACGCCCTCTTGGACGTGGTAAGGTGGAAATCAAAGCACAGTGGGAATCACACAAGACTCTATGACGATATCGGGTCTACAGACACCCTGTACCAGTGTCACCGGAGAACTGCCATCTGACGTGTGGTATATCACCATCTGGGAGTTCTCGGCGAGTCCGTCCAGTGTACCCAGTCTCCACTGAGCACCCGTACACCATCTCTGATGTCAAACACCGATGGATATGGGATCATCCATCGCCCATCATATGGGTCAAGATGCGTATAGCTAGTCTACTCTGGTGTATCGATGCCCTGTCTCGATATACCCTCGACTAGGAATAGTTATAGGATGTACTCATCGACTATCATGGCCTCACTAGTATGATCTAATCATAATCCCAGTAGTCGAGTACAGATCCTAAGGACTTTATCAACATGTGAGAGAAAAACAGTAAACCAATACAAGTCAACTTGTTAAGATAAAGTGAAACCAAATAGTATACTATCATGACGAGCAAGAAAGTCCTCTCTGTATATATCTAAGCATCCATCATAATATACATCATATATACAACAATGGCCTCTAGGGCTATACATAACTAACAATCTCTCACTTGCACTAAGGCCAGCTGCTGTAGTATCTCATACCTAGCATCCCGAACAATCTCTCAAACTGTATCTAGGGAATAGCCTTCGTGAGTGGATCCGCAGTGTTGTCCTTCGTATCTACTCTCCTGAACTCGATCTCCCGGCGATCAACTATCTCCCTGATCAGGTGATACCGCCTCAGAATATGTCTGGATTTTTGATGGGACCTGGGTTCCTTGGCTAACTCCACAGCTCCATTGTTATCGCAATACAGAGGTATTGGATGCTCAATGGATGGAACCACTCCAAGTTCACTAATGAACTTCTTGATCCAGACAGCCTCTTTGGCAGCATCGTTAGCAACGATGTATTCAACCTCCATCGTCGAGTCTGCAACGGTATCCTGTTTGGAATTCTTCTAACATATCGCCCCTCCATTGAGGGTAAATACAAATCCCGAGTGCGACTTAGAGTCGTCCTTATCACTTTGGAAGCTGGAATCGGTAAAGGACTCCACCTGGAGTTCTCCGTTACCATACACCAAGAACATCTCCTTAGTCCTTCGTAAGTACTTGAGAATGTTCTTTACAGCTGTCCAGTGACTCTCTCCAGGATCTGCTTGATACCGACTCACTACACTTAGTGAGTATGCTACATCGGGTCTGGTACATAGCATCGCATACATGATAGAGTCTATTGCCGAAGCATAGGGTATCCCTTGCATGCGAGCTCTCTCCAAATCAGTCTTGGGAGACATCTCTTTGGAGAGAGTGAGTCCAGAGATCGTGGGTTGGTTCCCACGTTTGGATTCTTCCATACTAAACCTCTTTAGTATGGTGTCAATGTACCTGGATTGGGACAATCCCAGTATCCGTTTAGATCTATCTCTATAGATCATGATTCCCAATATGCAGGAGGCATCACCTAGATCTTTCATTGAGAATCTCTGTGATAAGAAGAGCTTGACTGATTGCAGCATAGGAATATCATTTCCTATCAAGAGTATGTCATCCACGTACAATACGTGGAAGACAACCTTACCCTCTGCTACCTTCTTATAGATACAAGGTTCATCTATATTTTTGATGAAGTCAAACTCTTTGACTACAACATCAAAACAGATGTTCCAACTCCGCGATGCTTGCTTTAACCCATAAATAGATTTAAGCAGCTTGCACACCTTTCCGCTGCTCCCACTATCTACGAAGCCCTCTGGATGAGCCATGTACACGCTCTGTTCTAAATCACCGTTTAGAAAAGCGGTCTTAACATCCATTTGCCAGATTTCATAGTCATGGTATGCAGCAATGGCAAGTAAGATCCGGATGGACTTAAGCATAGCCACTGGAGAAAAGGTTTCGTCATAATCCACACCTGGTCGTTGACGAAAACCCTTTGCTACAAGTCTAGCTTTGAAAGTCTCAACTTTTCCATCTACACCAAATTTCCTTTTAAAAATCCACATGCTCCCAATGGGTTTTACCCCTTCAGGAGCATTTTCCAAAATCCATACTTTATTGGTGTACATGGATTCCATCTCAGATCGCATTGCATCCAGCCATTTCACAGAGTCACCACTCGTGATGGCCTGCTCGAAACTAGTCGGGTCATCATCATCCATGATGCAATCCTCGCTTCCACCATCAATGAGAAAACCGTAGTATCTCTCAGGCGGATGAGAAACCCTGCTAGATCGGCGGAGAGGCTGGGGTTCGTCGGGTACTACTGAATCCTCTGGTTCCACTAAATCTTCAGTTGTAGTTTGTGTTGCTGGAACCTTTTCCAGCTCTACCTCATCGCCACTAATTTCTTTTGCAAGAAATTCCTTTTCTAAAAAGGTGGCATGTTGAGCAACAAACACTTTTTGTTGTTCACTGTGGTAGAATAGATATCCATACGAATTGCTTAGATATCCTACAAACTTACAAAGAACTGATTGTGCCTCGAGTTTGTCCGGATTTTTCTTTTTAACATAAGCCGGACAGACCCATATCTTAACTCTTTTAAGAGATGGTCTCTTCCCATTCCATATCTCATATAGAGTGGTAGACACTGATTTAGTTGGAACTCTATTCAATAGGTATATGGCTGTCTCCAGCGCATACCCCCAAAAGAAAATAGGTAACTCAGCTGTACTCATCATAGAGCGCACCATATCTAATAGGGTGCGATTCCTCCGCTCCGATACACCGTTGTGCTGTGGTGTATAAGGAGGAGTAAGCTGAGAGAGAATCCCATTCTCTTTTAGATAATCTAGGAATTCATTACTTAAGTATTCACCTCCTCGATCAGATCGAAGAATCTTAATACTTTTGCCCGTTTGATTCTCTACTTCGTGCTTATATTCTCTGAATTTCTCAAAAGCTTCAGACTTTTGTTTTATCTGGAACACATGTCCGAATCTAGAGAGATCGTCAGTGAATGTAATGAAGTAGGATGAACCGTTCCTGGCATGCGTAGACATGGGACCGCATACATCACTATGTACCAGTCCTAAGAGTTCGGTAACTCTTTCTCCATGTCCACTAAACGGAGCTTTGGTCATTTTTCCTTTGAGACATGAATGACAAGTATCATAAGATGATAATTCGAACGGATTCAAATATCCATCTTTATGTAACTTAGCCAGTCGTGTCGCATTGATATGACCAAGTCTACAATGCCACAAGTAGGCTTCGTTCATTTCTGAACTTTTCCTCTTGTGTGTGTTTTGTATATTGAGGACTGTATTTTGATTGAGAATGAATATGCCATTATGTAACGAGCCTGATGCAATCAACTTTTGATTTAGGAAGATGTTCATAACATTATCCTGTACAACAAAATTATATCCTTCTTTACTTAATAAAGAAACTGATATAATGTTGCGCATCATGTTCGGTATATAATAACAGTCATTCAGAATCAGTGTATTACGACTTGGTAATACAAGGTGATATTCGCCAACTGCTTTGGCTACGATACTTGCACCGTTCCCTACTGGAACGGAATGATCACCTTTTCCCAGTTCTCTACCTTTTCGTAGCCCATGTAACAATTTACATATGTGGGATCCTGATCCGGTATCTAATACCCAGGACGTAGGGTGAACTGAGAAACAGTTCTCAATAACTAACACACCCGAAGAAGATGCATCAACTTGCATGTTCTTTTGGGCGGCTTGAGAATCCAGACATTCTCCTGTTTCTTGTTCAGTCTTATAACTCTTATAAGAAAGAACGGGTCCAATGTTCCCTTGCTCAGTACAATAATCAGGTTCAGTCAATACATCCATATTATTATCTTGATTATGGCCTGACATGGTCGCTACCTGGAGAGAGAGAGAAGAAAACACTTTAGCGTATGCTCTTGCAAGATTAGATTGGTTATTATCTTATCTAATCAGGATGTCTCCTACTGTTTTTATCAAATCTGCCTTCAAACCCTAAAAGGTAAGATTAGCCGGGATTAATTACACCCTACAATTTCGTCAATCTTTCAGCCAGATCAGTGTCGGTACTTTGAGGGAGGTTCCCCGTGCTTTCGCACGGACCTAATTAAAGTAAATCTTGTTTTCCCAGAGGCGTAACCCCGTTAACACTTTTCTAGACACCTACTTGATCGGCTAATTGTCCTATGTAAAACTCTCCCAGGAGTAACACTTACTCGCAGTGGGTATCGGGATCCAACTATCTCATAAAAGGTATGCAATCTCATTGCAAATTTCAACACTTGAAATTCCCGATAATATTTTGCCCCTAGCGATCTATGACCTTGACTAAGTCAACAAACCATAAATCGCAAGTCAAGTTCAACCCGTACATTTCTCGATTGAATTAAACCCACCCGTACGACCCTTGACTGAGTCAACAAGGCCGTGCGAATACCCTAATCCAATCACATCTCATGTTTCTAGCAGATAAACACTACTTAGCTACCGTACACTACGCCTTGACTAAGTCAACAAACATAGCACGATTACTAAATAATATCTATCTGAAATGACGGAGGGCTACGCAGGTTTTTCAGAAAACCTTGAGCGTAATGAACTTGATATTGTCGTAGAATCAAGTGTTTTTGAAAAGGAGTGTTTTTGAGGCTTTTCTTACTTTTGCTAAAGGGGTCACTCCCGGTGAAGGGATCGTCGGCCCTTTCCTCATCGAATAAGGTGCAGGATATATCATATATACCGTTGTGCAAAGCAAAACTTTAAAAGCAATCAAAAGACAAACCGAGTTTTGTAGCATCTGACAGTTTCGCTTAAGAGGTCAATCCCGGTGAAGGGATCGTCGGCTCTTTCCCCATCGAATAAGGTGCAGGATATATCATATATATCACTGTGCAAAGCAAAACTGTAGCTACTCTTTTTATAAAGTTTTGATTCTACAACATCTTTAGGTTTCTTTTCTTTTTATTAATCTCATTAATAAAAATCCCATCAGCTTATGCTTCCTAAGCATCACAGAAGAAACGAAAGCGGTAATATTTATATATCAGCATATATATATATCGTATAAGCATTCGTCTCGGGCAGTAATATGATCTTATCATAGAACAACGCAGCAGAAGAACATATATGAAATATTGGATATACTAGGATGTCTGTGTTTTCAATACGAGCCTGTATAAAACACGGATTCCACGGTCGCGACGAATAGCCAAACCCACATCCCAAGACTCCTACGAGAGCGGCACGTAACACTGCCAATTCTAGGGTTAGGAGACCCGGTCTCGAGTCCTCGAGATGGCCTCCCACTGGACCCTAGAACCCGGTTACTTGTGCTCCTCACCTTAGGTCTACCTAATGCGGAAAAGTAAATAATATACACTGGTGACATCAACCTCAACCTGGAAGTGCCCCAAATAAAAGAATATTACATTACAAATGAATTTTACATGAACGAAAATAAAAACCCTCATCTCACATAAAACCCCCGGCTATTCAGAACGCGACGATCCAATAAAACACATCACAGCAACACATAATATCTCATATCATCAACGTAAGTAAATATGTGCATCCCAATTGTCGGTGACATATAGCAACGAAACCGGCGATATCACATATTACATTTACGGTCACAGAAAAGAAAGTGTAAAACTACAATATTTGGAATCCACAATCACTTTAGACATCGTAAATCCAAAATATCACATACTTCGCATTTCATGCCTAACTCTATGAATTCCACATATTGTATCACATTCCAGATAAATAGACAGTATTAAACTTTCCGAACAGATAATCAAATACCCAAAATTTCCTAAATTGCTCAACACTTGAGCGGAGTTCAAATAATCCCAGAATATGTTACAGTATCGGTGATCCAGCCGTAGAAGGGTCAAGCCAACGCCTCACATGTGGCACGTCGTACTGCCCCAAACCCGAAGGTTCAAAAGGCAGTTCAAGACGGTCACATAATCGAGTTAAAGTTTGTTGTCTTCTAGAGGGTCCACCGCTTAACTTGTACAATTTTTCCGAAAGATTTAAACCCGATAAAAATTCAACACTTGAAAGTTTGCCATACTGGGAAAAAGTGAGTTAATGATATCCGTTCAAACAGTTTAACAGTTTCTAAATATCCGGAAATAAAAAACGAATTTAAATATTCCGATTGAATCTACGATTATAAAGCAAATCCCAGAATACTCAACACTTAAGTCACTTTAAAAATACCCAGAAGGATCAACAAGCACCTACGGATATTACCATTAAAACCACGTGTCACAATTCCAAGATTCCGCCGCGGAACCGCCGCGGGAAGCAGGTTCCCGCCGCGGTTCCGCTGCGGTTTAGTGGATTTGTGGGCTCGTGTTTCATGGTAATTCTTAGAATTCCCTGCTGATTTTTTTACGTATTTTTAATTCAGAAAAATCCCAGATTTTGAAAAATTTCCAGAGAGGGGGTAAATTTTGTCGGTTCGGGTTCGATCAGAGTTTTAACTTCGTAAACAAGACGCCTAATGCTCCAGCTAGGCTCTGATACCACTGTAGGGTTCCTAGGCACTCTTGTGAAGGTTCATAAGGTATCAAACATGCCCGGATAAAAATTTAGATGTGCCGAACAACCCAAAGCCGGGATCTTTGCTAGATTATTAGGGTTTAGCATGCAAGATAATATCTTTTTATCTAAGTGTGAGGGATTACAACCTTTGTAGTCCGCTCCTTCGCTTCACAAGCTCCGAGTAGAAGTCCCTTCGCCGCGATCCTCGATCTCCCGGACTCAAGAGAGGCTCCACGACTCGAACGATCAATGCTAGCTTGAAGTGTTCCGAATCTCCGATGATCTACGTCGAAGTTGCAATAACCCAAGATTTCTCACTCTAAAGAGATGAACACCCTAATCTCATAGGCTAGATGAGATGAGGATGAGGGAGTAGTAATTATGATTTCTTTTTAATTCACTTTCTCATAATTTATCATCACGAATGGAATTTCTAGTGAGCTCAAAATCAAGAGAGCAGAAGATGATAATGGAAAAGATAATGATAATTCCTTTTGTGATGAATAGAAAAGAAATCTATATGATTGATATATCAACCATGGTCAAGGATGAGTGGCTAAGAGTTTGTACAGAATAAACTAGAGTTAGGGTTCGGTTAGGTTAAATAATGAGTCATCAAGAAATATGAACCATAATATCTTAAGCATGACAAAAACAAAGCTTCTAGAAGGTGCAAGAAGAAGCTAACCCTAATCAAACCCTAATCCCTTTTAATCATCCTTAAACATGTTTAATAATAAATCATATCATGTCACAATAATATATATATCACATATATATTATATTTGCAACAAAAGAAAATAATACAATTAACATATATCGCATATATATCAATGTATCATCCAGTGAGAAAATGAAATAATAAAGCGAGTCAATATTAGATAATGTAATACAATATATCATATATATTATTATACATTAAATCATCGAATCAACACTTGATCCGACGATCCGGCTATATCGAATATTACCGAATAATATATCATGTACCGATTCATCGAATCAACACTTGATCCGATGACCCGGTTCATATCTAAATATCGCGAGAATATAATACGGTATCTCATATCGCATTATTCTCGGTCCTGCACATAACACATATGCTCCTCTACTCCGTTTCGCCTGAGCCAAGAAACCTCTATGTAGGACTCTAAAGAATCGTCAATACGCCGGTAGCAGGTGATGATCATATCAAACACCCACAAGCTGCAAGCGGTCCGCTAAACGTAACAGCCACCCAGGTATTGAGCGATCAGAAGTTCAACAAGCTAGCCTGTGCGTTCTCCTGTAAATCCAATCAGTAACACTCCCGTACAGTCCGGTCTGTTCGTCTGATATGTCGCATATCAAGTTTAGGGGTGGTAAACGTCAGACCCTAGTAACCGATAAGTCGTGTCGATGTGTGGCTCATAACGGGTCGAGAAACTACTAGTAACACTTACCAGTAAATCTCTATATCAGTCCAGGCCAGGGACTTCCAGTTATAGCCAATCGAACACAGCACAACATCAACTCCCTATACCGGGAGAGACGAATCCCCTCTTATCGCTCATTGCCTCCATGTGATTCGGGACTGTACCCAAAAGCCACCGTTTTGCACGCCCTCTTGGACGTGGTAAGGTGGAAATCAAAGAACAGTGGGAATCACACAAGACTCTATGACGATCTCGGGTCTACAGACTACCCTGTACCAGTGTCACCGGAGAACTGCCATCTGACGTGTGGTATATCACCATCTGGGCGTTCTCGGCGAGTCCGTCCAGTGTACCCAGTCTCCACTAAGCACCCGTACACCATCTCTGATGTCAAACACCGATGGATATAGGATCATCCATCGCCCATCATATGGGTCAAGATGCGTATACGCTAGTCTACTCTGGTGTATCGATGCCCTATCTCGATATACCCTCGACTAGGAACAGTTATAGGATGTACTCGTAGACTATCATTGCCCCACTAGTATGATCTCATCATAATCCCAGAAGTCGAGTACAAATCCTAAGGGCTTTATCAACAAGTGAGAGAAAAACACTAAACCAATACAAGTCAATGAAGGGATCCTAGGCACACTAATGGAGTCTCACAAGGCATCAACCATGCCAATTTCTAAATTTACGGTGCCGAGAAACCCTAGACTACGGATCGTTAACTAGATATATAGGCGATGCAAGCATGTAAACGAATTAAATGCTAAAGGAAAGTGACTACAACCTTTGTAGATCCGGTCCACCACTTACTAAGCTCCGCGACGATGTCCCTCCGCTGTCCAAGTCGGATCCCGAACTCTAGCATCGGCTTCATCGAAGAAATGGGCGGGCTTGATCATCGGCTTCGATGCCGAAGATGATCTACGTCGAGGCATCACAAGATCAAACTCCGACTTCACCAAGTCATGAAACTTGTGAAGAAAACACCCTATACTACTTGGCAAGAGGTAGAGGATGAAGAAATAGGAAGTGGGTTCACTTTAGAATAGGATTTCTCACTTGTTTTCATCACTTGCCATTGATGTAGCAAGCTTTTCTTCATGGAAGAAGAAAATGAAGAAGAAGAAGATATATGATAAGTTCTTTTTAAAAAGAAAATAAAAACAATACTTATCATATGGAAACCATGGTCAAGTGTAGAGAATAAACTAAGGTTAAGTGAATGGTTAGGGTTAAGCATGAAGACAAAAATGGTGACTTAGTCAAAGCTTCATGAAGCTTCAATATGCATCCAAAGAAAGCCACCATTTTTTTATTTTCTTTTGCCAAAAAGAAATAAATAAATAAATGAATAAATAGATATGAAAAACAAAACCCTAACCATTTAAATAACCATGGTTTAATCTTTACACTTAACCAAATAAGCATGCATCATCAAACATGATACAATCTTGTGCACAAAAGTATATCACATATACAACTTGCACAATCCAAGTGAGAAAATCCATTTAAAGTGAACCAATACTAGTTAATGCAAAGTAATATATCAAATATATAATTATACATTAAATCATTAAATCAACACTTGATTTAACGATCCGGTCATATCGCATATAACCGACTAGTATCCAATGTATCGGCTTACCGAATCAATCCTTGATTCGATAACTAGGTTATATCGCATACAACCATATCGATACATTCATCGCGAGAATGGAATACGGTATCACATACACGCATTATTCTCGGTCCCGCACATATCTCATATGCGCTCCTATTTCGTTTAGCTTGAGCCAGGAAACCTCTGTGTAGGACTCTAAAGACTCGTCAATACGCCGGCAGCAGGTGATGATCATATCAAACACCCACAAGCCGCAAGCGGTCTGCTAAACGTAACGGCCACCCGGGTATTGAGCGATGAGAAGATCGACGAGCAAGCCCTCTCACACTCCTGTGAATCCAACCAGTAACACTTACCGTACAGTCCGGTCTCGTCGTCTGATATGTCGCATATCTTGCCTAGGGGTGGTAAACGTCAGACCCCAATAGCTCGATAAGTCATGTCGATATGAGGTCTATAACAGTTCTAGAAACTACTGATAACACTTACCAGTAAATCTCAGCAACCCTGGCCAGGGATTTCCGGTTATAGCCAATCGAACACAGCGCAACATCAACTCCCTATACCGGGAGAGACGAATCCCCTCCTATCGCTCATTGCCTCCATGTGATTCGGGACTGTACCCAAAAACCACCGTTTTGCACGCCCTCTTGGACGTGGTAAGGTGGAAATCAAAGCACAGTGGGAACCACACAAGACTCTATGACGATCTCGGGTCAACAGACTACTATGTACCAGTGTCACCAGAGAACTGCCATCTGACGTAAGGTATAATACCATCTGGGAGTTCTCAGCGAGTCCGTCCAGTGTACCCAGTCTCCACTGAGCACCCGTATATCATCTCTGATGTCAAACACCAATGGATATGGGATCATCCATCGCCCATCTGTATGGGTCGAGAAGGTATACGCTAGTCTACACTGGTATATCGATGCCCCGTCTCGATACACCCACGACTAGGGACCATGAAGGATGTACTCATAGACTACCATGTCCCCACTAGTATGATCCGCATCATAGTCCAGATAGTCAAGTACACATCCTAAGGACTTTACCAACTTGTAACAGAGAGACAATCAATGTACACGTTAAGGTAAAGAGTAACCAGATAGCATACTATCATGTCGAGCAAGAAAGTCCTCCCTATATATGTCCCAGCATCCACTACAATATAAATCCAATGTACAGTAATGGCCTCTAGGGCATACATATAACTAACAATCTCCCACTTGCACTAGGGCCATCTGATAGCAGTGGTTGAAGTATCTCATACTCAACCATCCCATAAAAGTCTCTCTCTGGGAAAAGGCCTTTGTGAGTGGATCCGCCGTGTTGTCCTCTGAGTCTGTTCTCCTAACCTCGATCACCCTGGAGATCAACCATCTCCATGATCAGGTGATACTGCCTTAGATTATGTCTGGGTCACTGATGGGACCGGGGTTCCCTGGCCAAAGCCACACTTCCATTGTCACACAATGGTAGGAACGTAGTTCATCCCATGAACCAATATACACCCAAACAACCTCTTTGGTAGCATCTTAAGTAGCGATGTATCCAGCCTTCATCATCTAGTATGCCACGGTATCTAGCTTGGAACTCTTCCAACATACCGTCCTTTTACTGAGGTTATAGACAATGCCTGTGACTGACATTCAGTCGTCTTTATCACTCTGGAACTCTTCCAGTGATTCTCCCCAGGATCAACTGATACCATCTCACTACAGCTAGTGAGTATTCTAACATCCATTTAGATCTATCTCATAGATCCAAAATCCAGGATTTAGTAGGTATCATTATGATCCTATATGGAGAATCATATTGATAAGCGGAGATTGACCGAGCGTAGCATAGGAAACTCCTTCCCTATCAAGAGTATGTCATCCACGTACTCTACGAGGATGACTACCTTACTCTCTACTACCCTTTTGTATATACAAGGTTCGTCTACCATTTTGATGAAGTCAAACACTTTGACTATCACATCAAAACAGACGTCCCAACTCCGCGATGCCTGCTTCATTATGTAAAGCAACTTGCACACGTTTCCGCTGCTCCCACTGTTTACGAAGCCCTCTGGCTGTGTTCTTATAGACGTTCTCTTCTAAATCATTATTTACAAAAGTAGTCATGGTACCCAACCACCAGATATCGTAGTCATGGTATGTAGCCATGGCAAGTCGGATCTGGATGGACTTAAGCATATTCCCTGGAAAAGGTTTCATCATTATCCGTGCCTGGTCGATGACGAAAACCTTTAACAAGTCTAACTCTGAAAGTCTCAACTTTTCCATCTATACCAAGTAATCTTCTCAAGATATACTTTCTCCTGATGGGGATTTAACCCTTCAGATATCGCAACCAAAGTCCATACTTTGTTGGTGTACATGGATTCCATCTCAGATCTCTAAGCATCCAGCCATTCTTACAGAGTCCCTACTCTAGATGGCCTGCTCGAAACTGGTTGGGTCATCATCTCATGATGCAATCCTCGCTCCCACTGTCATCGAGAAACCGAAGTATCTCTCAAGCGGATGAGGAACCCCACCAGATCGGCGGAGAGGCTGAGGTTCGTCGGGGACTATTGAATCCTTTGGTTCTGTCAAATCATCAGTTGCAGTTTGTATAGCTGGAACCTTTCCAGTTCTACAGAACTGACATTGCCTGGATCTTGTCCGGATTTTGCTTTTTACACAGGCCGGACAATCCCAAATCTTAACTTACTTAAGAGATAGGCTTTTCCCATACCATATCTCATATGGAGTGGTAGGCACTGATTTGAATCGAACCCTATTCAATAGGTATGCAGCTTCATAAGTGCATAACCCCCAAAAGGAAATAGGTAACTCAGTAATACTCATCATAGAGCACACCATATCATATAGGGTGTGATTGCTCCGCCCCGATATACCATCGTGCTATGGTGTATTCGGAGGAGTAATGCCGATTGAGAATCTCATTCTCCTTTAGAAAAGTCCAAGAATTCCGTGCTCAAGTATTCTCCTCCCTGATCTCATCATAGGACATAATACTTATACCCGTATTTTGGTTCTCTACTTCTAACTTATATTCTGTGAATATCTCAAAAGGTTCGGACTTGTGTTTCAACAAGAACATATGTCTGAATCTAAAGAGATCATCAGAGAACGTAATGAAGTATAAAGAACCAGTCCTGGCATGTGTAGACAGGGGACCTACATACATCAACATGTATCATCCCAAGAGTTCACTAACTCTTTCTCTGTTTCCAATAAACAGGGGCTATGGTCATTTTATCTTTGTGACATGACTGACAAGTTTTATAAGATGTAAATTCAAACTGATTTAAATATGCATCTTTATGTAACTTCAGCTAGTCGGGTCGCATTGATATGACCTAGTCTACAATGCCTCAAGAAGGATCCGTTCATTTCTGAACTCTTCCTCTTGTGTGTGTTCTAAATACTAAGAACTGTAGTTTGATCTAGAACATCAACGCTTTTAGATAACGTGCCTGATTCGATCAACTTTTGATATAGGAAATGTTCAAAACATTATCCAGCAATACAAAATTTTATCATTTCTTTATTTATAAAGAGACTGATATGATTTTGTATATCAGGTTCGGTATCTAATAACATTCGTTCAGAATCAATGTATTGGTAATACAGGGTGACAGTGACCAACAGACTTGGCTGCAACACTTGCCCCGTTTTCTGTCTCATGAAACTTATCACCTGTTCTCAGTTTTTCTACCTTTTTGTAGCCCTATGTAACAGATTACATATCTGGGATCCTGATCCGGTATCATATACCAAGGATGCGGAGGATACTAAGAAACAGTTCTGTATAATGAACTCACCCGAAGATGATGCATCTCATGCACTTTCTTCATTTGGGCGGCACGGGAATTCTGGTATTCCCCAATTTCCCGCTCTGTCTTATAACAATTATAAGTGGGAGCGGGACCAACTTTCCCCAGCTCAGTATAACAAGGGGGTTCGGTCAATTCATTCATATTATTATCTTGATTAAGGAATGATATGGTCGCTACCTGGAGAGAGAGAGAAGAAAACACTCTGCGTGCGCTCTTGCAAGATTAGATTGGTTATTTATTTTATCTAATCAGGATGGCTCCCACTGTTTTTATCAAATCTTCCTTCAAACCTTAAAAGGAAAGACTAGCCGGGATTAATTACACTCTACAAGTTTGCCAATCTTTCAGCCAGGCCAGTGTCGGTACTTTGAGGGAGGTTCCCCGTGCTTTCGCACGGACCTAATTACTGTAAACCTCGCTTTCCCAGAGGCGTAACCCCGTTGACACCTTTCTAGACACCTACTTGATCGGCTAATTGTAAAGTGCAAAACTCTCCCAGGAGTAACAATTACTCGCAGTGGGTATCGGGATCCAACTATCATATAGAAGGTATGCAATCTCATTGCAAATTTCAACACTTGAAACTCCCGATAAAGGTTTTTACCCCTGGCACCTATGACCTTAACTATGGTCAACAAATCATAAGTACTAGTCAAGTTCAACCCGTCATTTCGTGATTAATTAGACCCACCCACATGACCCTTAACTAAGGTCAACAAAGTCACGCGACTGTCCTAACTAATCGCATCATATGCGGTGTAGGAAGACATCACTTAGCTACCGTACACTGTGCCTTGACTATGGTCAACAAACACAGCACGAATACTAAGTACTCTACTTCCTAAAATGACGGAGGGTTGCGAATGGTTTTTATGAAAACCTTTAACGCTTTGAACTTGATCTCGTTGCGGAATCAAATGGTTTTTAAATGGAATGTTTTTGAGGCTTTTCTAGTTTTGCTAAAGGGGTCACTCCCGGTGAAGGGATCGTCGGCCCTTTCCTCGTCGAATGAGGTGCGGGATATATCATATATATCACTGTGCAAAGCGGAAACTATAGAAGCTATCAAAAAACAAACCGAGTGATGTAGCATCTGCCAGTTATTGGTAAAGGAGTCACTCCTGGTGAAGGGATCTCGGTCCTTTCCCTATCGAATAAGGTGCAGGATGCTCTACAAGGAACACCGCGATGCAAAGCAAGAACTGTAGCTACCTGTTTCTATTTTGAAATTCGATTCCACAACATCAATTAGGTTTATTTTCTTTCATTAATCACATTAATGAATATCCCATCATTTAAGTCCACCTAACCATCACAGATAAATATAACGTACGCTTATGCCATCCGCATTCGCCTCGATGTCCCCTCGTGCACCATTAGGTTGGGTAACTAACGGCAGAGCGGGACAGGGCTAGCGCGGGTGTAAAATAACGTCTATATAATATATCATATATACTATATACTGTATCTATCACAGAACATCACATGATCACATCACAGATAACGCAGCAGAAAATACATATGAAATATTGGATATACTAGGACGTCCGTGTTTTCAATATGAGCCAGTATAAAACACGGATTCCACGGTCGTGATGAATAGCCAATCCCACACCCCTAGACCCCTACGAGAGCGGCAAGCAACCCTACCAATTCTAGGGTTAAGAGACCCGGACTCGACTCCTCGAGTTGGTCTCCCACTGGACTCCAGAACCCGGTTACTTGTGCCCTCCTCCTTGGGTCTATCCTAGTGCGGAAAAGTAAATAATATACAAAGGGTGACATCTTCCGCAACCTGGAAGTGCCCCAATAAAACAATATAACATACAAGTTTTTACATGAATGAAAATAAAAAAACACTCATCTCACATAAAAAAAACCCGGCTATTTAAACACGACGATCCAATATAACATATCCAGCAACACATAACATCACATGTCATCAACGTAAGATCCCAATTGTCGTTGACATATAGCAACGAAACCGGCGACATCACATATTACACTTACGGTCACAGAAAAGAAAGTGTAAAACTACAACAGTTGGAATCCGCAATCTCTATAGACATCGCATGCCTAATCAAATGAATTCCTTACACATCGCATGCCTAGCAATTATAAACCCCGCATTTTAGTCTCATTATCGAAAACACTTTTCAATAATAAGTCGGGCAATTCAACAAGATTCCCGAAAAACTGATCGAATGCTCGTCGCAAACTTTAGTAGGCGGCCGCACCCCTGATACCGTCGACGAAGTGCACCAAGGCGGAACACCGCTGCCGCGAGCACCCGGACGGATGCTTTCGGCGACGGGGTTCTCCTACAGTCACTTAGTCGGGGCTATGGAGTGAGGCTGTCTATTAAGTTTACCCGGCGAGTATCCGCGTACACTACGTGATTGCGACGGACTTTTGATCACATCAAAATTCCATGGCAACCGATCAAGTGAGACTAAGCTGCTATGTTTATAATATTCACTCAGTTATCTCATAACTGCTTGTGAATTCCAATTATTGTATCACATTCCGGATAAGATAGAAAATGTTAAACTTTCCGATCGAACAATCGAACACCCAAGTTTTCTCGATCAACCGAATGAAATCAGTTCAAAAACATTCACTTCATGCCTCAGTACGAACGGTCCAGCCGTAGAAGGGTCAAGCCAACGCCTCACATGTGGCATGCCGTACTGCCCCAAACCCTAAGGTTCAAAGGGCAGTTCAAGACGGTCACATAATCGAGTTAAGGTTTGTTGTCTTCTAGAGGGTCCATCGCGTTACTTGCACTACTTAGAACGTTATTAAACCACGGAATGATCCAACACTTGGAAATTTCCCGACAGGAGAAAAAGTGGGTATTTATATCCGGTCGAAATTTTTAACATATTCCAAAATTATCCGGAAAAATACACAGACAAAATTAGACAATCCGATCGAAACACCGAGTCCCCAATACAACCCAGAAAATTTAACTCTTGAATAAATATTAAAAATTCCTAGGAAAACCAGCACTGTTAAGTAGGAGTTACAGTGCAAACTTCAACGCATAAAACGACAAACAGGCCGCAGAACCGCCGCACGGGCCATGCTCATGCCGCGGAACCGCGGCGCCTTGATGGAATTAGGGCATCGAAATTTACAGTAACTCTTAGATATTCCTGCTGATATTTCTGCATATTTTTAATTCTCAAAAAACCACGAATTAAAAAAATGTACAGAGAGCACTTTTGGGTTTGGGTTTTGATTCGATCGGACTTCTAATTCCATCTACGCATCGCCTAAGGCTCTAACCTGGCTCTGATACCACTGAAGGGATCCTAGGCACACTAATGGAGTCTCACAAGGCATCAACCATGCCAATTTCTAAATTTACGGTGCCGAGAAACCCTAGACTACGGATCGTTAACTAGATATATAGGCGATGCAAGCATGTAAACGAATTAAATGCTAAAGGAAAGTGACTACAACCTTTGTAGATCCGGTCCACCACTTACTAAGCTCCGCGACGATGTCCCTCCGCTGTCGAAGTCGGATCCCGAACTCTAGCATCGGCTTCATCGAAGAAATGGGCGGGCTTGATCGTCGGCTTCGATGCCGAAGATGATCTACGTCGAGGCATCACAAGATCAAACTCCGACTTCACCAAGTCATGAAACTTGTGAAGAAAACACCCTATACTACTTGGAAAGAGGTAGAGGATGAAGAAATAGGAAGTGGGTTCACTTTAGAATTGGATTTCTCACTTGTTTTCATCACTTGCCATTGATGTAGCAAGCTTTTCTTCATGGAAGAAGAAGATGAAGAAGAAGAAGATATATGATAAGTTCTTTTTAAAAAGAAAATAAAAATAATACTTATCATATGGCAACCATGGTCAAGTGTAGAGAATAAACTAAGGTTAAGTGAATGGTTAGGGTTAAGCATGAAGACAAAAATGGTGACTTAGTCAAAGCTTCATGAAGCTTCGATATGCATCCAAAGAAAGCCACCATTTTTTTCTTTTCTTTTGCTAAAAAGAAAGAACTAAATAAATGAATAAATAGATATGAAAAACAAAACCCTAACCATTTAAATAACCATGGTTTAATCTTTACACTTAACCAAATAAGCATGCATCATTAAACATGATACAATCGTGTGCACAAAAGTATATCACATATACAACTTGCACAATCCAAGTGAGAAAATCCATTTAAAGTGAACCAATACTAGTTAATGCAAAGTAATATATCAAATATATAATTATACATTAAATCATTAAATCAACACTTGATTTAACGATCCGGTCATATCGCATATAACCGACTAGTATCCAATGTATCGGCTTACCGAATCAATCCTTGATTCGATAACTAGGTTGTATGGCATACAACCATATCGATACATTCATCGCAAGAATAGAATACGGTATCACATACACGCATTATTCTCGGTCCCGCACATATCTCATATGCGCTCCTATTTCGTTTCGCTTGAGCCAGGAAACCTCTGTGTAGGACTCTAAAGACTCGTCAATACGCCGGCAGCAGGTGATGATCATATCAAACACCCACAAGCCGCAAGCGGTCTGCTAAACGTAACGGCCACCCGGGTATTGAGCGATGAGAAGATCGACGAGCAAGCCCGCTCACACTCCTGTGAATCCAACCAGTAACACTTACCGTACAGTCCGGTCTCGTCGTCTGATATGTCGCATATCTTGCCTAGGGGTGGTAAACGTCAGACCCCAATAGCTCGATAAGTCATGTCGATATGAGGTCTATAACAGTTCGAGAAACTACTGGTAACACTTACCAGTAAATCTCAGCAACCCTGGCCAGGGATTTCCGGTTATAGCCAATCGAACACAGCGCAACATCAACTCCCTATACCGGGAGAGACGAATCCCCTCCTATCGCTCATTGCCTCCATGTGATTTGGGACTGTACCTAAAAACTACCGTTTTGCATACCCTCTTGGACGTGGTAAGGTGGAAATCAAAGCACAGTGGGAACCACACAAGACTCTATGACGATCTCGGGTCAACGGACTACTCTGTACCAGTGTCACCAGAGAACTGCCATCTGGCGTAAAGTATAATACCATCTGGGAGTTCTCGGCGAGTCCGTCCAGTGTACCCAGTCTCCACTGAGCACCCGTATATCATCTCTGATGTCAAACACCAATGGATATGGGATCATCCATCGCCCATCTGTATGGGTCGAGAAGGTATACGCTAGTCTACACTGGTATATCGATGCCCCGTCTCGATACACCCACGACTAGGGACCTTGAAGGATGTACTTATAGACTACCATGTCCCCACTAGTATGATCCGTATCATAGTCCAGATAGTCAAGTACACATCCTAAGGGCTTTACCAACATGTAACAGAGAGACAATCAATGTACACGTTAAGGTAAAGAGTAACCAGATAGCATACTATCATGTCGAGCAAGAAAGTCCTCCCTATATATGTCCTAGCATCCACTACAATATACATCCAATGTACAGTAATGGCCTCTAGGGCATACATATAACTAACAGTCAACATGTTAAGATAAAGTGAAACAAAATTGCATACTATCATGACGAGCAAGAAAGACCTCTCTGTATATATCTAAGCATCCATCATAATATACATCATATATACAACAATGGCCTCTAGGGCATATACATAACTAACATAATAGTGTAGGGATTTATGTCTCATTGGGGTTTGAGTGGAGTTGCCATAGAGGTGGAGGAATGAGACGTAGTTTGGAGATGGAACTTGTAGGAATTTTTGCAAAGCCAAATGAACAAAAACCCACACCAAAAATATTGGACCGCCCTCTAATGAGCTTGGCCGGCCATGCATATGGGAGTGGAGAGAATGAGAGAGAGAGAGCATCAAAAAGATAGCCACAAGAATAATGCAAGTGAGAGGAATCGTCATCATGCAAGAATCATCATCACTAGAAAAACCACACTCCATCAACTAATCAACAACCATGATTGCTACAAAAAGTTAAGCAATCATGGACCATGGAAGGTCAAGGGATGGGGCTTCATCATGAAACCATCATGATACAAAAGTATGTAAAGACAACCCTCTAAATAGCTAATTTGCACAAATGCAAATAAGCCCTCCCCCACCAATCTTCGGCCAAGGAAAGATACAAAGAAATATGGCCGAAACGGAAAGCAAACTGGCAACTCCAGAAAACTGGTCCCGTAATAAATTACAGGAGAACCCCGCTACTGTGTATACACACCCGCATTTGTATTCCGACCGAAATACAAATGCAATGAGACAAAATCTGCACTGTACTATACTAGGATCCGGCTTAAACCAAAGCCGGCTAGTAATATCCGTCCGATCCTGATCCGTGCAATACTGCACGTATCTGATCGAACCCTGCCATATATCCATATGGTCTCTAGTACTAACCGTCCGATCCTGATCCATGCAATACCGCACGTATCTGATCGAACCCTGCCATATCTCCATACGGCCTCTACAGCGTTTCGCCCGAAAACTTGAGTAACTGAATGTGGGGGACTCTAAAGACTCGTCAATACTATGGCTGTGGATTTAACCACTAGCACGTCAGAGGTATTAGCCATACGTGACGGGCTACCAGCTATTGACCAAAAGGGACGTCGATGAGAGAACTCATCCTGACACCCTACTGAGCCTGTCAGTGACAATATCCGTACAGTCCGGTCCGTTCGTCTATGAGCATCGCATGGCGGGCCTAGGGGGTTGGTAAAAGTCAGACCCCCAAAAACGGTACAAGTCATGTCGGACTGTAACCCAGAACACCCTGAGATACTATTGGAATACCTACCAGTAAATCTCCTGCCTTGGCCAAGGACTTCGTGTAATGGCTCTCCTAGACACACCGTGACCTCACCCCCAATACCGGGAGAGACGAACCCCTGCAGATCTGCTCACTGCCTCCATGTGGTTCGGGACTGTACCCAACTAAAACCTGTTTGCACGTCTCCTTTGAGCATGATAGGGTAGTAATCAAAGTACAGTGGGAACTCACACGAGACAAATAACGATCCTCAGGTCGATGAACTAACCTGTACACATGTCACCAGGGAACTGCTATATGACGTCAGGTATAAGACCAACTAGCATGTTCCCGGCGAGTCCTGTCCGGTGTACTCATAACCCAATGAGCACCTGTATACATCTTAGGTGAACCAACTGACACCAGTGGCTTGTGAGACCGGCCACCGGCCCTCGTTGGGGTCTCGACTGTATACACTAGTCTACTCTGGAGAATCGATGCCCTGTCTCGAAACTCCCATGACTATGGACCTTTTAAGGATGTGCTTATAGACTACCAGCTCCCACGTATATGATCGCCCTCATACTGCTGGCAGTCAAGCATGAATCCTAGGGGCTCTATCAACGTGCAATAGTGACCTGTAAGGTCACCTAAAGCAGTACACGATGATAAAGGTAAACCAGATAGCATACTATCATCTTGAGTAAGACTGTCCTACCGGGATAGGTCCTCCCTCAATCATTGCAATCACGTGCCTGCGATCCAATAATTGACTCTGAGGGCACTATCTCCAACATATTCCATTGTTTAATGTACCTGACCCAATCAGAACTTGATTAAGGCGAATGTTTACAACATTGCTTAGAAATGAAAATTCATAACCTTCTTTAGATATTAAAGATAAAGAAATGATATTACAAGTTGCATTGGGTACAAAATAACAATTACGCAAAACCAAAACGTGTCCATCTGACAACGCCAGGTGATAGTCCCCTACGGACTCAGCATCCATGCCGGCTCCGTTTGCAACTCTAAGGTGTAGGGTTCCTAGGCACACTCAAGGGGTCTCACAATGCATCAACCATGCCAATTTCAAATTTTACAAGTGCCAAGAAACCCTAATACTATCGTTGACTAGAATTTTAGGCAAAAACGAAAACTAGTTAACAACTTAACTATGAAGTGAACGAACATACAACCTTTGTAGATCCAGTTCTCCACTTCCTTAGCTCCACGTAGACGTCCCTCCTCTATACAAATCGGATCTTGGACTCTAATGTCGGCTTCATCGGAGAAATGGGCGGGCTAGGTCATCGACTACGATGCCGAAGATGATCTACGTCGAGGCATCACTAGATCAAGCTCCCACTTCACCAATTCATGAAACTTGTGAAGAAAACATCCTATACTACTTGGCGAGAGGTAGAGGATGAAGAAATAGGAAGTAGGTTCACTTTAGAATTGGATTTCTCACTCTTTTTCTCAAGTTGCCATTGTTGGTAGCAAGCTTCTTCTTGTTGAAGAAGAAGAAGAAGAAGATGGAATATATTATGATAAGTAATTTGCAAATAGAAAATAAATGAATACTTATCATAATCCAACCATGGTCAAGTGTAGAGAATGAACTAGGGTTAAGTGGAATGGTTAGGGTTAAGCATGAAGACAAAATGGTCACTTGGTCAAAGCTTCATGAAGCTTCAACAACAAACAAAGAAAGCCACCATTTTCACTTTTTCTTTTCCAAAATAAATAAACTAATAAATAAAAAAATAAATGAAATAGAAATTGAAAACCCTAACCATTACACAACCATGGTTTAATCTTTACACAAACCCTAGTGAGCATGTATCATCAAACATGATATAAACTTGTATACAAAAGTATATCACATATACAATGTGCACATAAAGTGAGAAAATCCATTTAAAATGAACCAATACTAGTTAATGTAAATTAATATATCATATATATAATTATACATTAAATCTTTAAATCAACACTTGATTTAATGATCCGGTCATATCGCATATAACCGACTAATATCCAATGTATCGACTTATCGAATCAATCTTCGATTCGATAACTAGGTTATATCGCATACAACCATTCGATACATTCATCACGAGAATACAATACGGTATCACATACACGCATTATTCTCTATCCCGCACATATCTCATATGCGCTCCTATTTCGTTTCTCTTGAGCCAGGAAACCTCTGTGTAGGACTCTAAAGACTCCTCAATACGCCGGCAGCAGATGATGATTATATCAAACACCCACAAGCCGCAAGCGGTCAGCTAAACATAACGGCCACCTGGGTATTGAGCGATCAGAAGATCGACGAGCAAGCCCGCTCATACTCCTGTGAATCCAACCAGTAACACTTACCGTACAGTCCGGTCTCGTCGTCAGATATGTCCCATATCTCGCCTAGGGATGGTAAACGTCAGACCCCAATAGCTCGATAAGTCGTGTCGATATGAGGTCTATAACAGTTTGAGAAACTACTATTAACACTTACCAGTAAATCTCAGCAACCCTGGCCAGGGATTTCCGGTTATAGCCAATCGAACACAGCGCAACATCAACTCCCAGCACCGGGAGAGACGAATCCCCTCCTATCGCTCATTGCCTCCATGTGACTCGGAACTGTACCCAAAAACCACTGTTTTGCACGCCCTCTTAGACGTGGTAAGGTGGAAATCAAAGCACAGTGGGAATGACACAAGACTCTATGACGATCTCGGGTCAACAGACTACTCTGTACAAGTGTCACCAGAGAACTGCCATCTGACGTAAGGTATATTACCATCTGGGAGTTCTCGGCGAGTCCGTCCAGTGTACCCAGTCTCCACTGAGCACCCGTATATCATCTCCGATGTCAAACACCAATGGATATGGGATCATCCATCGCCCATCTGTATGGGTCGAGAAGGTATACGCTAGTCTACTCTGGTATATCGATGCCCCGTCTCGATACACCCACGACTAGGGACCTTGAAGGATGCACTTATGGACTACCATATCCCCACTAGTATGATCCGCATCATAGTCCAGGTAGTCAAGTGCACATCCTAAGGGCTTTACTAACATGTAACAGAGAGACAATCAGTGTACACGTTAAGGTAAAGAGCAACCAGATAGCATACTATCATGTCGAGCAAGAAAGTCCTCCCTATATATGTCCTAGCATCCACTACAATATACATCCTATGTACAGTAATGGCCTCTAGGGCATACATATAACTAACAATCTCCCACTTGCACTAGGGCCATCTGTAGCAGTGGTTGTAGTATCTCATACTCAACCATCCCTTAAAAGTCTCTCTCTGGGAATAGGCCTTCGTGAGTGGATCCCCCGTGTTATCCTCTGAGTCTGCCCTCGTAACCTCGATCACCCTGGAGATCAACTATCTCCATGATCAGGTGATCCCGCCTTAGAATATGTCTGGATCACTGATGGGACGTGCGTTTCTAGGCATAAGCCATAACTCCATTGTCACACAATGGGAGGAACGTTGTTCATCTCATGAACCAATATACACCCAAACAGCCTCTTTGGTAGCATCTTAAGTAGCGATGTATCTTGCCTTTAATCGTCAAGTATTTCACGGTATCTAGCTTGGAACTCTTCCACCATACCGTCCCTTTACTGAGGGTAAAGACAATGTCTGTGACTGACTTTCAGTCGTCCTTATCACCCCGGAACCCTTCCAGTGATTCTCCTCAGGATCGATTGATACCATCTCACTACAACTAGTGAGTATCCTAATATCTAATTAGATCTATCTCATAGATCCAAAACCCAGGATTTAGTAGGTATCACTTTGATCCTCTGTGGAGAATCATTGTGATAAGCGGAGATTGATCGAGCGTAGCATAGGAAACTGCTTCCCTATCAAGAGTATGCCATCCACGTACTCTACGAGGATCACCACCATACTCCCTACTACCTTTTTTGTATATACAAGGTTCATCTACCATTTTGATGATGTCAAACTCTTTGACTAACACATCAAAACAGACGTTCCAACTCCGCGATGCCTGCTTTATCATACAAAACATCTTGCACACGTTTCCGCTATTCCCACTGTCTACGAGGCCCTCTGGCTGTGTACTTATAGACGCACTCTTCTAAAACATCATTTAGAAAAGGAGTCATGGCACCCAACCCCCAGATATCGTAGTCATGGTATGTTGCCGTGGCAAGTAGGATCTGGATGGACTTAAGCATAGGAACTGGAAAAAGGTTTCATCATTATCCACGCCTGGTCGATGACGAAAACCTTTAACAAGTCTAGCTTTGAAAGTCTCAACCTTTCCATGTACACCAAGTAATCTTCTCAAGATATACTTGCTCCTGATGGGGATTTAACCCTTCAGATAAAGCAACCAAAGTCCATACATTGTTGGTGTATATGGATTCCATCTCAGATCGCTAAGCATCCAGCCATTCTTACAGAGTCCCACTCCTGATGGCCAGCTCGAAACTAGTTGGGTCATCATCTTATGATGCAATCCTCGCTCCCACTGTCATAGAGAAACCGAAGTATCTCTCAGGTGGGTGAGGAACCCTACTAGATCGGCGGAGAGGCTGGGGTTCGTTGGAATCTACTGAATCCTTTGGTTCTGTCAAATCATCTGCAGTAGTTTGTATAGCTGGAACGTTTCCAGTTTTACAGAACTGACCTTGCCTTGATCTTGTCCGAATTTTGCTTTTAGACATAGGCCGGACAACTCCAAATCTTAACTAACTTAAGATATGGGCTCTTCCCTTTCCATATCACATATGAAGTGGTAGGCAACTGATTTGATCGGGACCCTATTCAATAGGTATGCAACTTCATAAGTGGATAACTCCCAAAAGGAAATAGGTAATTCAGTAGTACTCATCATAGAGCACACCTTATCACATAGGATGTGATGGCTCCGCCCCGATATACCATCGTTTTGTGGTGTATACGGAGGAGTAAAGCTGAGAGAGAATCTCATTCTCCTTTAGAATAGTCTAGGATTTCCGTGCTCAAGTATTCTCCTCCCTGATCACATCAAAGGACATAATACTTTTACCCGTATTTTGGTTCTCTACTTCTATCTTATATTCTGTGAATATCTCAAAAGTTTCGGACTTGTGTTTCAACAGGAACGTATGTCTGAATCTAAAGAGATCATCAGAGAATGTAATGAAGTACAAAGAACCGGTCTTAGTATGTCTAGACAGGGGACCTACATACATCAACATGTATCATCCCAAGAGTTCACAAACTCTTTCTCTGTTTCCAGTAAGCAGAGCTATGGTCATCATATCTTTGTGACATGACCGGAAAGTTTCACTAGATGTAAATTCAAACTAATTTAAATATGCATCTAAATGTAACTTAGCTAGTCGGGTCGCATTGATATGACCTAGTCTACAATACCTCTAGAAGGATTCGTTCATTTCTGAACTCTTCCTCTTGTGTGTGTTCTATATACTAAGAAGCGTAGTTTGATTTAGAACATCAATGCTTTTAGATAACGTGCCTGAACCGATCAACTTTTGATATAGAAAATGTTCAAAACATTATCCAACAATACAAAATTTTATCGTTTCTTTACTAATAAAGAGACAGATATGATTTTGTATATCAGGTTCGGTATCTAATAACATTCGTTCAGAATCAATGTATTTACAATACAGGGTGACAGTGACCAACAGACTTGGCTGCAACACTTGCCCCGTTTTCTGCCGCATGAAACTTATAACCCGTTCTCAGTTCTCTACCTATCTGTAGCCCTATGTAACAGATTACATATCTGGGATCCTGATCTGGTATCATATACCCAGGACGTAAAGGACATTGAGAAACGGTTCTTTATAATGAACACACCCGAAGATGATGCATCAACATGCACTCTCTTCATTTGGGCGGCACGGGAATTCTGGTAATCCCCTATTTCCTGCTTTGTCTTAGAACAATTATAAGTTGGAGCGGGACCAGCGTTCCCCAGCTCAGTATAACAAGCGGGTTCGGTCAATTATCCGTTTTATTTTCTTGATTAAGGCGTGATATGGTCGCTTCCTGGAGAGAAAGAGAAGACAACACTCAGCGTGCGCTCTTTCAAGAATAGATTGGTTATAATTTTATCTAATCAGGATGGCTCCCACTGTTTTTTATCAAATCTTCCTTCAAACCCTAAAAGGAAAGACTAGCCGGGATTAATTACACACTACAAGTTCGCCAATCTTTCAGCCAGGCCAGTGTCGGTACTTTGAGGGAGGTCCCCCGTGCTTTCGCACGAACCTAATTAATGTAAACCTCATTTTCCCAGAGGCATAACCTCGTTAACACCTTTCTAGACACCTACTTGATCGGCTAATTGTTATGTGTAAAACTCTCCCAGGAGTAACTCTTACTCGCAGTGGGTATCGGGATCCAACTATCACATAGAAGGTATGCAATCTCATTGCAAATTTCAACACTTGAAATTCCCGATAATATTTTGCCCCTAGCGTGCTATGACCTTGACGGAGGCCAAACAACCCATAGTCCGCTAGTCAAGTTCAACCCGTCATTTCCTGATTGAATTAAACCCACCCGCACGACCCTTGACGGAGGCCAAACAACGCCGTACGAATACCCTAATCCAATCGCATCATATGCTAGCAGATAAGCACTAGTTAGCTACCGTACACTACGCCTTGACGGAGGCCAAACAACCGCAGCACGAATACTAACTAGTACTTATCTGAAATGACGGAGGGCTACGACAGGTTTTTCTGAAAACCTATTGCGTAATGAACTTGATATCGTTGTAGAATCAAATGATTTTAAAATGGAGTGTTTTTTAGGCTTTTCTAGTTTTTCTAAAGGGGTCACTCCCAGTGAATGGATCGTCGGCCCTTTCCTCGTCGAATGAGGTGCGGGATATATCATATATATCACTGTGCAAAGCAGAAACAACAGAAGCAATTAAAAGACAAACCGAGTGTGTAGCATCTGCCAGTTATCGCTAAAGGAGTCACTCCCGGTGAAGGGATCTCGGTCCTTTCCCTATCGAATAAGGTGCAAGATGTTCTACAAGGAACACCGCGATGCAGTGCAAGAACTGTAGCTACCTGTTTTTATTTTGAAATTCGATTCCACAACATCTTAGGTTTCTTTTCTTTCATTAATCACATTAATGAAGTCCCATCATTTAAGTTACCTAAATATCACAGATAAATACGACGTACACTTATGCCATCCGCATTCGCCTCGATGTCCCCTCGTGCATCGTTAGGTTAGGTAACTAACGGCAGAGCGGGGCAGGGCTAGCGCGGGTGTAAAACATAAGTAACATCTATATAATATATCATATATACTATATACTGTATCTATCACAGAACATCAAATGATCACATCACAGATATCGCAGCAGAAGAATCATATGAAATATTGGATATTCTAGGACGTCCGTTTTTTCAATACGAGCCAGTATAAAACACGGATTCCATGGTCGCGATGAATAGCCAAACCCACACCCCTAGACCCCTACGAGAGCGGCAAGCAACCCTACCAATTCTAGAGTTAGGAGACCCGGACTCGACTCTTCGATTTGGTCTCCCACTGGACTCCAGAACCCGGTTACTTATGATCCCCTCCTTGGGTCTATCCTAGTGCGGAAAAGTAAATAATATACAAAGGGTGACATCTTCCGCAACCTGGAAGTGCCCCAATAAAAGAATATTACATACAAGTTTTTACATGAATGAAAATGAAAAACACCCATCTCACATAAAACCCCCCCAGCTATTCAAACACGACGATCCAATATAACATATCCAGCAACACATAACATCACATGTCATCAACGTAAGTAAATATGTGCATCCCAATTGTCGTTGATATATAGCAACGAAACCGGCGATATCACATATTACACTTACGGTCGCAGAAAAGAAAGTGTAAAACTACAACGGTTGGAATCCGCAACCTCCTCAGACATCATAAGCCTGACCAAATGAATTCCATAGACATCACATGCCTAACAATTATAAACCCCGCATTTTAGTCTCAAAACCGAAAACACTTTTCTATATCAAGTCGGGCAATTCAACAAGATTCCCGATAACCTGATCGAATGCTCGTCGCAAACTTTAGTAGGCGGCCGCACCCCCAATACCGTCGACGAAGTGTACCAAGGCGGAACACCGCTGCCGCGAGCACCCGAACGGATGCTTTCGGCGACGGGGTTCTCCTACAGTCATTTGGTCGGGGCTATGGGGTGTAGCTGTCTATTAAGTTTACCCGGCGAGTATCCGCGTACGCTACGTGATTGCGACGGACTTTTGATCTCATCAAAATTCCGTGGCAACCGATCAAGTGAGACTAAACCGCTAGATTTATAACATTCATTCAGTTATCTCATAACTACTTGTGAATTCCAATTATTGTATCACATTCCAGATAAATAGAAAATGTTAAACTTTCCGATCGAACATTCAAACACCCACGTTTTCCCGATACAGATCAACACATGAAACAAGTTTAAAAACATCCAGTTCATGCCTCAGTACCAACGGTCCAGCCGTAGAAGGGTCAAGCCAACGTCTCACATGTGGCACGCCGTACTGCCCCAAACCCGAAGGTTCAAAGGGAAGTTCAAGACGGTCACATAATCGAGTTAAGGTTTGTTGTCTTCTAGAGGGTCCATCGCGTTACTTGCACTACTTAGAACGTCTTTAAACCACGGAAAAATCCAACACTTGAAAATTTCCCGACAGGGGAAAAATTGGGTATTTATATCCGGTCGAACTTTTCAACATATTCTAAAATTATCCGGAAAGCCATATAGACAAAGTTTGAAATTTCCGATCGAATCAACGAAGCTCCAAAACACCCCAGAATATTCAACTCTTGAATAAATATTAAAAATTCCCATAAAATCCAGAACCAAAATATAGGAGTTACTGTGCAAAAATTGAAGAGTGATCTCATAATTTGGCCGCGGAACCTCCGCAGAAGCCAAGCTTCTGCCGCGATTTAGAAGCATCACTCAGTAAAATTTGCGCCGTAATTCCTAGAATTTCCTGCTGAATTTTTTAAGAATTTTTAATCTGGAAAAAAGCCAGTTTTGGAAAAAAGTCCAGAGAGCATGGAAAAATTAGGGTTTCGGGTTCGATCGTGTTTCTAACATCGTCTACGCATCGCCTAAGGCTCTAGCTAGGCTCTGATACCACTGTAGGGTTCCTAGGCACACTCAAGGGGTCTCACAAGGCATCAACCATGCCAATTTCAAATTTTACAAGTGCCAAGAAACCCTAATGCGATCGTTGACTAGAATTTTAGGCGAAAACAAAAACTAGTTAACAACTTAACTATGAAGTGAACGAACATACAACATTTTTAGATCCGGTTCTCCACTTCCTTAGCTCCACGTAGACGTCCCTCCGCCGTACAAATCGGATCTTGGACTCTAGTGTCGGCTTCATCGGAGAAATGGGCGGGCTAGGTCATCGACTACAATGCCGAAGATGATCTACGTCGAGGCATCACTAGATCAAGCTCCCAGTTCACCATGTCATGAAACTTATGAAGAAAACACCCTATACTACTTGGCAAGAGGTAGAGGATGAAGAAATAGGAAGTGGGTTCACTTTAGATTTGGATTTCTCACTCTTTTTCTCAAGTTGCCATTGTTGGTAGCAAGCTTCTTCTTGTTGAAGAAGAAGAAGAAGATGGAATATATTATGATAAGTAATTTGCAAATAGAAAATAAATGAATACTTATCATAATCCAACCATGGTCAAGTGTAGAGAATGAACTAGGGTTAAGTGGAATGGTTAGGGTTAAGCATGAAGACAAAATGGTCACTTGGTCAAAGTTTCATGAAGCTTCAACAACAAACAAAGAAAGCCACCATTTTCTCTTTTTCTTTTCCAAAATAAATAAACAAATAAATAAATAAATAAATGAATAAGAAAATGAAAACCCTAACCATTACACAACCATGGTTTAATCTTTACACAAACCCTAGTGATCATGTATCATCAAACATGATACAAACTTGTGTACAAAAGTATATCACATATACAATGTGCACATAAAGTGAGAAAATCCATTTAAAATGAACCAATACTAGTTAATGTAAATTAATATATCATATATATAATTATACATTAAATCATTAAATCAACACTTGATTTAACGATCCGGTCATATCGCATATAACCGACTAATATCCAATCTATCGACTTATCGAATCAATCCTCGATTCGATAACTATGTTATATCGCATACAACCATTCGATACATTCATCGCAAGAATACAATACGGTATCACATACACGCATTATTCTCGGTCCCGCACATATCTCATATGCGCTCCTATTTCGTTTCGCTTGATCCAGGAAACCTCTATGTAGGACTCTAAAAACTCGTCAATACGCCGGCAGCAGATGATGATCATATCAAACACCCACAAGCCGCAAGCGGTCTGCTAAACGTAACGGCCACCCGGGTATTGAGCGATCAGAAGATCGACGAGCAAGCCCGCTCATACTCCTGTGAATCCAACCAGTAACACTTACCGTACAGTCCGGTCTCGTCGTCTGATATGTCGCATATCTCGCCTAGGGGTGGTAAACGTCAGACCCCAATAGCTCGATAAGTCGTGTCGATATGAGGTCTATAACAGCTCGAGAAACTACTGGTAACACTTACCAGTAAATCTCAGCAACCCTGGCCAGGGATTTCCGGTTATAGCCAATCGAACACAGCGCAACATCAACTCCCTATACCGGGAGAGACGAATCCCCTCCTATCGCTCATTGCCTCCATGTGACTCGGGACTGTACCCAAAAACCACCGTTTTGCACACCCTCTTGGACGTGGTAAGGTGGAAATCAAAGCACAGTGGGAATCACACAAGACTCTATGACGATCTCGGGTCAACAGACTACTCTGTACCAGTGTCACCAGAGAACTGCCATCTGACGTAAGGTATAATACCATCTGAGAGTTCTCGGCGAGTCCGTCCAGTGTACCCAGTCTCCACTGAGCACCCGTATATCATCTCCGATGTCAAACACCAATGGATATGGGATCATCCATCGCCCATCTGTATGGGTCGAGAAGGTATACGCTAGTCTACTCTGGTATATCGATGCCCCGTCTCGATACACCCACGACTAGGGACCTTGAAGGATGCACTTATGGACTACCATGCCCCCACTAGTATGATCCGCATCATAGTCCAGGTAGTCAAGTGCACATCCTAAGGGCTTTACCAACATGTAACAGAGAGACAATCAGTGTACACGTTAAGGTAAAGAGCAACCAGATAGCATACTATCATGTCGAGCAAGAAAGTCCTCCCTATATATGTCCTAGCATCCACAACAATATACATCCTATGTACAGTAATGGCCTCTAGGGCATACATATAACTAACATGAGGGTCATATCACCTGCCTTCAAAACTCTATGGTTTCTCAACACCTGCAAAGAATTACAGATATGAGATCCTGATCCGGTATCCAATACCCTGGAAGTAGAGTTTATTGATAGACAGTTTTCAATAACATACACACCTGAAGCTGAAGCCGCAACTTGCTTCAGATCCTGTGTTCTGGCTTTCCAAGCCCTGCAATCTTTCTTCCAGTGTCCACTCTTGTGACAGTAAAAGCATTCTTCCCTTACCACAAGGTTTCCCGCTTCCTTTGTTGCTTTTGCCTTTCCCTTCGTATCCACTTTACTAACACCGCCCCTTGGTTTGGCGGGGGTTTTCTTCTTCTTTCCCTTGGCTTTCTCCTTGGATCTAGAAGAGGAAGATCCTCCTATAAACAAAGCGGATGTTTCCCTACCTTTCTGTATGATGCCCTCTGCACTCCTCAGCATGTTGAGGAGTTCTGAAAGTTCAACTTCCTTTTCCTGTAAGTTGAAGTTCAGGATGAACTGGGCGTAAGTGGAAGGAAGGGACAGGAGAATCAAGTCCGTATAGAGCTCATTCTCTAACGTGGTCCCAAGGTCCGCGAGCTCCTCAATGAAGCCAATCATCTTAAGCACGTGTTCCGCTACCGGTGATCCGATAGCCAATCTCGCCGAAAACAGCTTTTTCGAGACTTCGTATCTGGCGATACGGGATTGTTCTCCATACAGTTCTTTTGTATGAAGAAATATGGATTCAAGGTCCATATTCTCGTGCCTCCTCTGGTGTTCATTGTCCATAGAGGCAAGCACGAGGCACTTTGCCTTCGCGCAATCAATCTCCCAAGTCTTACGGATTTCCTTATCCGCGACGCTGGAGGTGGGACCTGGGGCAGGGGGAGCTTTGGTGGTAAGGAGATACCCCAACTTGTCATAAGTGATTGCCATTTTGACATTCCTGAGCCAATCTTTGTAGTTTGGCCCTGTCAGTATGTTTTTATCTAGTAGTAACTTAAGTCCAGTCATGATGTTTGGTCGCTGCAATTAGGAGAGAGAGAAGAAACACTTTAGCATGATGCTCTTGCAAGTTTAGAGTGGTTTTTAATTTGTCTAAACATGATGGCTCCCACTGTCTCTCGAATCCCTCCTCAAACCAAAAAGGAAGAATTAGTCAGGATCAATCTCACCATACAAAACTTGCTTAACCGTTCAGCCAGGCTAGTGTCGGTACTTCGAGGGAGGTTTTCCAACGCTTTCGTGAAGTTCCTTAATTAAATAACCTCTTTTCCCTTGGGGCGCAGCCCCGCTAACACCTTTCTAGACACCTACTAGGTTTATAGCATTGATCGTTAAGTGAGAAGTTTCCCAAGGAGTAGCATATACTCACAGTAGGATCGGGATCCAAATATCATTGCGTGACAAAACTGAAGGAATCCTACCAGAATCATCACACTCCAAATGGCATGCAGCGCTAGCAAGTTTCAGTTCTTTTGAAACTCCCGATGTGGATTTTTTCCCCATGCTCTTATGACCTTGACTTTGGCCAACAAATCATAAGTCACATGTCAAGTTCTATCTGTCATTCTTCAGGTTAATTTGAACCCACCCGCACCTACCCTTGACTTTAGCCAACAAGGCAGTATGACTGTCCCAAACCAACACATCTATCTATGCTGGACATGAATACCCAATAGCTACCAATCATTATGCCTTGACTTTGGCCAACAAACATAGCTTGAATACTATTGACCATCCATGTGAAACGACGGAGGGCTACGAATGGTTTTGGCGAAACCGTGAACGTAGTGAACTTGATATAATCGATGGAACGAGATAGCTTCTAAAAGGAGTGGTTTAAGCTCCACGTTTAAAAGTTATTTTGAAAAGAAACCGAGTGGTTTTTGAAAGTGTTCCAACGACTTTTACTTTGGTTTATTTTTCTTGCCTTAATTTTAATGTGTCCCATCAATTAATCCTACCATTGCAGAAAACAACGAAAATATGACGTACGCTTATGCCATCCGCATTCGCCATGGGGTCTCGTCATCACTCGTTAGGTTACTTAACTAACGACAGAGCGGGGGCTGGACTAGCGCGGATGCAAAATATAAGCAACGCCTAAATAGATATCTACATATAGATATATACATTCGTCAGATGCAATGATAGCCATTCTAGATCACAGATGAATACATTGGATATACTAGGAATCCGCATTCCGTTCGAGCCTGTAACCGAAAGCGGATTACACGGTCGCGATGAATAGCTAATACCCCACCCTAGACCCCTACGGGTGCGGCAAACTACCCGCCAAGTACCCGTAGTGAAGCAACCTCCCTCAACGACGTGAGTAGGCCACTCGGCACTTCGAGATACCCGGTAGTTTGTGCACCCCACCTTGGGTCTATCCTAGGAGGAAAAAACAGTAAAAAGAAATTATACAATGACAGCTACAACCTCACCCCGGTTGTGCGGCCAAACAAATAATATTACATCAAATTTACATATTACATGAATTGAAAGATAAACAAAACTCTTATCTCACAATTCCCCCCGGCTATTCATCCGCGACAATCCAACGAATTCATATACACATACCATCAACATTACAGATTACAGATATGTATAACCCCCACTAATCGACGTATATCGATTAGCAGACGTTCAATACAAATATAACATTACAGATACAACCCATTAGCCTAAGTCTACAGAAAATCGACCAAAATACGGATTTGTAACTACCCCAAATACAATCTTGTTCTCTAGAAATTCTGGGCAGAAACAAACAATCTGAAAAATCACAAAACACCAACAGAAGAAAACTGCATGAGAAACGATCCACGGCCGAGTCAACTCGGCCGCGGATCCGCGGCGGGAGCAAGCTCCTGCCACGGATCCGCGGTTAGTTGATCGACTCACTGGATCGTTTTTCTTGCCTGTTCTTTATAAATCCTGAGCCGATTTTTAATACAAGATTTATTATTTTTTGAGCAGAAATAAAAATCGGCAGAAACTTGATATTTTTAACGTGTTTTGCGGTTTTTCGTCCGATCGAAATTCTAGATACTTTGCTAACATGCTAGGGTGTGTTTAGCTAGGCTCTGATACCACTGTAAGTCCATGTTACCTCTCCCGGTTCTTTCGGGCTTGCGGAAATGATGAACAACGATTTTTCGGGTCATGGTAACATGGACTATAAAACACGGATCTTTGCTAAACTACACACTAGAAACTAACAAGAGCTATTGCTACTCGGTTAGGGGTTATACCTCAACTTGAACTCCTTCTCTTGGACTCTTGGTGGTGGTCGTATGGTTCGTTCCTCGTCTCCTTCTCTTGCCAAAGATGGATCCACCTGAGGGTCTCTACCTTGAGCTTATTTCTCGAACTTGAGAGAACTAAAGTGTCCGGCTTGCTAGACCTTAAACATTAGGATGAGTAGAGAGTGGCTTTGGTGTTTTATCTCCAAGGATATGTTTCTCAACACATGAGATGAATTTTCCTTGAGCTAGAAGAAGAGGAAGAAGAAAGGATGAGAGAGAATCAATATGATAGAATGAGAATAGTTTTTACAACCATAACAATATATGTGAATTATCTAATTAATAATATTAATCCAAAATGAAAAAGGTGATGGTTGGTTTGATAAGACCATTATCATTTCACATTAAATGTTTTTGCAAAGATCAAAGAGCATCTTTGGAAAGAAATGATGATGGTCAATGTTTCAACCTTGGTCAACAAGTCAACCTTGGTCAACAAGTCAACAAACCCTAACTATAACCCAATTTCATTTAAATAACATTATCAATTGATATTTCACATATTCATTAGGGTTTGGTAAACGACAACCGTCAACAGTGCATACACACCCGTACCAAAACCCTAATGAGAATCCTCTTCCTCTACCTCAGTCAACTGTGCATACACACCCGCATTCGTGTTCCGAGGAGCACGAATACTATGAGGTAAAACTAACCCCAAAGCATATACTAGGATCTGGCTCAAACCAGAGCCCGCTAGTAACAACTTTCCGGACACCAAACGTGCACAAGTGCGCGGATGTGAACGAACCCTGTCGCAAAACCATGCGACCTCTACTCTATTTTGCCCAAAGGAGAATAACCCTCTGTATGGGACTCTAAAGACTCGACACTACGCTGGCAGTGGGTTTAACCACAGACCACAAGCGGCACTAGCTGTACGTAACGGTCCCCAGGTAGATGCCAATAAGAAGACGGACGAGGTGAAACCCATCTGAACTCCTACTGAGCCTGAATGTGACAATCTCCGTACAGTCTGGTCTGTTCGTCTGAGAACATCGCATTGCGGGCCTAGGGAGGTGGTAAATGTCAGTCCCCTACTAGCGGTACAAGTCGTGTCGGAGTGTAGCCCAGAACACCTGAGATAGCACTGGAAACCTACCAGTCTATCTCGCTTGCCCTGGCTCGGGACTTTGTGTAATGGCTCTCCTAGACACAGCGCGATATCAACCCCCAATATCGGGAGAGACGAATCCTGTCTAACCGTCACTGCCTCAAAGTGCTTCAGGACTGCACCCAAAAACTACCTGTTTGCATGACTCCTTTCAGCTGTGGTAGGGTAGTAATCAAAGTACAGTGGGAACACACTCGAGGCGAAGTGACAGTGTCAAGTCAACGGACTAAGCTGTACTCATGTCACCTGGGAACTGATAACTGACGATATGTATAGTACCAACCAACAGTTCCCGACGAGTCCTGTCCAGTGTACTCATAACCTAACGAGTACCCGCATACTATCTCAAGTACGGCGTACTGACGGCTGTGGGACAGACCGTTTCCCAAGCTGGGATGAGAAGCGCATACGCTAGTCTACTCTGGAGTATCGATGCCCTGTCTCGATAGTCCTACGACTAGGGACCTGCATAAGGATGTGCTTGTGGATTATCCAGCCCCCATGAGTGTGACTACCATCACAACGCTGGTAATCAAGCAAAGATCCTAAGGGCTCCACTAATGTGTAAAGGTGATATGCTATAAGAAACACATGCACACATTAAAGTAGAAACAAACCAAGTAGCATACTACTATATTGAGCAAGATTGTCTATACAAGGTGAATATCCCAAGCTTCCATCAAGTAATATACAAACTAGTATGATACAGTAATGGCCTGTAGGGCATATACACTAATAGTTGTGACCGTCGATTGACGAAGAGCTATCTCCTGCTTGGGGATGCCTTTATCATTCATGTATATATTATTCATGTTGTACCCCGTTCGGGGCCAGTAAACTCTGCCGAAATTTTCAGAAATGACTTGATGTTTTAAAAACGCATAATTCGTCTTCTGCTATTAAAACCACTTTCTTTAAAACGAGTTTTCTTTCATTTATTATTTAAAATGGTTTTAGATTTCTGGGATTTTGGTTTACTTGAATTAGATATGGTCCTATAGACTTCATGTGATTCAAGTGCCAGTCACGTGCCATTTCGGGTCGTGACAAAGTTAGTATCAGAGCTCTAGGTTAACCTTGGTTAGAGTCTATGTTTGACTATGCGGAGCCTAGAGCGTTTGTATATATACGGAATCTAGGCTTGACTTTACGGAACTCAGACTTAGTCGAGGGGGTATTAGTCCCGAACTTTCGTCGCATAGGTTGACCTTGGTTGATGGAGTAGGTGACTTAAGGAGAGTGACGTACCGTGTGTATGTTCCGCGGCATACTTACGATATGCTACTCCGCTTAAGAAGCCTTAGGATGTACATTTCCTTGCACATAATTATATTCATTCATGATCTATCCTCATCGATATCGGTTTATGGTTTTGCTGCCACGATTACACGGGCAGAGAGAGATACGGCTAGAGTTGCGGTCGGCATGAGCTCATCACGGACGAGGACAGACTAGGGCGTTATTCCAGGGACATACGATTTGCATAGATGCGTCGTTTTATTGTGTTTTCGCGCCATGAGCGTTTGATGGATCACTTTTAAGAGATTTCTTGGATGTGCAGATCAGCACCAGAGGATTGGGCCACTGCTAGAGGCCAACCAGAATGTGATGACCGTTGATGCACCATTATTCTTGGTGATTGAGGCACTGTTCAGCGTGCGGACGAATGAGCCAGTGATTGCTGCGAATGACAAGATATCGCCCCAGATGTTTGGAACTAATGCCGCACGAGTTATACTTAGAGATATGATAGAAGATCGCCAGTCACCCAAGGAGGAATGACTAGGACATGTGATTCGTTGCCTACCCCGATGCGAGGTCATCAGATTGATTTATTTCAGCTAGAGACGACTTCACACAGGTACATTGAGTGTCGATAGAAACGATTGAATGTTAGAACCATTTTTCCAAGTTTAAAGTATTCGGAGAAACATGCGAGTAATTCTGTGGACCCTCTAGAAGAATGAAACCCTAACTCGACATAATGACCATGGGAACGCTTTTGAACCTTAGGGTTTGCGGCAGTTCCGCGGTGCCTTTAGTGAGGCTTGGGTCTGCCCTTCTACGGCTAGTCCATAGGTACTGTGGTATGTACGGGAATACTAATAAACCGTACTCAAGATGTTGAGCTCATGGGGGATTATGGAACTTTGACGAATCGATCGAGAGGTTCGACGTCATTCAGATATCATGTGATGGGATACATTACTTGGGAGACTCCAAATACGAGTATAGCTGTTAGGTTTACCTAGCACCTCATGAAGGGTCATCACATGTCACAAAATTAAATTTTTAAGGTGCTAAGTGAACAAGCAAAGAATCATCACTAGAATTTTAGGGTTTCTAAACATACACATCATCACAAGTAGATAAAGCTAGGGTTTTGAGAGTACAACCTTTATAGCTCCCTACGCTAGACTCCTCGGCTACTTGAGGGTTGGAAAACGTCCGCTTGAGAACCTCTAGGTCCACGATGATCCACCTGGAGTCCTCTTTGTCCAAGCTTGTAACTTCACAAGATCAAGAGAAGAAAATGGAAGCTAACACTCTTCACAAGTGGGCAAGACTAGTGTAGAATGGTGTTGTGGTTGGTTTTCTCACTTCAAAATCCTAACTTGATGAGTATTTTGCTCGCTTGAGAAATCTAGAGATCAAAGGAGAAAGGAGGAAGAAAATGATGGCTTTTGGAAAAACAAGAGAATGATAATGTGTTATGAAAAATAGAAAATATAAGTATATATATTTTCTACTCTTCATCTCAAACTATAGTTACTTTATATGGATATTATTGCGCTTGAGTTAAAACACAAAAGGAAGATTAAATCATGGTTAAAAAGTAGGTGAACAAGGTTAGTTCAAAGAAGAGTGTAGAAGATAACCATGTGTTAATCTTTCTCATTTCTTTTGTTTTAAAACAAATACAATATATATCCATATATATAATTATAAGGTGTGAGTCTTATATTTCCACCATCTTCTACATATACAACCATGATAGAATGATGTATGCATGTATGTGTGCATGCACATCCATATGTGCATAAACAAGAATGAATGCATACATGCATGCATACCCCAAAAAGACAAGAAAAGGATTTGTAGTGAGAAACTAATGGTTAAATGATAGATCAACACTTGATGTATCAACCCGGTCATATCACATACGACCCAACCAAAAGCAAGCCGCCCGATTAATATACGGTATCTCATACGCGCATTTTAGCCAGGCCCACGCACATATCGCATATGCGCACCACGACATTTCGCCTGGAATAGGTAACTCCTTTGTGGGACTCTAAGACTCGTCAATACGCCGGCATTGGGTGATGATCATATCAAGCACCCCCAAGCCGCAAGCGGTCAGCTAAACGTAACGGCCACCCGGGTATTGAGCGATCAGAAGAAAACAAGCGAACCTGCTACAACTCCCGTCGAGCCAACCGGCAACACTACCGTACAGTCCGGTCTCTTCGTCAGATATGCTGCATATCGAGTGTAGGGATGGTAACGTCGACCCTAATAACTCAATAAGTCATGCCGATGAATGGTCTATAACAGATCGAGAAACTACTGATAACACTTATCAGCAAATCTCAACAGCCCTGGCCAGGGACTTACTGATATAGCCAGTCGAGCACAGCACAGCATCAACTCCCAATACTGGGAGAGACGAAACCCTTCCTATCGCTCATCGCCTTCGTGTGTCTCGAGACTGTACCCAACGTCCACCTGTTTGCACGACTCAGTAGAGCCGTGGTAGGATGGTAATCAAAGTACAGTGGGTGAACACACAAGACTCTATGACGATTTCGGGTCTACAGACTAACCTGCACCAGTGTCACCTGAGAACTGCTATCCGACGATAGATATAATTCCATATAGGAGTTCTCGGCGAGTCCGTCCAGTGTACCCAGTCAGTACTGAGCACCCGTATACGTTCTCGATGTCAAACATCGATGATTGTGGGAACATCCATAGCCCATCATATGGGTCTAGTATCATATACGCTAGTATACACTGGTATATCAATGCCCCGTCTCGATACACCTACGACTAGGGACATTCCAGGATATGCTTATAAACTGCTGATGTCCCACTAGTATGATCTCTATCATAATCACAGTAGTTAAGCCTATATCCTCAGGGATTTATCAACATGTATGAATGAATAAAAGCATGATCAAATCAACATGTCAGATAAAGAAGAACCAGATAGCATACTATCATGTCGAGCAAGAATGAACACTGAATATATATATACATGTATAAATACATCCACTATCATATAATGGCCTCTAGGGCATACATATATCCAACAATATCCCACTTGCACTAAGGGCAGTTATTGGCGTATCTCATACCCAACATCTCAAAAAGTCGCTCATGCCGCGGCTGAGGGAGGGCCTTGGTGAGTTGATCCACGGCGTTATTCTTTGTGTCTACTCTCTTAATCTCGATCTCGCAGAGATCTACAATCTCCCGGATCAAATGAAAGCGCCTCAGGATGTGTCTGGACCGTTGATGGGACCTGGGCTCCTTGGATAATGCCATAGCCCCATTATTATCACAACACAATAGTATTGGATCAATTATGGTTGGAACTACTCCTAGCTCCGAGACGAACTTCCTCATCCAGACGGCTTCCTTGGCAGCATCATTCGGAGCAATGTACTCAGCCTCTATCGTAGAGTCTGCAACGGTATCCTGTTTGGAACTCTTCCAACTTACCTCCCCTCCATTGAGGGTAAATACAAACCCTGAGATAGATTTGATGTCGTCCTTATCGCTCTGGAAGCTCGAATCGGTAAAGGCCTCCATTTGGAGATCTCCGTTTCCATACACCAAGAACAATTCTTTAGTCCTTCGCAAGTACTTAAGAATGTTCTTCACAGCTATCGAGTGATTCTCCCCTGGGTTGGATTGATACCTGCTTACAACACTAAGTGCATAAGCTACATCTGGGCGTGTACATAACATCGCATACATTATAGATCGTACTGCCGAAGCATAGGGTATAATGCTCATGCGAGCTCTCTCTTCATCGGTCTTTGGACAAGAATCCTTGGAGAGAGTGACCCCATGGCAAGCGGGTAAGGCACCCCGCTTGGAGTCTTCCATACTAAACCTTTTTAGGATGGTGTTGATGCACTTGGTTTGGGACAATCCCAATAACCTCTTGGATCTATCCCTATAGATCCTTATGCCCAGAATGTATGTGGCATCACCCAGGTCCTTCATGGAGAACCTTAGTGATAACAAAGATTTGACCGACTGTAGCATAGGAATATCATTTACTATCAGAAGAATGTCATCCACGTACAATACAAGGAATGTGACAGCTCTCCCTACAGCCTTCTTATAAACACAAGGTTTATCTGGATTTTTGATGAAATCAAACTCTTTGATAACATCATCGAAACAGATGTTCCAACTCCGTGATGCCTGCTTTAACCCATATATGGATTTAAGCAATCTACATGCTTTCCCGCTGCTCCCACTGTCAATGAAGCCATCCGGCTGATCCATATAAACGCATTCTTCTAAATCCCCATTTAGAAATTCCATTTTAACGTCCATCTGCCAGATTTCATAGTCATAGTGAGCAGCAATAGCAAGTAGGATCCGAATGGATTTAAGCATGGCTACGGGCGAAAAAGTCTCGTCATAGTCCAAACCTGTTCTTTGACGAAAACCCTTCGCCACAAGTCTTGCCTTGTAGGTCTCTACCTGCCCATCTACACCAATATTTCTTTTAAAGATCCATTTGCATCCGACAGGTTTTACCCCCAGGGGGTACAACGTCCAAAGTCCAAACTTTGTTGGTGTATATAGACTCCATTTCGGATCTCATGGCATCCAGCCATTTCACAGAGTCTCCACTCGTGATAGCTTGCTGAAAACTGGTAGGATCATCATCCTCCATGATGTAGTCTTCTCTGTCACCATCAATGAGGAAACCGTAGTACCTCTCCGGTGGGCGAGAAGTCCTACCAGACCTACGGAGTGGCTGAGGTTCCTCAGTTTCTATTGCAACAGCCGGTTCAACCATGTCATCATTTGTAGTTTGTGTCTCTAGAACCTCTTCTAGATCCACCACATTGCCATCATCTTTATCTGTGAAAAACTCTTTTTCTAAGAATGTGGCATACTGAGAAACAAACACCTTTTGTTCCTCCTTGTGGTAGAATAGATATCCATAAGAGTTCCTTAGATATCCCACAAAGTTGCACATGACTGACCGTGTCTCTAGTTTGTCCGGATTCTGCTTTTTATCATAGGCCGGGCAACCCCAAATCTTAATTCTCTTAATAGATGGTCTCTTCCCATACCATATCTCATATGGCGTGGTAGACACGGTTTTGGTTGGAACCCTGTTCAAAAGAAATGCTGCAGTCTCCAATGCATGCCCCTAAAATGAGATAGGTAACTCAGCATCACTCATCATGGATCGGACCATATCTAATAGGGTCCTCCGTCGTTCAGACACACCGTTGTGCTGTGGTGTGTAAGGAGGAGTGAGCTGAGATAGAATCCCATTCTCTTTTAGGAAGTTTTCAAATTCTGTACGGAGGTACTGTTGGAGATAGTGCCCTCAGAGTCAATTATTGGATCACAGGCACGTGATTGCAATGATTGAGGGAGGACCTATCCCGGTAGGACAGTCTTACTCGGGATGATAGTATGCTATCTGGTTTACCTTTATCATCGTGTACTGCTTCAGGTGACCTTACAGGTCGCTATTACACGCTGATAGAGCCCCTAGGATTCTTGCTTGACTGCCAGCAATATGAGGGCGATCATATACGTGAGAGCTGGTGGTCTATAAGCACATCCTTAAATGGTCCCTAGTCGTGGGAGTTTCGAGACAGGGCATCGATTCTCCAGAGTAGACTAGTGTATACAGTCGAGACCCCAACGAGGGGCGGTGGCCGGTCTCACAAGCCACTGGTGTCAGTTGGTTCACCTAAGATGTATACAGGTGCTCATTTGGTTATGAGTACACCGGACAGGACTCGCCGGGAACATGCTAGTTGGTCTTATACTTGACGTCAGATAGCAGTTCCCTGGTGACATGTGTACAGGTTAGTTCATCGACCTGAGATCGTCATTTGTCTCGTGTGAGTTCCCACTGTACTTTGATTACTACCCTACCACGGCTCAAAGGAGTCGTGCAAACAGGTTTTAGTTGGGTACAGTCCCGAGCCACATGGAGGCAGTGAGCGGATCTGCAGGGGTTCGTCTCTCCCGGTATTGGGGGTGAGGTCGCGCTGTGTCTAGGAGAGCCATTACACAAAGCCCTCGGCCGAGGCAGGAGATTTACTGGTAGGTATTCCAGTAGTATCTTAGGGTGTTCTGGGCTACACTCCGACACGACTTGTACCGCTTTTGGGGGTCTGACTTTTACCAACCCCCTAGGCCCGCCATGCGATACTCATAGACGAACGGACCGGACTGTACGGATATTGTCACTGACAGGCTCAGTAGGGCGTCAGGATGAGTTCGCTCATCGACGTCCCTTTTGGTCAATAGCTGGTGTCCCGTCACGTATTGGCTTATACCTCTGACGTGCTAGTGGTTAAATGCACAGCCATAGTATTGACAAGTCTTTAGAGTCCACCACACAGACAGTTACTCAAGTTTCGGGCGAAACGCTGTAGAGGCCGTATGGAGATATGGCAGGGTCCGATCAGATACGTGCGGTATTGCACGGATCAGGATCGGACGGTTTGTACTAGAGGCCGTATAGATATATGGCAAGGTTCGATCAGATACGTGCGGTATTGCACGGATCAGGATCGAACGGATATTACTAGCCGGCTTTGGTTTAAGCCGGATCCTAGTTTAGTACAGTGTAGATTTTGTCTCATTGCATTTGTATCCGGTCGGAATACAGATGCGGGTGTGTATGCACAGTATCGGGGTTTTCCTTTAATTTATTACGGGACCAGTTTTCTGGAGTTGCCAGTTTGCATTCCGTTCCGGCCGGTTTTCCTTTGTTCTTTCCCGGCCGGACTTTTCCGATGGAGGGAGTTATTTGCAAGTTTGCAAATAACTTTTTGTGGAGGGGTTTTCTTGCAATTGTGTGGCTTCATGATGAGATTCCTTTTGCATCAACATTTTTCATTAATTGTGATTGGAATAGATTTGATATTGATTTGAGATGGTTATCATTTCTTTAGGGTTGTGGTCACCCCCTTACTTTTACTACACTCACCTCCCTTATACATGATGCTTTCCCTCCACCATTTCCTTGTTAGCATGGCCGGCCACATTTGAGAGAGGAGATGAGAGAGTTTTCATTTTGTGAGGGTGTGGGAAATTTATCATCCATATCATTTTTCCATTGCCACCAAAATTCCTAAGTTCATTTCTCAACCTCATTCCTCCATCAAGGCAACATAACCCCAAAGAGACAAAGCTCTACACATTCTACAGCAAATCTTGGGTACGTCGACTTGCCAGCTTCGTGCCCGAGTTGCCTCGGTATTGAGGTGGGAGCCCGTAAAAGATGCAGACGATGTGGTGCCCTTCCGGCAAGGAGGCGACGACCGGAGTTTCCGCAGGAGATCGGGACGATGACTAGAAGACCGGAGGACTCGGATCGCTTGGTATATCTCTTTTCCCATCTCTAGTTTGCTAGTATCGGTTAATGGTTACGATCCGGGTATATTGTCCACGGTAGCGCCAGTTTAAAACTTAAGAAAAATTTTTGATTCCGCATTTTGGCCTCGGATAGACGGCCGGGGCGCTGCCGTGACGCAACATGGTATCAAAGCCACGCCATTAACCTTGTCTAGCTTTGTCTAATGTGTTTTACATTTCCGATCGACCAAAATTCCAAAAAACCGCGTTTTCTTTACATCAGTTTTCTGTTGATTTGTTTCTTGCTCAAAAAAAATTTCAGGTTGCAGAAAAGTGATGTACTGGAAAATATAAGGCTACTGTAGAAATTCGACAGAGTGATTCCATAGTGGGAGCTCGGAAACGCGGCCAAACCCCCCTTTGGGCCGCGGTTCCGCCGCACTATGATCAGATCACTGTGTCATTTTTCTTCAGTTTCTTTCTGGGCTGATTTTAGGGGTTTTGGAATATTAATATTGGGCCCAGAATTTCTTGTTGTGCTACAGTAGTACTTGGGGGGCCCACTTGTTAAAATTTGATTGATCGGATATTTTAAACACAATGGTTCACAGTATTTACATTAAATCTACGACCGTGAATGTCACTTGATCGGTAAATCCTGTCTAACTGCTATAGCCCGGTTGGACGGATTTGCGAACGTGACATTCACGTTGATGTCTTGTGTATTGCTGTGATGTTGCGGATCGGTCGTGGGGGATAGCCTGGATGCAATGTTAGTACAGTTTTGTTTTATATGTACATTTGATATTGCGGGGCGAGCGTCCGACATGTGGACTGCCGTCACTGCCTGTTTGTATTATTCTTTTGGGGAACGACCTGGTTGCGGTCGATGTACCCGTTGTATGTATATTTTACTTTCTGTACTAGGATTACCCCGCGGAGGGGTGCACGGATAGCCGGGTTCTAGAGGGCAACGGGCTCGCATCTCTTGGCATTGAGACGGAGGGGGCTTCACTCTAGGATTGGCGGGCTATTCGCCGCACTCGTAGGGGGTACAGGTTGACCCAGGAGGGGTGTCCAAGTTACCGGATTCCATGAAGTGCTGGGTGGTCCATTCACGGTGCTGAAGGGGGCTGCCTCGCTTCAGGTTTTGGCGGGTGACTTGCCGCGCCCGTAGGGGTCTAGGATTTCATTGCACAGGCTATCCACACGACCAGGGGAACGTCGGGTTTCAGCAGCGGCTCTGTGAAACCCGGGGATCCCAGATATCTGTATTGTTCTGTGATGCTGTACATTTCTGTGATGTTGCATTTTATCACGCCTTGAGCGAATATAATATATTGGTATATATATTAGTAGATGTTGTATATGTTTTACATCCGCGCTAGTCCAGTCCCCGCTCTGTCGTTAGTTAGCTAACCTAACGGGTAATGACGGGACCCAGTGGCGAATGCGGATGGCGTATACGTACATCAGTATATTTTCGTTCTTTATGGTGTGATCAATTGATGGGACTGCGTTGATTCGGATCAATGCAAGCTAAACAAACCTATTCTGATGTTGTTGGAACATTTTCCAAAAAGCTGTTATTGCAAGGACGTTCACTTTTGTTTTGCATCGTGGTATTCAGTTGGAATATCCTGCTCCTCAGTCGACGAGGCAAGGGCCGAGATCCCTTCACCGGGAGTGACCCCTTGGACAGAAGTTTGCGTCAGGGCAATAACTTAACTATAGCCGATTGCCTTTTGCTTTGCATCGTGGTATTCAGTTGGAATATCCTGCACCTCATTCTACGGGGAAAGAGCCGAGATCCCTTCACCGGGAGTGACCTCTTTAGCAAAGGTTTTCGTCACTATATTTTTATAAAAGGTTATGCAGTTCCTTCAACGATATCAAGTTCATTACGTTAAAGGTTTTTCGCCAAAAACCAGCCGTAGCCCTCCGTCATTTCCTACAGGTATTATTTAGTATTCGTGCTGCGTTTGTTGACCTAGTCAAGACGTAGTGTTCGGTAGCTAAGTGGTACTTGTTTGTTGCATAAGTGGGATTGGTTAAGACTGTCGTGCGGCCTTGTTGACCTAGTCAAGGGCACGTACGGGTGGGTTTAATGCAATCCAGAATAATGACGGGTTGAACTTGACTGGCGGTTTATGGTTTGTTGACCTAGTCAAGGTCATAAACCGCTTGGGGTAAAAACATACATCGGGAGTTTCTAAAGAAACTGAAACTTGCCAGGCATGCGCATACCTTCTGGAGTGTGGTGACTTGAGTGGATTCCGTCAAGTTATCATGCGATGATAGTTGGATCCCGATTCCCACTGATGAGTTGGTTTACTCCTCGGGTGATCCCGGCTAATTCTTCTTTCAGGTTTGGGGAAGAATTTGACGTTACAGTGGGAGGTTTCCTGATTAGACAAAGTGATAACCATTCTGATCTAGGTTAGAGTGCACGCTGAGTGTTTCTTTTCTCTCTCTCTTTGACAGCGACCATTGACCCGACCCTGAACTATGACTCAGTGACCAAGTTGACCGAACCTTCTTAACACTGGCTTTTGGATTGTCAGAATCACTAACCTCATTGCCACTCCTACTTTTACCCTTTTTCTCCAGGACACCCCGTATTACTACGAACGTCCACTTCCATTGGACAAAACCATCGTATGGTTAGATACGAACTCGAAGGAATTTATTCGAGGATGGTTTCCGGTTCTGGAGAAAACGAATAGGACTATTCAGTTGTCTTTTCCTTTTACCTTCTCTCTCAGATTGCGAGTACTCCTTGGCTTAGGAGATAGTACACCTATTACGCAAATTGGATAGTCTTCTTCCAAACCTTAGGCTGGTGCCGAACGGTGGGGAATGAAGAATACCAATTAGCCTAAACAGGTGTACAGAAGGTATTAAGTAAAGACGAAGAAAGGGATTAGTAAGAGGGCAAAGTAAATTGCGACTGCTATTCACGACCATACCAAATGTTTCTTCGCCAATCCTAAATCACCTTTGTATTTCTCCAGGGCACTCCGTATCACTACGAAGATCCCAAGTTTATTGGATAATCCATCGTATGGTTATATATGAACTCGAAAGGAACTTGTTCCAGTTCGGGGATGGATTCTGGTTCAGGAGAAATAGGAATAAGGTTTATTCGGTTGTCTTTTATCCTCACCTTCTCTCGCATTGCGAGTGCTCCTAGGATTAGGACAGTACACCCATTATGCTTATTGGATAGTCTTCTTCCAAACCATAGGCTGGTGCCCAACGGTAGGGAAGGAAGAAAACCATTTGGCCTAAAGGGGTGTGCAGACGGTAATGACTAAAGACATATAAAGGGATTTGGACAGATGGCAAAGAGATATGCGGTTACAGTTGTGAATCTGGATAATGGTAGAGGCATTACTAGGAATACCAGGATACCCCATCGAAATATTTCAATGTTTCAGTTCAACTGTGTACTGTTAAAAGAAAACTGATTTCCCGATTAGACACTTGCTCAAGGGTATGTATTTACCAGGTTGGATTCTCATATCTGTATGGTTTTACAGATGATGAGTGGGAGTAAGTTATTGGGAATTAGGTGACCATCCTCATTATATCGGGATTCGTTGTAATTGGTGATATTTGAGGAAGCCACCTGGTTTGTTTGCCGGTCGGCAAATATTTGGTTTTGAATATCCGTTGTTATGCGCCAATTTCAAATTGATATATCTGTACGTCTATTTTTATAGAGTGAGAGATACCTTTTTGAAATTATGTCTATGACATTTACTTATATCAGTGGATAGTTAGGTAAGGAGCATTGAACAGCGGTGTAATTCTTCTTAACCATAAGTACAGTTTTCAACCTACGACACACAGTGAATGAGTTATTAGACTCAGGGGACTTATACAAAGTATTGTATATTGTCCAGTATCCATTAGGACAGTGGGGTTGGTTCTCGTACTATATTCGGTTTACTTATGACTTCTCTAGTTTTTAGACAGATGTTTCGTTGAAACACAGGGTCCGAATTTTGAGAAGTTATAGGTATATGAATAAAGTAGAGAACCAGGTATTGCAAGTATCGGGATTCTTCAAGGTGATCGAAGATGTAGATACTTGTATATGGTATTCAGTTGATAGTAATGATTAAGAGAACTTGCTTCTCTTTCAGGTTACTCATAATTGGAAGCATTCCTAAGTTGAATAACGCTGATCGGCCTCCTTCCATTTAGTTGACATGCACTGGAGACAGCTGCATGATTTGAATCTGGTTTCAATTAAATCAGTGCCTCTGGTTCTATATTGGATATAGAACAGTTCATATCTTAACGATATTAAGGTACGGGGAGTTGTCCGGCTTATGCTTAAAACCAGACTCCGGATAACTCAAGGCACGTTTCTGTAATGGCTGTTTGTGGGTTGACCCAGGCTATGACGAGGGTTGATTTTCTACCATCTGGAAGATCAATAGTGATATTGTTCTTCACTCGCCACAATTTTAAAAGAAATGGATTTTTCAGAAAACAGCAGTGGGAGTATGGTAGAACTGGAAGTGATTCCAGAACCGCAAACGATTACTGAAAATTTGATAGGAACCTGAAGATTCAATCTGGCTTGACATTCCATTAGGCACTCCGCAGATATGGTGGGTAACCTCAGGCACTTGAGAGGTACTTCGGTATGCTCAAGGACGGTGGCATGGAGGTTCTTATTTACCCAGACTTGCCATTGCTGTTGTTCCAGACTGTGAAACCCGGCATGAGGATGAGTATAGCGTCATTCTAAACTGGCTTTAGAAGTGTACGTCTATATGACTCTGCCAGAGGGTTGTCGTAGTCAGTGGGAGCAGCGGAAGCATTGGTGGACAGTTGGCTTATGTCTATTTATAGACTGAAGCTGATATAGCGGAGATAGATCATCTATTTCTGATGTGAAGTCATAGGTTTGACTTCATCAGAATAGGGGATGGATCTGTTAAGAAGGTAGTAGGGTGTGATGTCCTGGTATTTGATGACGTACACAGAGTAGGAAGTGATATTCCTATACTACGATCGGTTATACTTTGGTTGTCACACAGTGGTTTCTCCACACAGGACATGGATATTATATCAGACATTCTGGTTACTAGATCTATGGTTTTAGATCTAGATTTGGGTGGTTTCCCAATCTGGGTACCTTGACAGCATTCTATGAGTAGTTAGAATGGACGACTCCTGGCACGGTAGTATACCTGCAGGTAATGGAGTCACCCTCTCTAAAGGTGTCTTACAGACTAAAGGCGAGAGGGATACGCATGATTGACAGATCACTTGCTTAGGCAATTGAGTCAATCATGAGATGTCAAGTACCACACCAGATGTTGTTCTTATAGTAGGTGCAATAAGTTGATATTGATCCAATCCTGGAGAAAAAGTCGGAAGCAGTTTTAGAACATAAGTTGATGTTCTAGGGATATGATAGCAGCTTTCTCTTTCGGGGGACAGTTATCATTCCAGGCTTCCAAAGTGACCTGGATGGCAGAGTGGCTGTCAGAGTTATAGTTTTCCCTCTGACGAGGGGCAGTATTTTGGACAGGTGGTCCAGGTGGATACAGAGGGAAAGGCATGGCGCAGGATACTGATTAAGTTCAGTTGACGATACAGTCTAAGAAGTTTGGATTTGGAGTTCATTTATGAGCTAGGTCCCATCAGATATCCATACATACTCTATGACAGGTATTGCTCATTTCGGGAGATGGCTTTCTCTGCGAACTTGAGATATAGAGAGACATAGAAAGAAACATCACAGCGGATCCACTCACTGAGGCTATTCCTCGAACGCAATAGTTTCGCAAACGAGCTTTGTGAGACTGACTAGTAGAGGAGTTGGGTGTTCGGTATCACACGGGCTGTGAGTATGCGACATCGCAATAATTAGCCTTGAGTGCAAGTGGGAGATTGTTGGAGATAGTGCCCTCAGAGTCAATTATTGGATCACAGGCACGTGATTGCAATGATTGAGGGAGGACCTATCCCGGTAGGACAGTCTTACTCGGGATGATATTATGCTATCTGGTTTACCTTTATCATCGTGTACTGCTTCAGGTGACCTTACAGGTCGCTATTACACGCTGATAGAGCCGCTAGGATTCTTGCTTGACTGCCAGCAATATGAGGGTGATCATATACGTGAGAGCTGGTGGTCTATAAGCACATCCTTAAATGGTCCCTAGTCATGGGAGTTTCGAGACAGGGCATCGATTCTCCAAAGTAGACTAGTGTATACAGTCGAGACCCCGACGAGAGGCGGTGGCCGGTCTCACAAGCCACTGGTGTCAGTTGGTTCACCTAAGATGTATACAGGTGCTCATTGGGTTATGAGTACACCGGACAGGACTCGCCGGGAACATGCTAGTTGGTCTTATACTTGACGTCAGATAGCAGTTCCCTGGTGACATGTGTACAGGTTAGTTCATCGACCTGAGATCGTCATTTGTCTCGTGTGAGTTCCCACTGTACTTTGATTACTACCCTACCACGGCTCAAAGGAGTCGTGCAAACAGGTTTTAGTTGGGTACAGTCCCGAGCCACATGGAGGCAGTGAGCGGATCTACAGGGGTTCGTCTCTCCCGGTATTGGGGGTGAGGTCGCGCTGTGTCTAGGAGAGCCATTACACAAAGCCCTCGGCCGAGGAAGGAGATTTACTGGTAGGTATTCCAGTAGTATCTCAGGGTGTTCTGGGCTACACTCCGACACGACTTGTACCGCTTTTGGGGGTCTGACTTTTACCAACCCCCTAGGCCCGCCATGCGATACTCATAGACGAACGGACCGGACTGTACGGATATTGTCACTGACAGGCTTAGTAGGGCGTCAGGATGAGTTCGCTCATCGACGTCCCTTTTGGTCAATAGCTGGTGGCCCGTCACGTATTGGCTTATACCTCTGACGTGCTAGTGGTTAAATCCACAGCCATAGTATTGACAAGTCTTTAGAGTCCACCACACAGACAGTTACTCAAGTTTCGGAAGAAACGCTGTAGAGGATGTATGGAGATATGGCAGGGTCCGATCAGATACGTGCGGTATTGCACGGATCAGGATCGGACGGTTTGTACTAGAGGCCGTATAGATATATGGCAAGGTTCGATCAGATACGTGCGGTATTGCACGGATCAGGATCGAATGGATATTACTAGCCGGCTTTGGTTTAAGCCGGATCCTAGTTTAGTACAGTGTAGATTTTGTCTCATTGCATTTGTATCCGGTCGGAATACAGATGCGGGTGTGTATGCACAGTATCGGGGTTTTCCTGTAATTTATTACGGGACCAATTTTCTGGAGTTGCCAGTTTGCATTCCGTTCCGGCCGGTTTTCCTTTGTTCTTTCCCGGCCGGACTTTTCCGATGGAGGGGGTTATTTGCAAGTTTGCAAATAACTTTTTGTGGAGGGGTTTTCTTGCAATTGTGTGGCTTCATGATGAGATTCCTTTTGCATCAACATTTTTCATTAATTGTGATTGGAATAGATTTGATATTGATTTGAGATGGTTATCATTTCTTTAGGGTTGTGGTCACCCCCTTACTTTTACTACACTCACCTCCCTTATACATGATGCTTTCCCTCCACCATTTCCTTGTTAGCATGGCCGGCCACATTTGAGAGAGGAGATGAGAGAGTTTTCATTTTGTGAGGGTGTGGGAAATTTATCATCCATATCATTTTTCCATTGCCACCAAAATTCCCAAGTTCATTTCTCAACCTCATTCCTCCATCAAGGCAACATAACCCTAAAGAGACAAAGCTCTACACATTCTACAGCAAATCTTGGGCACGTCGAGTTGCCAGCTTCGTGCCCGAGTTGCCTCGGTATTGAGGTGGGCGCCCGTAAAAGATGCAGACGATGTGGTGCCCTTCCGGCAAGGAGGCGACGACCGGAGTTTCCGCGGGAGATCGGGACGATGACGAGAAGACCGGAGGACTCGGATCGCTTGGTATATCTCTCTTCCCATCTCTAGTTTGCTAGTATCGATTAATGGTTACGATCCGGGTATATTGTTCGCGGTAGCGCCAGTTTAAAAGTTAAGAAAAAATTTTGATTCCGCATTTTGGCCTCGGATAGACGGCCGGGGCGCTGCCGTGGCGCAACAGGTACTCCCCACCTCGATCTCATCGAAGCATCTTGACACTCAAGCCGGTTTGTTTTTCTACTTCTTGTTTATATTCAGTGAATTTCTTGAAGGCTTCGGATTTGTGCTTTAGTAAAAATACATGACCGAATCTTGGGAAATCGTCAGTGAAAGTAATGAAGTAAGAAAAACCGCCTCTAGCTTGTGTAGACATTGGCCCACATACATCACTATGTTTGAGTCCTAGGAGCTCGGCAGCTCTTTCTCCGTGTCCGGTAAACGGAGTTTTGGTCATTTTACCCTTGATACAAGACTGGCAAGTCGCATAAGATTTATATTCAAAAGGATTTAAATATCCATCTTTGTGTAACTTGTTTAGTCTTGTTTCGTTAATATGACCAAGTCTACAGTGCAAAAGAAAAGCTTCATTTATTTCTGAAAGTTTTCTTTTATTAGTGTGTTGTATGTTGAAAACTGTGTGTTGATTTAGGACGTATATCCCGTTATTAAGTGTACTATACCCAACCAACATTTGATTTAGGTGAATGTTCATAACATTGTTCTGCAATACAAAATTATATCCTTCATTGTCTAACAAAGAAATAGATATTATATTACAAAGCATACTTGGTACAAAATAACATGGGTTCAAAACCAATATACACCCAGATGGCAACCCCAAGTGATACTCTCCCACTGCGACTGTATGTACATTGGAACCATTTCCAACGCGGAGAGTATGGTCACCTGTCTTCAAAACTTTGCTATTTCTCAGCCCCTGCATAGAATTGCAAATGTGAGAACCTGAACCGGTATCTAATACCCAGGAAGCAGAGTTTATTGAAAAACAGTTTTCTGTCACAAACACACCTGAAGCGGAAGCATCCCCATGCTTCTTTTTGAGATTCAAGTACTCTGTACAGTTGCGCTTCCAATGTCCTGTTTTGTGGCAATGAAAACATTCACCTTTTCCCGACTCTCCAGCTTTGGACTTTTCCTTCCCCTTGACCTTTTTAACTCTACCCTTAGGATTGGTGGGCTTCTTCTTTTTCTTTCCCTTGTCCTTAGCCTTTGGGCGAGAAGAGGAAGATTGTCCAACAGTCATAATGGGAGTTTTCATTGATTTCAGTGTGCTCTCTGCACTCCTTAACATATTAAGGAGTTTAGGTAGTTCCCTCTCCATGTTGTGCGTGTTGAAGTTAACTATGAATTGAGTAAAGGTTGAGGGGAGGGACTGCAGAATAATATCCGTATATTGTTCATTGTCTATCGTCCATCCAAGGTCCTCAAGCTCTTTTATGAGAGCTATCATCTTCAGAACATGGTCTCCTACCGGTGTGCCAGAGGCCATTCACATCTGAAACAATTTCTTTGATGCTTCGTATCATAATACGCGGGATTGCTCTCCATACAACTCCTTTTATGGAGGAATATGGTTTGAATATCCATATTCTCGTGCTGCTTTTGATGTGTGTTGTCCATCGATGCAAGCACGAGGCATTTGGCCATGGCACAGTCAGCATCCCATGTCTTGCGGACTTCAATGTCCGCAACTGAGGATTTTGGACCTGGGACGGGCAGGGCTGAAGCCGTGAGGACATATGATACTTTATCATAAGTCAAGGAAATTTTCAGATTCCTTAACCAGTCTTTATAATTGGTCCCATTCAGTTTGTTTTTATCTAGTAGAAGCTTGAGTCCAGTCATTGGTATCTGCCATTATGAGAGAGAAAAGAATACACTCAGCGAAAGCTCTTGCAAAGATCAGATTGGTTATTATCTTGTCTAATCGATGTCTCCCACTGCTTTAATCAAGTTTTTCATTCAAACCTTAAAAAGAAAACTAGCCAGGATTAATTACAGTCTACAACTTCGCTAACCGTTCAGCCAGCCCAGTGTCGGTACTTGAGGGAGGTTCCCCGTGCTTTCGCACGGACCTAATTAAAGTAAACCTCGTTTTCCCAGAGGCGTAGCCCCGTTAACACCTTTCTAGACACCTAATGAGTTATCTAATTGTAAACTGCAAAACTCTCTTAGGAGCAACTGTTGCCCACAGTGGGATCGAGATCCAACCATCATATGGAAGGTATGCAATCTCATTGCAAATCTCAACACTTGAAATTCCCGATGTGATTTTTACCCCTAGTACTTATGACCTTAACTATGGTCAACAAATCATAAGTACCAGTCAAGTTCTACCCGTCATTTCTGGATTAATTAGACCCATCCATATGACCCTTAACTATGGTCAACAAAGTCGCATGAATGTCCTAATCAACCTGCATCATATGCAGTGTAGGAAGACATCACACAGCTACCGTACACTACGCCTTAACTAAAGTCAACAAACGTAGCACGAATACTAAGTACTCTACTTCCTAAAATGACGGAGGGTTGCGGATGATTTTTAAGAAAATCTTTAACGCTTTGAACTTGATATCGTCGTAGAATCAAATGGTTTTCAAAAGGAGTGGCTTGTGCTCCGCAGTTTTGAAATATATATTTTTCATAAAGAGACGAGTGGTTTTCAAATCCGATTCTACAACATCTTTTTAGGTTTATTTTCTTTACATTAATCATATTAATGTAGTCCCATCATTTAAGTCCTTAAGCCAATCACAGAAAAGAAACAAAAATACAACGTACGCTTATGCCATCCGCATTCGCCGCAATGTTCCGTTATGCACCGTTAGGTTACTTAATTAACGGCATACCGGGACGGGACTAGCGCGGGTGCAAAACATAAGCAACGTCTACTATATATCTCATATATAATATATCATTCGTCTCAGATATCACAGAACACAGGCAGTAGAATCATATATATAATGTGGGATATACTAGGACGTCCGTATTTAGTATTTATCCAACAATAGAAAATAAGGATTCCAAAGTCGCGATGAATAGCAAAGACCACACCCCTAGACCCCTACGAGAGCGGCAAGCGACCCTACCAATCCTGGAGTTTAGGAGACCCGGTCTCGACTCCTCGAGATGGCCTCCCATTGAACCCCAGAACCCGGTCACTTGTGCTCCCTTCCTTGGGTCTATCCTAATGCGGAAAAGTAAATAATATACAACACTGGTGACATCAACCTCAACCCGGAAGTGCCCCAAATAAAAGGATATTACATTACATTTGAATTTTACAAGAATGAAAAATAAAACTCTCATCTCACATAAAACCCCCCGGCTATTCAACCGTGACAATCCTGCACATCATATCTCAGCAACACATAATATCATATATCAACAACGTAAGTATGCGTACCCCGATTGTCGTTGGTGTATAGCAACGAAACCGGCGATATGCGGCATACTACACTTACGGTCACAGAAAAGAAAGTGTAAAACTACAATATTTGGAATCCGCATTCTCTTTTGACATCGTAAATCCGAGATATCACATACCTCGCATTTCATGCCTTACTATATGAATTCCACATATTTATCACAATCCAGATAAATAGACAGTATTAAACATTTCGATTGAATAATCAAATACCCAAAATTTCCTAAAGCTCAACACTTGAGCGGAGTTCAAAAAGCCCGGAATGTGTCACAGTAGTAGCGGTCCATCCGTAGAAGGGTCAAGCCAACGCCTCACATGTGGCACGCCGTACTGCCTCAAACCCTAAGGTTCAAAAGGCAGTTCAAGACGGTCACATAATCGAGTTAAGGTTTGTTGTCTTCTAGAGGGTCCACCACAAAACTTGCACGTATTTCCGAAAGATTTAAACCCGGTGAAAAAGTGAGTTAATCATACCCGTTCGAACTTTTTAATACTTTCTAAGTTACCCGGAAAAAAGCACGAAATTAAAATTCCGATCGAATCATAGAATCCAAGACAATCTCCAGAACATACAACACTAGATTCAGATTACAAAATACCCAAAAATATACACAAGCAGACAAAATAATTACTGTACAAAAATGACGCAACAAATCATCTGTACGGCCGCGGAACCGTGGCCCAAGAGGCTATGGCTGCGGTTCCGCGGTGGAAAGTACCGTTCATGGAGTTGTTTTTCACAGTTGTGCTTATATTTCCAAGCTGAGTTTTTTCAGGATTGGAAAAACCATAGTTTGAAAAAATGTCCAGAGAGTGTTCTAAAAGTCCGTATTTTGGTTCGATCGGAGTTTTAACTTCATTAAAATGTCGCCTAAAGTTCTAGGTCGGCTCTGATACCAATGTTAGGTTTACCTAGCACCTTATGAAGGGGCATCACATGTCACAAAATTAAATTTTTAAGGTGCTAAGTGAACAAGAAAAGAATCATCACTAGAATTTTAGGGTTTCTAAACATACACATCATCACAAGTAGATAAAGCTAGGGTTTTGAGAGTACAACCTTTGTAGCTCCCTACGCTAGACTCCTCGGCTACTTGAAGGCTGGAAAACGTCCTCTTGAGAACCTCTAGGTCCACGATGATCCACCCGGAGTCCTCTTTGTCCAAGCTTGTAACTTCACAAGATCAAGAGAAGAAAATGGAAGCTAACACTCTTCACAAGTGGGCAAGACTAGTGTAGAATGGTGTTGTGGTTGGTTTTCTCACTTCAAAATCCTAACTTGATGAGTATTTTGCTCCCTAGAGAAATCTAGAGGGCAAAGGAGCAAGGAGGAAGAAGATGATGGATTTTGGAAAAACAAGAGAATGATAATGTGTTATGAAAAATAGAAAATATAAGTATATATATTTTCTACTCTTCATCTTAAACCATAGTTACATTATATGGATATTATTGCACTTGAGTTAAAACACAAAAGGAAGATTAAATCATGGTTAAAAAGTAGGTGAACAAGGTTAGTTCAAAGAAGAGTGTAGAAGATAACCATGTGTTAATCTTTTTCTTTTCTTTTGTTTTAAAACAAATACATTATATATCCATATATATAATTATAAGGTGTGAGTCTTATATTGCCACCATCTTCTATATATACAACCATGATAGAATGATGTATGCATGTATGTGTGCATGCACATCCATATGTGCATAAACAATAATGAATGCATACATGCATGCATACACCAAAAAGACAAGAAGAGGATTTGTAGTGAGAAACTAATGGTTAAATGATAAATCAACACTTGATTTATCAACCCGGTCATATCACATACGACCCGCCCAAAAGCAAGCCACCCGATTAATATACGGTATCTCATACGCGCATTTTAACCGGGCCCACGCACATATCGCATATGCGCACCACAACGTTTCGCCTGGACTAGGTAACTCCTTTGTGTGACTCTAAGACTCGTCAATACGCCGGCAGTGGGTGATGATCATATCAAGCACCCCCAAGCCGCAAGCGGTCAGCTAAACGTAACGGCCACCCGGGTATTGAGCGATTAGAAGAAAACAAGCGAACCTGCTACAACTCCCGTCGTGCCAACCGGCAACACTACCGTACAGTCCGGTCTCTTCGTCAGATATGCTGCATATCGACTCTAGGGATGGTAATGTCGACCCTAATAACTCAATAAGTCGTGCCGATGAATGGTCTATAACAAATCAAGAAACTACTGATAACACTTATCAGCAAATCTCAACAGCCCTGGCCAGGGACTTACTGATATAGCCAGTCGAGCACAGCACAGCATCAACTCCCAATGCCGGGAGAGACGAAACCCCTCCTATCGCTCATCGCCTTCGTGTGTCTCGGGACTGTACCCAACGGCCACCTGTTTGCACGACTCAGTAGAGCCGTGGTATGGTGGTAATCAAAGTACAGTGGGAGAACACACAAGACTCTATGACGATCTCGGGTCTATAGACTAATCTGCACCAGTGTCACCTGAGAACTTCTATCCGACGATAGATATAATTCCATATAGGAGTTCTTGGCGAGCCCGTCCAGTGTACCCAGTCACCACTGAGCACCCGTATACGATCTCTATGTCAAACATCGATGAATGTGGGAACATCCATCGCCCATCATATGGGTCTAGTATCATATACGCTAGTCTACACTGGTATATCGATGCCCCGTCTCGATACACCTATGACTAGGGACATTCCAGGATATGCTTATAAACTACTGATGTCCCACTAGTATGATCTCTATCATAATCACAGTAGTTAAGCCTATATCCTCAGGGCTTTATCAACATGTATGAATGAATAAAAGCATGATCAAATCAACATGTTAGATAAAGAAGAACCAGATAGCATACTATCATGTCGAGCAAGAATGTACACCGAATATATATATATACATGTATAAATACATCCACTATCATATAATGGCCTCTATGGCATACATATATCCAACAATAACCGTTGAAGCGCTGTCCATACAGCCACGAAGAGACGAGTCCGAAGTAGTCGACATTAGAGAAAAGTGGAGTAAGAGATTCGTACCAGATTTCGACGAGATGACGTTCCACTCCGCTGACATCAGAGATGGGATACGCATGCTGAGGCGTTGTATATTGATATATCTTCCTGAAGAAGTCGTGATGAGTATGCAGCCGTTCCGGAATAAGAAATTGATTTAGTAAAGGATGATGACTTCCGGGCAGTTCACCAGAAACGATATTTGGGAGAGACTTCGACAGAACCTTTCTGGAATACTATACGAGGAGACTTGGACCCAGGAGAGGTCATATTGTGCGCATCCAGCAGGCCAGAGTTCGGCATGGTCGACGAGATAGTTGGCCAGAGATCTTTAGAGGATGTGCCAGAGCGGGACTGTTTCCGTTGTTATTCCATATTGGGTTGTTGAGTCGAGGAGCAATATATCTAGTAATTCGTGGTGAGAGATAAGAGCCTAAAAGCACCAGGCGCCAGACCATGAACATGAGGCAAGTAGATATCTTGCTCTACTAGCTTTGGATGCACCGACACCTTCTCGACTGCGAGGGATGGACATATCGACGACAGTGTTTACGATCTGGGATTTGGTGATTCGAATATCACGCATCCGACATTTTTGGATTTCGGTATTTTAGACGATTTGTTTGCATGATTGAGATTTTGTACACTACGGTTGCACTTGACTTCGATTTGATGTCATTTGAGAGGTTGATTTTGATTTCATGCCTATGATATGCATATGATTTGACTTGTGCTTTCGGCATAGTTTTCATGCACTTTTAGTGTTTTGATTTGAATTGTGCACACTGATGCAAATGGTTGTGAGATTATATACCACGGTATACCTGATTTGGATTGAGGTTTATTGTATACCGTCGATTTCGATTATGATATTGATGTCGATTTCGTACACTCTTTGCATTTGATTTGGATTCTTCGCATACTTGGGCGCTTGATGCGATTATGGTGCACGCCAGATGCACTAAATCAAGATTCTTCGTGCATATCAGATGCACCTGATATCGCTGTCAGGCATACCCGTTGCCTATGACAGGTGTTTCGTGCACACCCGTTGCACTTAGATTTTGTTTCTGTGCACATGTATGGCACATTTAAGGATTTCGATTTTCGTGCGCACCAGACGCACGCGGCATTCTTATGCACATTTTGGGGATGATTTCCTATGAGTAGTACATTTTTATGATATTTGCTATTTAGTATAATAGCTGAGCAAGACTAGTCCGAGGATAGTACCTGAGTATATTTTTGCATGCATTGATAGATATCGAAGGTATTTCCAAAAATGAGCTATAGTCTCAGTATTTACCTACGTGTCTGAGACGACACGAAACGTTTAATAAAGGAAACCCTTCTAAATTATTTTCAAAACGGCGGGACGTGTATATTAAACAAAGGATATATATAGATATAGTTATTTTCTTACAATAAACGTCCGCCACTGTGCCGCGATACACGCATAACACAGCAACATGAAAGGTTTGGCATGCATTTCTTTCCGATGTTTTAATGATATTTACATATATAGTTGATGTATATCATGTTGTTTTTCGTATTAGATTTGACATTGGTGTCTTCACCATAACTCCGATGATTGCGGGATGCTTGACGGAGTTTTGATTTGGATTATATACTTGTTTTTCATGCGCATGCATTGCGCTATGATGTGCTTTATGTATTTATGATTTCGGGACCCCGATGACTTAGTCTTTTACTAAAATGTTTTAGTATTTGAGGGGTTTAAATTTAAATTCGGGGACCGAATTTCTTTAAGGGGAAAGACTGTAACATTTCAAAAAAATAAAATATTATTTTTGGGAATTTCTATAATTAAATAATAAATATATGGAATATTTTATTATTACGGTATAATTAAATGCCGATAAATCCGGAAAAATTTGGAAAATTATAGATATTACTGAAATGAGGGTGCTTCATATGATTTAGGCAAATTATGAATTTTTATAATTATTATATTCCATTTTAATGCTAATCGCGATTAAATATCACTAATCGCGTATTAAGCCGGATTTGTATACATAACATGCACCATGTCACATTTTAACACTTGTTACATTTTTTTATCATGACTTTTTCTCATTTTTCATGCATTGTTTGTGTTTAAATGAGAAGAGAAAAGAAAAGAAATGAAAAGAAAAAGAAAATGAATAAAGAAATGGGTATGGGCATGAGAGAGTGTGAGGGGTCTTCTTTGACTTGGCTTCATCCTTCATCTCTTCACCATTTCCCTCTCATTTCAGAAGTTGGCTGCTCCCTCCCCCCCTCCACCTCTAAACCCTCAAAACACCATGAAAAACACCCCAAAACATCATCTCCACTACATCAAAAACATGCACAAGCTCACTAGATGCACTTTGGACCAAGAAAAATTTGATTTTGATTACTTGGGGCAACTCAAGAAAATTCTTGAGTAGCCAAATGAGATAATTTCTGCACCATTAGATTAGTATTTCAATTCCATAAGTATCCATACAAGTTTAGAATCGATATTGTGTAGTTTAGCGAACTTTGAAATTTCAAGAAAAGGATTGGGATTTGAATTGAATCCTAGGGTATAAGTGAGGCTTAATGGTGACCTTAAACCGCTGTGGTGATTGATTTAAGACCAAAACCTGAGACTAGAACCCCAATTAGCGAACTTAGAAATCCCCGATATTCGTATTTTGTGAGAATTGTGTAGGGAAATTGAAATCTGCTAACACCCGAGGACTCTAAAAGTTATTTAGCAAACACTGAGAGATAAGCAGGCACCCAGGAAGCTTTACCCAAGATCCTAGCCCTACACCCTCACCTGGGCCGCAGATTTATTCCATCTGGTCGCAATTTGCGGCCAGGGTGGGTTGGAATTGTCTCGTGTTTGTTCTGTGGCTCCATCATCAGTAAACTAGACCCTTTACATATGCAAAATTGGCTAATTTCAGTTGGGGTAAAATCTGGGACCATTTTCATGAGTTGATGCATTGTTTTATGAATTCGTTTTAACTTGATTTGATATTTGATATTGTGTTCCGTCGTCTAATGTTTGTACGTCAGCGACGGGGGTTATTTGTGTAGGGTTCCTATCGACGGCAGCAAGGTTTCGGGAGGCATCTTCCATGCCATTTTAAAAAATTTGCCATTTCAAGGAACTCTAAACTAGAATCGTTAACTAGAAAACAATACAGAAACTATAGTAAACCATTTACAACTAAGTGAACTAGAAATACAACCTTTGTAGATCGGTCCTTCACTTCATAAGCTCCTTGTAGTAGTCCCTTCACTGCGTTGATGGAACTCCCGAACCCTTGCATGGCTTCACAAGGAGAATGGAACGTTCTTGCTTGAATTCTTCGAGGCCGAAGATGATCTACGTCGAGGGAATACTAGCTCAAGATTCTACTTCACTAACTAAAGGATTAGTGAAGAAAACACCCTATACTGAAGTGCTAATTTAGTAGAGGATGAGTGTTGGAGATAGTGCCCTCAGAGTCAATTATTGGATCACAGGTACGTGATTGCAATGATTGTGGAGGACCTATACCGGTAGGACAGTCTTACTCGAGATGATAGTACGCTATCTGGTTTGCCTTTATCAGTAGTGTACAAGTTCAGGTGACTGATCACTGTTACACTTTGATAGAGCCCTTAGGATCTTGCTTTACTACCAACAGTATGATGGCGATCATATACGTGAGAGTTGGGTGGCTTATAAGCATATCCTTAATTGTGGTCCCTAGTCATGGGAGTTTTGAGACAGGGCATCGATACTCCGGAGTAGACTAGTGTATACAGTCGAGACCCCGACGAGGGGCGGTGGCCGGTCTCACAAGCCACTGGTGTCAGTTGGATCACCTAAGATGTATATAGGTGCTCATTGGGTTATGAGTACACCGGACAGGACTCGCCGGGAACCTGCTAGTTGGTATTATACATATCGTCAGATAGCAGTTCCCTGGTGACATGTGTACAGGTTAGTTCATCGACCTGAGGTCGTCATTTGTCTCATCTGAGTTCCCACTGTGCTTTGATTTCTACCCTACCATGGCTCAAAGGAGTCGTGCAAACAGGTAGCTTTTGGGTACAGTCCCGAGCCACATGGAGGCACGTGAGCGGATCGGCAGGGGATTCGTCTCTCCCGGTATTGGGGGTGAGATCGTGCTGTGTCTAGGAGAGCGATTACACAAAGCCCACGGCCGTGGCAGGAGATTTACTTGTAGGTACTCCAGTAGTATCTCAGGGTGTTATTGGGCTACACTCCGACACGACTTATACTGCTTTTGGGGGTCTGACGTTACCAGCCCCCTAGGCAGATATGCGATACTCATAGACGAATGGACCGGACTGTATATACGTTGTCACTGTTAGGCTCAGTAGGGTTTCCGGATGAGTTCGCTCATCGGCCTCCCTTGAGGTCAGTCCATGGGCAGCCGTTACGCATAGCTAGTGCCGCTGACGGCTTGTGGTTAAACCCAGTGCCAGGGTGCTGACGAGTCATTAGAGTCCCCCACAGACAGTTTCCTAAGTTCGGGCGAAACATTGTAGAGGCCGTATGGTTTTATGGAAGGGTTCATAAAATGCACGTGCGTTTACGCACATGTCATATTTCGGGCAGATAATACTGGTGGGCTTTGGTTTAAGCCGGATCCGAGTATTATATTGAGTAGATATAATATCTTGGTCTCAGTTGCATTTGTATTCGGTCGTAATACAAATGCGGGTATATTTATACAGTTACGGGGTTGTCCTGAAATTCGTTTCAGGATCGCATTTGGAAGTTGCCGGTTTCCAGTTTTCAATCAGCCGTATTTAATATTCGGTTAAATACGGATTTACCTTTTCTTTGGATAAGTGTGGATGCTTTTAGAAGGTTCTAGAAGAGGTGATTAGGCTTGTGACTCATTTTTTCATTAATGGTGCATTTATTGTGTTCATACTTTGTGTTCATACATGACTCATTCTTTCATGATAAGCTTCATTCTTATTGTCACCAATTTTCTCCTACCCTCACCTCCCTCTTCATATAAGTGTGGCCGGCCCCCTCCTCTCTCACACACACATGATTGATTCATTTGGTTAAAAAATTATGATAGTTTTGGGGTGTATGGAAATTTCATAGCTTATTTCATTCCATCACCTGAATTAATTGGCAACTTCATTAACCGTTCGTCCATGGCTTTGAACGAAGTGAGACAAAGTATTCTACTCATTCTCTACATCAATCTTGGTCGTCTCTTTTAGAAAACTTTGTTAGTGTATATGCCCTAGAGGCCATTACTGTATCATACTAGTATGTATATTACTTGATGGAAGCTTGGGATATTCACAGTTGTATAGACACTCTTGCTCGAAATGGTAGTATGCTACTTGGTTTGTCTCTGCTTTAATGTGTACATGTGTTTCTTTATTGTATCATCTATACGCATTAGTGGAGCCCTTAGGATCTTTGCTTGATTACCAGCGTTGTGATGGCAGTCACACTCGTGGGAGATGGGTAATCTACAAGCACATCCTTATACACACGTCCCTAGTCGTGGGATTATCGAGACAGGGCATCGATACTCCAGAGTAGACTAGCGTATGCGCTTCTCATCCCGGTGCGGGAGGTGGTCTGTCCCACAGCCGTCGGTACGTCGTACTTGAGATAGTATGCGTGTGCTCGTTAGGTTACGAGTACACTGGACAGGACTCGTCGGGAACTGTTGGTTGGTATTATACCTATCGTCAGTTATCAGTTCCCAGGTGACATGAGTACAGCTTAGTCCGCTGACTTGACACTGACACTTCACCTCGAGTGTGTTCCCACTGTACTTTGATTACTACCCTACCACGGCTCAAAGGAGTCGTGCAAACAGGTAGTAGTTGGGTGCAGTCCCGAAACACTTGGAGGCAGTAACGGTTAGACATGATTCGTCTCTCCCGGTATTGGTGGTTGACATCACGCTGTGTCTAGGAGAGCCATTACACAAGTAGTCCCTGGCCAGGGCAAGCGAGATATACTGGTAGGTTTCCAGTGTTATCTCAGGGTGTTCTGGGCTACACTCCGACACGACTTGTACCGCTATTAGGGGACTGATGTATACCACCCCCTAGGCCCGCCATGCAATGTTATCAGACGAACAGACCGGACTGTACGGAGACTGTCACATTTTGGCTCAGTAGGAGTTCAGATGGGTTTCACCTCGTCCGTCTTCTTATCGGCATCTACCTGGGGGCCTTTACGCACTGCTAGTGCCGCTTGCGGTCTGTGGTTAAACCCACTGCCAGCGTAGTGTCGAGTCTTTAGAGTCCCACACAGAGGGTTATTCGCCTTTGGGCAAAACAGAGTAGAGGTCGCATGGTTTTGCGACAGGGTTCGTTCACATCCGCACACTTGTGCACGTTTGGTGTCCGGACGGTCATTACTAGCGGGCTCTGGTTTGAGCCAGATCCTAATATATATTTTGGGGTTAGTTTTATCTCATTGTATTCATGCTCCTCGGGACACGAATGCGGATGTGTATGCACAGTTGTTTGAGGCGGAGGAAGAGGATTTTTTTTATTAGGGTTTTGGAACGGGTGTGTATGCACAGTTGACAGTCGTCTTTTCCCAAACCCTAATGAATCTATGATATATCAATTAATAATATTAATTAAATGAAATTGTGTCATGGTTAGGTTTGTTGACTTATTGACCAAGGTTGACTAGTTGACCAAGGTTGAAACTTTGACCATCATCATTACACATAAAAGATGCTCTTTGATCTTTGCAAAAACCATTTAATGTGAAATGATAATGGTCTCATCAAACCATCCATCAACTTTTTCATTTGATTAATTTTATTAATTTGATAATTCACTTATATTGTTATGGTTGTAAAAAAACCATCTCATTCTATCATAACCATTCTCTCTCCTCCTTTCTTCTTCTTCCTCCTCTAGTTCAAGGAGAACAATTCTCATGTGTTGAGAAACATATCCTTGAAGATAAAACACCCTAAAGCACTCACTACTCTCTCTAAGGTAGAAGGTTTAGCAAGCCGGACACCTTAGTCCTCTCAAGATCGAGAAAGGAGCTCAAGGAAGATACCCTCAGGTGGATCGATCTTCGACAAGAGAAGGCGACCAGGAAGGCACCATCCGACCACTACAATGAGTCCAAGAAGAAAGAGTTCAAGTTGAGGTATAACCCCTAACCGAGTAGACAGCTCTCTAGTTAGGTTGCTAGTGTGTAGTTTAGCCAAGATCCGTTTTTGTAATCCAAGTTACCTATACCGTAAAAATTGTTTTTTACCATTTCCGCAAGCCCGAAAGAACCGGGAGAGGTAACTTTGACTTACAGTGGTATCAGAGCCTAACTAAACACACCCTAGCATGTTAGCAAAGTATTTAGAATTTCGACCGAACGAAAAAACCGCAAAACACCCCGGAAAACCCTAGTTTCTGCCGATTTTTTTTCTGCTCTAAAAATAATAAATCATGTACTAAAAATCGGCTCAGGAATTTTTTATGAAACTGCAAGAAAAACGATCCAGTGAACCGACCAACTCACCGCGGTTCCACGGCAGAAGCTTGCGTCTGCCGCGGATCCGCGGCCGAGTTGACTCGGCCATGGATCGTTTCCACTGCAGTTTGTTTCTAGTGGTGTTTTAGGAATTTTGAGATGGTTTGTTTCTGCCCAGAATTTCCAGAGAACAAATTTGTTTTTGGGGTGGTTACAAATCCGTATTTTGGTCGATTTTCTGTAAACTTTGGCTAATGGGTTGTATCTGTAATGTTATATATGTATTGAACGTCTGCTAATCACTATACATCGATTAGTGGGGGTTATACATATCTGTGATCTGTGATGTTGATGGTTTGTGTATATGAACTCGTTGGATTGTCGCGGATGAATAGCCGGGGGGTTGTGAGATGAGAGTTTTCTTATTCTTTCAATTCATGTAACATGTAATTTGATGTAATATTATTTGTATGGCCGCACAACCGGGTCGGGGTTGTAGCCGTCATTGTATAATTTCTTTTTACTGTTTTTGCTCCTAGGATAGACCCAAGGTGGGTGCACAAACTACCGGGTATCTCGAAGTGCCGAGTGGCCTACTCACGAGCTGAGGGAGGTTGCTTCGCTTCGGGTACTTGGCGGGTAGTTTGCCGCACCCGTAGGGGTCTAGGGTGGGGTTTGGCTATTCATCGCGACCGTGTAATCTGCTTCTCGTTGCAGGCTCGAACGAATCGCGGATTCCTAATATATCCAAAGTGTTCATCTGTGATCTATTGACTATCATTGATATATATCTATATATGATATCTATTTAGGTGTTGCTTATGTTTTGCATCCGCGCTAGTCCAGCCCCCGCTCTGTCGTTAGTTAAGTAACCTAACGGGTGATGACGGGGCCTCGTGGCGAATGCGGATGGCATAAGCGTACGCCATATTTTAGTTGTTTTCTGCAATGGTAGGTTTAAATGATGGGACGCATTGTAATTAATGCAAGAAAAAATAAACCAAGTAAAAGTCGTTGGAACAGTTTCAAAACCACTCGGTTCTTTTCAAAAACCAACTTTTAAATGCGGAGCTTGAACCACTCCTTTTAAAAGCTATTGCGTTCCATCGATTATATTAAGTTCACTACGTTCACGGTTTTGCCAAAACCATTCGTAGCCCTCCATCATTTCAGTTAAATATTCGGTAGTATTCAAGCTATGTATTTTGACCTCACGCCAAGGCATAGTGATTGGTAGCTGCCGGATATTTATCTGTTGCATAGATAGAATGCGTTGGTTTGAGACAGTCGTACTGCCATTTTGGCCTACGTCAAGGGTAGGTATGGGTGGGTTCAAATTAACCTCGATAATGATGGGTAGAACTTGACATATGACTTATGACATTTTGACCTCACGCCAAGGTCATAAGAGCATGGGGCAAAAATCCACATCGGGAGTTTCAAAAGTACTGACTTGCTAGTGTTGCATACCATTTGGAGTGTGATGATTCTGGCAGGATTCCTTCAGTTTCATCATGCGATGATATTTGGATCCCGATCCTACTGTGAGTATATGCCACTCCTCGGGAAATTTCTCACTTAACGATCAATGCTATAAACCTAGTAGGTGTCTAGAAAGGTGTTAGCGAGGCTACGCCCCCAGGGAAAAGAGGTTATTTAATTAAGGAACTTCGCGAAAGAATTGGAAAACTTCCCTCGAAGTACCGACACTGGCCTAGCTGAATGGTTAAGCAAGTATTGTACGGTGAGATTGATCCCGACTAGTTCTTCCTTTATGGTTTGAGGAGGGATTCGGGAGACAGTGGGAGCCATCCTGTTTAGACAAATTAAAAACCACTCTAAACTTGCAAGAGCATCATGCTAAAGTGTTTCTTCTCTCTCTCCTAATTTCAGCGACCAAACATCATGACTGGACTTAAGTTACTACTAGATAAAAACATACTGACAGGGCCAAACTATAAAGATTGGCTCAGGAATGTCAAAATGGCAATCACTTACGACAAGTTGGGGTATCTCCTTACCACCAAAGCTCCCCCTGTCCCAGATCCCACCTCCAGCGTCGCGGATATAGAAATCCGTAAGACATGGGAGATCGATTGCGCGAAGGCCAAGTGCCTCGTGCTTGCCTCTATGGACAACGAACATCAGAGGAGGCATGAGAATATGGACCTTGAATCCATATTTCTCCATACAAAAGAACTGTATGGAGAGCAATCTCGTATCGCAAAATACGAAGTGTCGAAGAAGTTATTTTCGGCAAGATTGGCCGTTGGATCATCGGTAGCGAAACACGTGCTTAAGATGATTGGCTACATAGAGGAGCTCGCGGACCTTGGGACCACGTTAGAGAATGAGCTCTATAAGGACTTGATTCTTCAGTCCCTTCCTTCCACTTACGCCCAGTTCATCCTGAATTTCAACTTGCAAGAAAAGGAAGTAGAACTTTCAGAACTCCTCAACATGCTGAGGAGTGCAAAGGGCAGCCTACAGAAAGGTAGGGAAACATCCACTTTGTTTGTAGGAGGATCTTCCTCTTCTATGTCCAGGGAGAAAGCCAAGGGAAAGAAGAAGAAAGCCCCCGCCAAACCAAGGGGAGGTATTAGTAAAGTGGATACGAAGGGAAAGGCAAAAGCAACAAAGGTAGTGGGAAAGCTTGTGGGGAAAGAGAGTGCTTTTACTGTCACAAGAGTGGACACTGGAAGAAAGATTGCAGCGCTTGGAAGGCCAGAACACAGGATCTGAAGCAAGTTGCGGCTTCAGCTTCAGGTGTGTATGTTATTGAAAACTGTCTATCAATTAACTCTACTTCCTGGGTATTGGATACCGGATCAGGATCTCATATCTGTAATTCTTTGCAGGGGTTGAGAAAGCGTAGGTTTTTGAAGGCAGGTGACATGACCCTCAAAGTTGCAAACAGAGCTAGCATGGATGCTCAGGCCGTGGGGGACTATCACCTGGGAATGTCAGATGGACATGTTTTGGTTTTATGTAATTGCTTTTTTGTACCCAATGCAACTTGTAATATAATTTCTGTATCTTTAGTTTCTAAAGATGGTTATGAATTTGCGTTTGTAAGTAATGTTGTAAACATTCACCTTAATCAAGTTCTGATTGGGTCAGGTACATTGAGCAATGATATTTACGTATTAAACCAACCACAGATTTTCAATGTCCAGAATACACACAAAAAAAAGTCTCCAGAAATCAATCAGGCTTTCTTATGGCATTGTAGACTCGGTCACATCAATGAGAGAAGGTTGACGAAGTAACATACAGAAGGATATTTGGATCCGTTCGAATATCAATCGTATGCAACTTGTCAATCCTGTCTCAAAGGGAAGATGACAAAAACTCCGTTCACTGGAGACGGAGTAAGAGCAAGCGAGCTCTTGGGACTCATACACAGCGACGTGTGCGGTCCAATGTCTACACATGCCCGAAGCAGTTATTCTTACTTCATTACTTTTACGGATGATTTTTCAAGGTTCGGACATGTCTTCTTAATGAAACATAAATCTGAAGCCTTTGAAAGGTTCCAAGAATACAAGAATGAAGTAGAAAAACAAACAGGCAAAAGTATCAAGACACTGAGATCGGATCAAGGTGGTGAATACTTGAGTGCCGAGTTCCTGGATTACCTAAAAGAGAATGGAATTCTCTCTCATCTTACTCCTCCATACACTCCGCAACATAACGGTGTATCGGAGAGATGGAATCGAACACTATTGGATATGGTACGGTCCATGATGAGTAACGCTGAGTTGCCGCGATCATTCTGGGGATATGGCTAGAATCAGCCGCTTACCTTTTGAACCGAGTTCCCACTAAGACTGTGCCTACCACACCATATGAGTTATGAAGTGGGAAGAAACCCTATCTTCAATACTTGAAGATTTGGGGATGTCCAACTTTTGTCAAAAAGCAGCATGCGGACAAACTCGAGGCACGCTCAGTACTGTGCAAGTTTGTGGGATACCCAAAGAACTCCAGGGGGTATCTTTTCTATTACGCAGAGGAACAAAAGATCATTGTTTCTCGTAATGCCCACTTTATGGAACACTAGTTCTTAGAAAAGGAAATAAGTGGGAGCGCAATAGAACTGGAAGAAATTCCAGAACCACAAGCTATTACTGAAAGCTTAGTAGAACCAGAGGGTTCAAAAGATCAGGACATTCCTATGCCGCTCCGCAGGAGTAGTAGGCAGTCTCATCCGCCCGAGAGATACTACTGTTTTCTTATAGACGGTGATAGAGAAGATTGCATCATTTATAGTGATGAGTCGAGTAGCTTCCAGCAGGCCATTCAAAGCGTTGACTCGGTAAAATGGCTGGATGCAATGCGAACCGAAATGGAGTCCTTGTACACCAACAAAGTATGGACTTTGGACTTTGCTCCAGATGGGGTAAAACCCGTAGGATGCAAGTGGATCTTCAAAAGGATGATTGGTGTAGATGGACAGGTTGAGACCTATAAAGCTAGACTTGTTGCAAAGGGTTTTCGTCAAAGAACTGGTTTGGACTATGACGAAACCTTTTCTCCAGTGGCTATGCTGAAATCCATTCGGATCCTTCTTGCCATTGCTGCCTTCCACGATTATGAGATTTGGCAGATGGACATAAAGACCGCTTTTCTAAATGGAAATTTAGAGGAGAGTGTCTATATGGACCAGCCAGAGGGTTTCATTCAGAGTGGGTGCAGCGGAAAGGTGTGCAAGTTGCTTAAGTCCATCTATGGACTAAAGCAAGCATCGCGGAGTTGGAACATCTGTTTTGATGAGACGGTCAAAGAATTTGGCTTTATCAAAAATCCAGATGAACCATGCATCTATAGTAGATTTGTAGCGAGAACTGTTGTATTCCTCGTTTTATACGTGAATGACATTCTCTTGATAGGAAATGTCATTCCTATGCTACAATCTGTCAAAGGGTTCTTGTCACACAGGTTCTCCATGAAAAACCTGGGTGATGCCTCCTACATTCTGGGGATCCGGATCTATCGTGATAGATCCAAGAGGATATTAGGACTTTCGCAGTCCAGGTACATCGACACCATACTGAAAAGATTCAGCATGGAAGATTCCAAGCGCGGTAATCTACCGGCTTGTCACGGGATCACCCTCTCCAAAGAGATGTCTCCCAAGACTGATTTGGAAAGGGATCGCATGTCTATTATACCCTACGCTTCTGCGGTAGGCTCTATAATGTATGGGATGTTGTGTACTAGACCAGATGTGGCTTATGCACTGAGTATGGTAAGCAGCTATCAGTCAAACCCTCGGGAGAAACACTGGATAGCGGTAAAGAACATTCTCAAGTACCTGAGAAGGACTAAGGAGGTGTTCTTGGTGTATGGCGGAAAAGACCTCCAGATTGAGGCCTTTGCTGACTCCAGCTTCCAGAGTGACAAGGATGATTCCAAGTCCATGTCGGGTTTTGTCTTTACCCTCAATGGAGGGGCGGTGTGTTGGAAGAGTTCCAAACAAGAAACCGTTGCTGACTCGACTATGGAAGCGGAATATATCGCTGCATCTGATGCGCAAAAGAAGCCGTCTGGATAAGGAAGTTCTTGAAAGAACTTCAGGTGGTTCCGTCCATTGTTGACCCAATACCTCTGTATTGCGACAACAACGGGGCTATAGCTTTAGCAAAGGAACCCAGGCCCCATCAGAAATCCAGACACATCTTGAGGCGGTATCACCTTATCAGGGAGATCGTGGATCGCAAGGAGATCGAGGTTCGGACGGTTGCTTCAGAAGATAACACTGCAGATCCATTCATGAAGGCCTTACCCCAGACTCAGTTCGAGCGGCTGATCGAGATGATAGGTTTTCGATATGCCAGTACAAGGCCTTAGTGCAAGTGCGAGATTGTTAGTGTATATGCCCTAGAGGCCATTACTGTATCATACTAGTATGTATATTAGTTGATGGAAGCTTGGGATATTCACAGTTGTATAGATAATCTTTCTCGAAATGGTAGTATGCTACTTGGTTTGTCTCTGCTTTAATGTGTACATGTGTTTCTTTATTGTATCATTTATACGCATTAGTGGAGCCCTTAGGATCTTTGCTTGATAACCAGCGTTGTGATGGCAGTCACACTCGTGGGAGCTGGGTAATCTACGAGCACATCCTTATACACACGTCCCTAGTCGTGGGATTATCGAGACAGGGCATCGATACTCTGGAGTAGACTAGTGTATGCGCTTCTTATCCCAGTGCGGGAGGCGGTCTGTCCCACAGCCGTCAGTACGTCGTACTTGAGATAGTATGTGGGTGCTCGTTAGGTTACGAGTACAATGGACAGGACTCGTCGGTAACTGTTGGTTGGTATTATACCTATCGTCAGTTATCAGTTCCCAGGTGACATGAGTACAGCTTAGTCCGCTGACTTGACACTGACACTTCGCCTCGAGTGTGTTCCCACTTTACTTTGATTACTACCCTACCACGGCTCAAAGGAGTCGTGCAAACAGGTAGTAGTTGGGTGCAGTCCCGAAGCACTTGGAGGCGGTGACGGTTAGACAGGATTCTTCTCTCCCGGTATTGGGGGTTGACATCGCGCTGTGTCTAGGAGAGCCATTACACAAGTAGTCCCTGGCCAGGGCAAGCGAGATATACTGGTAGGTTTCCAGTGTTATCTCAGGGTGTTCTGGGCTACACTCCAACACGACTTGTACCGCTATTAGGGGACTGACGTTTACCACCCCCTAGGCCAGCCATGCGATGTTATCAGTGTTAGTTATATGTATGCCCTAGAGGCCATTACTATACATGTGTTGTATATTGTAGTGGATGCTTGGACATATATAGGGAGGACTTTCTTGCTCGACATGATAGTATGCTATCTGGTTACTCTTTACCTTAACGTGTATACTGATTGTCTCTCTGTTACATATTGGTAAAGCCCTTAGGATGTGTACTTGACTACCTGGACTGTGATGCGGATCATACTAATACGGACATGGTAGTCTATAAGTACATCTTTCAAGGTTTCTAGTTGTGGGTAAATCGAGACGGGGCATCGATATACCAGAGTAGACTAGCGTATACCTTCTCGACCCTTACAGATAGGCGATGAATGATCCCATATCCATTGGTGTTTGACATCAAAGATGATATACGGGTGCTTAGTGGAGAATGGGTACACTGGACGGACTCGCCGAGAACTCCCAGATGGTATTATACCTTACGTCAGATGGCAGTTCTCTGGTGACACTGGTACAGGTTAGTCTGTAGACCCGAGATCGTCATAGAGTCTTGGGCGATTCCCACTGTGTTTTGATTTCCACCTTACCACGTCCAAGAGGGCGTGCAAAACGGTGGTTTTTGGGTACAGTCCCGAGTTACATGGAGGCAATGAGCGATAGGAGGGGTTTCGTCTCTCCCGGTATTGGTGGTTGATGTTGCGCTATGCTCGATTGGCCATAACATGGAAGTCCCTGGCCAGGGCTGGTTTAGAGATTTACTGGTAAGTGTTACCCGTTGTTTCTCGACCCGTTATGCGCCTCATATCGGCACGACTTATCGGTTATTAGGGTCTGACGTTTACCACCCCTAGACTTGATATGCGACATATCAGACGAGGAGACCGAACTGTACGGTAGTGTCACTGTCAGGATTTTTTGCAGGAGTTGGTGCGGGCTTGCTTGTTGATCTTCTGATCGCTCAATACCCGGGTAGCCGTTATGTCCAGCTAGTACCGCTGATGGCTTGTGGGTGTTTGATATGATCATCACCTACTGCCGGCGTATTGACGAGTCTTTAGAGTCCTACCTAGAGGTTGTACTGGCTCAGGCAAAACGAGATAGGAGAGCATATGTGATATGTGCGGGACCGAGAATGATGCGAGTATGTGATACCGTATTCAATTCTCGCGATGATTGTATCGATTGGTTGTATGCGATATAACCTAGTTATCGAATCAAGGATTGATTCGATAAGTCGATACATTGATATTAGTCGGTTATATGCGATATGACCGGATCGTTAAATCAAGTGTTGATTTAATGATTTAATGTATAAGTATATATTTGATATATTACTTTACATTAACTAGTATTGGTTCACTTAAGATTGATTTTCTCACTTGATGTGCACAAGTTGTATATGTGATATATTTTTTGTGCACAAGATTGTATCATGTTTGATGATACATGCAAACTTGGGTGTGTATGCTTTAAACCATAGTTTAGGTTAATGGTTAAGGTTTTATTTATTTATTTATTTAATTTTGGAAAAACAAAATGGTGGCCTTTTTGTTTCTTTGCTAGAAGCTTCATGAAGCAAGCTAGCATCTTTGAAAAAGTCTTGCCATTTTGTTTTTATCCTTTAACCTAACCATCAACCTAAACCCTAGTTTATTCTCTGCATGAGTTAACCTCACCCATGGTTGTATTATGATAAGGCTTCACTTGATTTTCTTTAATTGATAATTCATTCTTTTCTTTCTTCTTCTTCTTCTTCTTCTTGAAGAAAAAGAGATAGCTTGCTAGAAAATTTCAAGTGAAGATTTAGAGTGAGAAATCAAAATCTAAAGAGTACCTACTTCCTATCTCACCATCCTCTACTAGACTAGCACTTTAGTTTAGGGTGTTTGCTTCACTAATTCTATGGTTAGTGAGGTAGGAGCTTGAGTCCGTATTTCCTCAACGTAGATCATCTTCGGCACCGAAGACTTCAAGCGATCCCGTTGCAATTTCCTCATGGAGCCGTCTGAGAGTCCGGGAGTTGGTTGATCGCAGCGAAGGTACGTCATCACGGAGCTATGGAAGTGGAGGACCGGATCTACAAAGGTTGTAGTCCCTTTCCTTTAGTGTAAATGTGATTTACTTTCTTTTGATTCGCCTAATATCTAGTTAACGATCTTGCTTCGGGTTGTTAGGCACCTAAAAATTTTAATCCGGCATGGTCGATGCCTTGTAGAGCCTCCTTAGTGTGCCTAGTAAACCTACAATCAGACGAACAGACCGGACTGTAGGGAGACTGTCACATTCAGGCTCAGTAGGAGTTCAGATGGGTTTCACCTCGTCCGTCTTCTTATCGGCATCTACCTAGGGGCAGTTACACACAGCTAGTGCCGCTTGCGGTCTGTGGTTAAACACACTGCCAGCGTAGTGTCGAGTCTTTAGAGTCCCACACAGAGGGTTATTCGCCTTTGGGCAAAACAGAGTAGAGGTCGCATGGTTTTGCGACAGGGTTCGTTCACATCCGCACACTTGTGCACGTTTGGTGTCCGGACGGTCATTACTAGCGGGCTCTGGTTTGAGCCAGATCCTAGTATATGTTTTGGGGTTAGTTTTATCTCATTGTATTCATGTTCCTCGGGACACGAATGCGGGTGTTTATGCACAGTTGTTTGAGGCGGAGGAAGAGGATTTTTTTTATTAGGGTTTTGGAATAGGTGTGTATGCACAGTTGACAGTCGTCTTTTTCCAAACCCTAATGAATTTGTGATATATCAATTAATAATATTAATTAAATGAAATTGTGTCATGGATGGGTTTGTTGACTTGTTGACCAAGGTTGACTAGTTGACCATGGTTGAAACTTTGACCATCATCATTACACATCAAAGATGCTCTTTAATCTTTGCAAAAACCATTTAATGTGAAATGATAATGGTCTCATCAAACCTTCCATCAACTTTTTCATTTGATTAATTTTATTAATTTGATAATTCACTTATATTGTTATGGTTGTAAAAAACCATCTCATTCTATCATAACAATTCTCTCTCCTCCTCTCTTCTTCTTCCTCCTCTAGTTCAAGGAGAACAATTCTCATGTGTTGAGAAACGTCTCCTTAAAGATAAAACACCCTAAAGCACTCACTACTCTCTCTAAGGTAGATGGTTTAGCAAGCCGGACACCTTAGTTCTCTCAAGATCTAGAAAGGATCTCAAGGAAGATACCCTCAGGTGGATCGATCTTCGACAAGAGAAGGCACCGAGGAAGGCACCATCCGACCACTACAAAGTGTCCAAGAAGAAGGAGTTCAAGTTGAGGTATAACCCCTAACCGAGTAGACAACTTTCTAGTTAGGTTGCTAGTGTGTAGTTTAGCCGGGATCCGTTTTTGTAGTCCAAGTTACCTATACCGTAAAAATTGTTTTTTACCATTTCCGCAAGCCCGAAAGAACCGGGAGAGGTAACATGGACTTACAAACATGACGACCGAGTTGCCTCGGGTTAGAGGCGGGAGCCCGTTTAAAGAATCGTTGACGTGGTGCCACCTGGACGAGCAGATCAGAGATCGGAGCAGCCGCAACGGAGCGTGGGATGATGGTTAAAGAACGAAGGACTCGGATCGTTCGGTATAACCTTTCTACTCTCTTTACAGTTTGTTAGTTTAGCAATAATGGCAGATCCGGGTTATAGTATACGATAGCGCCAGTTAAAAAGTTTTTGTTCCGCATTTGGCGTCTGTAGACGGCCGGGGCGCTATCGTAGACTTACAGTGGTATCAGAGCCTCACCATTTTGCTTTACTAACTTGTGCTAACACGTTTAAAATATCGATCGGACCGAATATCAAAGACTACAAATTTTCAGTTCACAGTTTCTGTCGATTTTAAATCAAGTCCAAAAATTATTTTACATATCACAGAAAGTTGTGCAGGGTTTTATAAGCTATATGTAGAAATTTGGTCACGTGACCTCACCATACCACCGCGGAACCGCGGTCAAACCTAGAGTTTGACCGCGCTTCCGCGGCCAATATGTGAGACCAGTGATCCAACTTTCTACATTTTATTCTTCTCTGGAAATTGTGTTGTTTGGTATATATCTTTTGGGCCCAGATTTTGTTACTGTACTGCAGATGTATGTGGGGTCCACTTCGTGATATTTAGTCGATCGAAATTTAAACATGTTAGTTTACAGTGCTTACTTTATATCTCCGACCGTGAATGTCATTTGATCAGTAAACCGCGTCTGATTGCTATAGTTCTTTTAGACGGGTTTGCGAACGTGACATTCGCGTTGATGTTCTGTGTTGTGCTGTGATGTTGCGGATTTGTCGTGCTGGATAGCAGTGTGCAATGGTAGTGCAGTTTGGATTTATTTGTACATTTGATATTGCGGGGCGAGCATCCAACATGTGGACTGCCGTCACTGCCTGTTGTATAATATTCTTTTGGGGCACGACCGGGTTGAGGTCGATGCACCCGTTGTACATATTTTTCATTTATGTACTAGGTTTTACCCCGCGACGGAGTGCACGGATAGCCGTGTTCTGGAAGGCAACGGGTCCGCATCTCATGGCTCTGAGAGGCAGAGGGGCCTTACTCTAAAATTGGCAGACTATTTGCCGCACTCGTAGGGGGTACAGGTTGACCCAAGGAGGGGTGCTCAAGCTACCGGATTCCGTGAAGTGCAGGGTTGTCCATTCACTTTGCTGAAGGGAGCTGCCTCGCTTCAGGTTTTGGCGGGTAACTTGCCGCACCCGTAGGGGTCTAGGTTTCATTGCACAGGTTATCCACACGACCAGGGGAACGTCGGGTTTCTGTAGCGGCTCTGTGAAACTCGGGAATCCCAGATTATCTGTATTGTTCTGTGATGCTTATTACTTTTCTTTAATGTTGCATATTATCATGCCTGGAGCGATTATTGTATATTGGTATATATACTATTAGATGTTGTATATGTTTTGCACCCGCGCTAGTTCAGTCCCCACTCTGTCATTAGTTAAGTAACCTAACAAGTGATGACGGGACCCAGTGACGAGAGCGGATGGCATATACATACATTTTATTTTCGTTCTTTTCTGGTGTGTTTAATTGATGGGACTGCGTTGATTTTGATCAATGCAAAGGAAAGCAAACCTTTTTGGCAGTTGTTGGAACAAATTTAAAAAGTGTTATTACAAAGATGTTTCCTTTTGTTTTGCATAGTGATATTCGGTTGGAATATCCTGCACCTCATTCGACGGGGCAAGGGCCGATATCCCTTCACCGGGACTGACCCCTTGGGCAGAAGTTTGCGTCAGGGTAATAACTTCACTATAGTCGATTACATGTTGCTTTCCACCGCGGTATTCGGTTGGAATATCCTGCACCTCATTCCACGAGGAAAGAGCCGAGATCCCTTCACCGGGAATGACCTCTTTAGCAAAGGTTTTCTCCACTATATTTTTATAAAAAGCTATCAGGTTCCATCAGCGATATCAAGTTCACTACGTTAAAAGTTTTTCGCCAAAAACCAGCCCTAGCCCTCCGTCATTTCTTTTGGGTATTCAGTAGTATTCAAGCTATGCATTTTAGCCAAAGTTAAGGCATAGTGTTTGGTAGCTGCTGGGTATTCATTTGTTGCATAGATAGATGAGTTGGTTTCGGACAGTCGTTCTGCCGATTGGCTAAAGTCAGGGGCATGTGAGGGTGGGTTCAAATTGACAAGATAGTGATGGGTAGAACTTGGCATATGACTTATGACATTTTGACCAAAGCCAAGGTCATAAGAGTATGGGGCAAAAATCATATCGGGAGTTTCTAAAGAAACTGAAACTTGCCAAGTATGCGCATACCTTCTGGAGTATGAGTAACGTGGATGGATTCCGTCACGTTATCATACGATGAGAGTTGGATCCCGATTCCCACTGATGAGTTGGTTTACTCTTCGGGTGATCCCGATTGATTCTTCTTTTAGGTTTGGAGAAGAATTTGACAGTACAGTGGGAGGTTTCCGGATTAGATAAAGTGATGATCATTCTGATCTAGGTTAGAGTGCACGCAGAGTGTTTCTTTTCTCTCTCTCTTTAGCAGCGACCTTTGAACGACCCTAGACTATGACTCAGTGACCGAGTTGACCGAACCTTCTTAAAATACTGGTTTTTGGATTGTCTAAGTTGCATAAGTCATTGCCACTCCTTCTTTTACCCTTTGCATTTCTCAGAACACCCCGTATTACTACGGACATCCACTTCCATTGGATAGATCCATCGTATGGTTATATACGAACTCGAAGGGATTTCTTCGAGGATGGATCAAGGTTCAAGAGAAATAGAATTGGTTTATTCAGTTGTCTTTTATTATCACCTTCTCTCAGGTTGCGAGGGCTCCTTGGTTTAGAAGAGTACACCTATTACGATTATTGGATAGTCTTATTCCAAACCATAGGCAGGTGCCGAAAAGTAGGGAATGAAGAAAACCAATTAGCTTAAGTAGGGTGTGCAGAAGGTAATATGTAAAGACAAAATAAAGGGATTAGAAAGAGGGCAAAGTAAATTGCGACTACTATCATTCACGACCAAACCGCATACTTCATCGCCACTCCTATTTCACCTTTATAAGAATAAGGTATTATTCAGTTGTATTTTATCATCACCTTCTCTCAAGATGCGAGTACTCCTTGGTTTAGGAGGGTACACCTATTATGCTTACTGGATAGTCTTCTTCCAAACCATAGGCTGGTGCCGAACGGTAGGGAAAGAAGAAAACCATTTATCCTAACGTTGGTGTACAGAAGGTAATGACTAAAGACAAATAAAGGGATTTGGAGAGATGGCAATAAAATATACGGTTGAAGTCATGAATTGGATTATGGAAGAGGCATTGCTAGGAATACCAGGATACCCCTACGATACATTTTTATGTATCAGTGCATTGTTAAAAGAAAACTGTTTTCCTTATAAGATACTTACTCCATGGGAATGTATTTACCAGGTTTCATTCCCATATCTGTATGGTTTTACAGATGATGAGTGGGAGTAAGTTATTGGGAATAAGGTAATTATCCTCATTATATCGGAATTCGTTGTAATTGGTGATAATTGAGGAAATCGCCAGGGTACAGTTTTCCACCTACGACGCACAAGTTTTGAGTTGCTCAACTCAGCGGACTTATACAGAGTATTGTATGTTGTCCAAGTGTCCATCAGGACAAAGGGGTAGGTCCTCGTACTATGTTCTGTTTACTTATGACTTCTCTAGTTTGTAGACAAGTGTTTCGTAGAAATACAAGGTCTAAGTTTTGAGAAGTTGTGGGTATAAGAATGAAGTAGAGAACCAGATGTCGCAAGTATCGGGATTCTTCAAAGAGATCGAAGATGTAGATTCTTGTGATTGGTGTTCAGATAATAGTAATGTTTTGAGAAACTTGTTTCTCTTTCAGGTTGCTCATAATTGGATGGATTCCTAAGTTAAGTAATGCTGATTAGCCTTTTTCCATTAAGTTGATATGCACTGGAGACAGCTGTGTGATTGAATCTGGTTCCAATTAAATAAGTGCCAAGGTTTCTATATTGGATATAGAATGGTTCATACCTTAACGATGTTAAGGTACGGAGAGTTGTCCAGCTTATGCTTAAAACCAGACTCTGGATAACTTAGGGCACGTTTCTGTAATGGCTGTTTGTGGGTTGACCCTGGCGATGACGAGGGTTGATTTTCTACCGTTTGGAAGATCAATAGTGATATTGTTCTTGACTCATAACAGTTTTAGTAAAATGGATTTGTTCAGAAAACAGTAGTGGGAGTATAGTAGAACTGGAAGTGATTACAGAACCGCGAACGATTACGGAAAATTTAATAGGACCTATATATTCAATCAGGTTTGACATTCCATTAGCCACTCGCAGATATGATGGGTAACCTCAGACACCCGAGAGGTGCTCCGGTAGCCTCAAGGACGGTGACAGGGATGTTCTTGTTTACCCTAACTTGACACTACTGTTGTTCCGGACTGTGAGACCCGGCAGGAGGTTATGTATAGCGTCGTTCTAAACTAGCTTTAGAAGTGCACGTATATATTATTCTGCCAGAGGGTTGTCGTAGTCAGTGGGAGCAGCGGAAGTTTAGTGGGCAAGTAGCTTATGTCTATTTATAGACTAAAGCAGATAGCGGAGATAAATCATCTAGTTTTGATGTGACAGTCATGGGTTTGACTTCAATCAAAATAGGGGATGGATCTGTTAAGAAGGTAGTAGGGTGTGATGTCATGGTATCTGGATGACATACACAGAGTAGGAAGTAAAATTCCTACACTACGATCGGTTGTACTGTGGTCGTCACACAGTTGTTTCTCCAGACAGGATATGGATATAATATCAGACATTCTGGTTTCTAGATCTATGGTTTTAGATCTGGATTTGGGTAGTTTCCCAATGTGGGTACTTTGACAGTATTCTAATGGTTTTTAGAATAGATGACTCCTGGCATGGTGGTATACCTGCAGGTGATGGAGTCACCCTCTCTAAAGGTGTCTTACAGACTAAAGGGGAGAGGGATGTGCATGATTGGCAGATCACTTGCTTAGGCAATTGTGTCAATCATGAGATGTCAAGTACCACACCAAATGTTGTTTTTGCACTAGATGCAATAAGTTTGTATTAATCCAATCCTGGAGAAACATAAGGAAGCAGTTTTAGAACATAAGTACATGTTTTACGGATTTGATGACGGCAGCCTCCATCGGGAGACGGTTATCATTCCAGGCTTCAAAGGTGACATGGTTGACAGAGTGATTGTCAGAGTTATAGTTTTTCCCTCTGACGAGGGACAATATTATGGGCAGGTGGTCCAAGAGGATACTGTGGGAGGCTTGGTGCAGCATACTGATTAGGTTCAGTGATCGATACAGTCTAAGAAGTTTGGATTTGGAGTTCATTTATGAACTGGGTCCCATCAGATATCCAGACATATTCTAAGACAGGTATTACTCAATTCGGGAGATGGCTTTCTCCGCGAACTTGAGATTAAGAGAGATATAGAAAGAAACATCTGGGCGGATCCACTCACTGAGGCTATTTCTCGAACACAATAGTTTTACAAACGGGCTTTGTGAAACTGATTAGTAGAGGAGTTGGATATTCTGTTTCACACAGGCTGTGAGTAGTCGACATCGCAATAATTAGCCTTAAGTGCAAGTGGGAGATTGTTGGAGGTAGTGCACTCAGAGTCAATTATTGGATCGCAGGTACGTGATTGCAATGATTGCGGAGGAACTATACCGGTAGGACAGTCTTACTCGAGATGATAGTACGCTATCTGGTTTGCCTTTATTAGTCGTGTACAGGTTCAGGTGACTGATCACTGTTACACTTTGATATAGCCCTTAGGATCTTGCTTTACTACCAACAGTATGATGGCGATCATATACGTGAGAGTTGGGTAGTTTATAAGCATATCCTTAATTGTGGTCCCTAGTCGTAGGAGTTTCGAGATAGGGCATCGATACTCCGGAGTAGACTAGTGTATACATTCGAGACCCCGACGAGGGGCTGTGGCCGGTCTCACAAGCCACTGGTGTCAGTTGGATCACCTAAGATGTATACAGTTGCTCATTGGGTTATGAGTACGCCGGACAGGACTCGCCGGGAACCTGCTAGTTGGTATTATACATAACGTCAGATAGCAGTTCCCTGGTGACATGTGTACAGGTTAGTTCATTGACCTGAGCTCGTCATTTGTCTCGTGTGAGTTCCCACTGTGCTTTGATTTCTACCCTATCATGGCTCAACGGAGTAGTGCAAACAGGTAGCTTTTGGGTACAGTCCCGGGCCACATGGTGGCACGTGAGCGGATCGGCAGGGGATTCGTCTCTCCCGGTATTGGGGGTGAGATCATGTTGTGTCTAGGAGAGCCATTACACAAAGCCCACGGCCGTGGCAGGAGATTTACTTGTAGGTACTCCAGTAGTATCTCAGGGAGTTATTGGGCTACACTCCGACACGACTTATACTGCTTTTGGTGGTCTGACGTTACCATCCCCCTAGGCAGATATGCGATACTCATAGAAGAACAGACCGGACTGTATATACATTGTCACTGTTAGGCTCAGTAGGGTTTCCGGATGAGTTCTCTCATCGGCCTCCCTTGAGGTCAGTCCATGGGCAGCCGTTACGCATAGCTAGTGCCGCTGACGGCTTGTGGTTAAACCCACTGCCAGGGTGCTGACGAGTCATTAGAGTCCCCCACAGACAGTTTCCCAAGTTCGGGCGAAACGTTGTAGAGGCCGTATGGTTTTATGGCAGGGTTCAGAAAATGCACGTGCGTTTACGCACATGCCATATTTCGGGTAGATAATACTGGTGGGCTTTGATTTAAGCCGGATCCGAGTATTATATTGAGTAGATATAATATCTTTGTCTCAGTTGCATTTGTATTCGGTTGTAATACAAATGCGGGTATATTTATACAGTTACGGGGTTGTCCTGAAATTCGTTTCAGGATCGCTTTTGGAAGTTTCCAGTTTTCAGTTTTCTATCAGCCGTATTTAACATTCGGTTAAATACGGATTTATCTTTTCTTTGGATAAGTGTGGATGCTTCTAGAAGGTTCTAGAAGAGGTGATTAGGCTTGCGACTCATTTGTTCATTAATGGTGCATTTATTGTGTTCATACTTTGTGTTCATATATGACTCATTCTTTCATGATAAGCTTCATTCTTCTTGTCACAAATTTGCTCCTACCCTCACCTCCCTCTTCATATAAGTGTGGCCGGCCCCATCCTCTCTCACACACACTTGATTGATTCATTTGGTTAAAAGATTTTGATAGTTTTGGGGTGTTTGGAAATTTCATAGCTTATTTCATTCCATCACCCGAATTAATTAGAAACTTCATTAACCGTTCGTCCATGGCTTTGGACGAAGCGAGACAAAGTATTCTACTCATTCTCTACATCAATCTTGGTTGTCTCTTTTAGAAAACTTGACGACCGAGTTGCCTCGGGTCAGAGGCGGGAGCCCGTTTAAAGAATCGTTGACGTGGTGCCACCTGGACGAGCAGATCAGAGATCAAAGAGATCGGAGCTGCCGCAACGGAGCGTGGGATGATGGTTAAAGAACGAAGGACCCGGATCGTTCGATATAACCTTTCTACTCTCTTTAAAGTTTGTTAGTTTAGCAATAATGGCAGATCCGGGTTATAGTATACGATAGCACCAGTTAAAAAGTTTTTGTTCCGTATTTGGCGTCTGTAGACGGCCGGGGCGCTACCGTAGACTTACAATGAGGAAATAGGAAGTAGGCTCACTTTACAATTATTTTTCTCACAATACTTTCTCACTTTTTCAAACTCTAGAAAGCTTTTTGAGCTTGAAGAAGAAGATGAACAAATGAGAAAAGAATGAAATGATCAAGTGAGAGACTGAACTATGGTGAGTGAGTATCATATACTAACTCATGTAGAGAAATAACCATGGCTAATTAAAATGGTTAGGTTAACAAATATCTATAGTAAAACAAAGTGAGTGGACTTTGTCAAAGCGTCCATAAGCTTCTACAAGCTTCATGCACAAAACAAATAATCCACTAATTTTGATTTACTTTAAACATTAAAAGCCCACCACTTTAATTAGTATGGTGTATGTGTAACATTTCAAAAAATATAAAATATTATTTTTGGAATTTAATATTAAAATAATATTTTTCCCGAAAACTGCCCGATTTGCGAAATTGGGGTTTTCGGAAAAGGGTATAAATATATACCAATAATTGTGAAATAATTTGAAATTAAAATGATTTATTCATTTAAAAATATATTTAAAGGATTTGGCATTTTTAAAATTTATTATATGCAATTTTGATAAAAACCCGATTAGTGCACTGCTAATCGCAATTAAGCCAAATCCGTGTTTCTACAGTTTTTCATGGTAAATGCACCATGAAATGTTACATTTTATTTCATGATGTTGTTCTATATGGGTGTATGTGTTTTGGTTAGAAAAGAGAAAGAAAAGGTGTCATGATGAGTGAGGAGAGAGAAAGGAAACATAATGATGACTTGGAGAGAGAGAGAGTGAGAATAATTGAGAGAGAGGGAGGCTGCCTCCATCTTCATTCCTCCACCATTTTCATCTCCTTCTTCATTTTACTCACCCTCATCTCCCTCCACCTTCAAGCCCTAGATCCATCTCCAAATATTCCCCAAAACCCAAAACCCCTTTCACAAAAAATGATCCCCTCTTCATGCTCATCACATTGTGTAGGGTTCCTAGGCACTCTAATAGAGTCTCACAAGTGATCAAACATGCACAAATCAAAAAATTCCTTGTGCCTACAAACCCTAATACGGATCGTTAACTAGATATATAGGCGAAGCAAGCATGTAATCGAATTAAATGCTAAGGGAAAGTGACTACAACCTTTGTAGATCCGGTCCACCACTTCCTAAGCTCCGCGATGATCTCCCTCCGCTGTCCAAATCGAACCCTTGACTCTAGCATTGGCATCATCGAAGAATGGGCGGGCTTGATCGTCGGTTCGATGCCGAAGATGATCTACGTCGAGGCATCACAAGAACAAGCTCCAACTTCACCAAGCCTTGAAAACTTGTGAAGGAAACACCCTATACAACTTGGCAAGAGGTAGAGGATAAAGAAATAGGAAGTGGGTAGACTTTAGATTTGGATTTCTCACTCCTTTTGGTTAGTTGCCATTGATGGTGCAAGCTTTCTTCAAGTTGAAGATGAAGAAGAAGATGATAAAGAATTATGATAAGTGTTATTTAAAAATAAAAACAATATGATACTTATCATGTCAACAACCAAGGTTTAGTGTAGAGAATCAACTAAGGTTAGTAGAATGGTTAGGTTTAGGAGATGAAGACAAAATGGTCATAAGGTCAAAGATGCTTGAAGCATCCAAAAGAAACCATTTTGTTTTCTTTACCTTTTAAAAAAATAAATAGATAAATGAATAAGTAAATAAAAGAAACCCTAACCATTCATATAACCATGGTCAATTCTTTACACAAACCCAAGCTTGCATGTATCATCAAACATGATACAATCTTGTGCACAAAAGTATATCTCATATACAACTTATGCAAATCAAGTGAGTAAATCCATTTAAAGTGAACCAATACTAGTTAATGCAAAGTAATATATCAAATATATAATTATACATTAAATCATTAAATCAACACTTGATTCAATGATCCGGTCATATCGCATATAACCGGCTAGTATCCAATGTATCGGCTTATCGAATCAATCATTGATTCGATAACTAGGTTATATCACATACAACCATTCGACACATTCATCGCGAGAATGAAATACGGTATCACATACACGCATTATTCTCGGTCCCGCACATATCTCATATGCCCTCCTATTTCGGTTCGCTTGAGCCAGGAAACCTCTGTGTAGGACTCTAAAGACTCGTCAATACGCTGGCAGCAGATGATGATCATATCAAACACCCACAAGCCGCAAGCGGTCTGCTAAACGTAACGGCCACCCGGGTATTGAGCGATCAGAAGATCGACGAGCAAGCCCGCTCACACTCCTGTGAATCCAACCAGTAACACTTACCGTACAGTCCGGTCTGTTCGTCTGATATGTCGCATATCTCGCCTAGGGGTGGTAAACGTCAGACCCCAGTAGCTCGATAAGTCATGCCGACTTGAGGTCCATAACATTCGTGAAACTACTGATAACTCTTACCAGTATATCACTGCAACCCTGGCCAGGGATTTCCTGTTATGGCCAGTCGAGCATAGCACAACATCTACCCCCAATACCGGGAGAGACGAATCCCCTCCTATCGCTCATTGCCTCCATGTGAATCGGGAATGTACCCAAAAACCACCTGTTTGCACGACTCAGTGGAGCCGTGGTAGGGTGGAAATCAAAGCACAGTGGGAGACACATAAGACTCTATGACGATCTCGGGTCAACAGACTAAGCTGTACCAGTGTCACCAGAGAACTGCCATCTGACGTGAGGTATAATACCATCTGGGAGTTCTCGGCGAGTCCGTTCAGTGTACCCAGTCTCCACTGAGCACCCATATACCATCTCTGAAGTCAAACACCAATGGATATGGGATCATCCATCGCCCATCACATGGGTCGAGAAGATATACGCTAGTCTACTCTGGAATATCGATGCCCCGTCTCGATATTCCCACGACTAGGAACAATGAAGGATGTACTCATTGACTACCCAGGCCCCACTAGTATGATCTGCATCATAGTCCTGGAAGTCGAGTACTCATCCTAAGGGCTTTATCAACATGTAACAGAGAGACAGAAAGTATACACGTTAAGACAAAGAGTAACCAGATAGCGTGCTATCATGTCGAGCAAGAAAGTCCTACCTATATATGTCCCAGCATCCACTACAATATACATCCAATGTACAGTAATGGCCTCCAGGGCACATATAACTAACAATCTCCCACTTGCACTAGGGCCATCTGTAGCAGTGGTTGCAGTATCACATACTCAACCATCCCATAAAGTCTCTCTTTGGGAAAAGGGCTTCGTGAGTGGATCCGCCGTGTTCTCCTCTGAGTCTACTCTCCTAACCTCGATCATTCTGGAGATCAACTATCTCCATGATCAGGTGATGCTGCCTCAGAATATGTCTGGGTCACTGATGGGACCAGGGTTCCAGGGCCAAAGCCACAGTTCCATTGTCACACAATGGTAGGAACCTAGTTCATCCTATGAACCAATATACACCCAAACTGCCTCTTTGGCAGTATCTTTAATAGCGATGTTACCAGCCTTTATCGTCTAGTTTGTCACGGTATCTAGCTTGGATATCTTCCAACATACCGTCCCTTTACTAAGGGTAAAGACAATGCCTGTGACTGACATTCAGTCGTCTTTATCACTCTGGAACCCTTCCAGCGATTCTCCCCAGGATCAATTGATACCATCTCACTACAACTAGTGAGTATCCTAACATCCAATTAGATCTATCTCATAGATCCAAAGCTTAGGATTTAGTAGGTATCACTTTGATCCTATATGGAAAATCATTGTGATAAGCGGAGATTGATCGAGCGTAGCATAGGAAACTCCTTCCCTAACAAGAGTATGTCATCCACGTACTCTACGAGGATCGTCACCATACTCCCTACTACCTTTTTGTTTATACAAGGTTCATCTACCAGTTTTGATGATGTCAACTTCTTTGACTAATCCATCAAAATAGATGTTCCAACTCCGCGATGCCTGCTTTATCATATAAAGCATCTTGCACACGTTTCCGCTGCTTCCACTGTCTACGAGGCCCTCTGGCTGTGTTCTTATAGACGTTCTCTTCTAAATCAATATTTAGAAAAGTAGTCATGGCACCCAACCACCAGATATCGTAGTCGTGGTATGTAGCCATGGCAAGTAGGATCTGGATGGATTTAAACATAGTCCCTGGAAAAGGTTTCATCATTATCCGTGCCTGGTTGATGACGAAAACCTTTAACAAGTCTAGCTTTAAAAGTCTCAACTTTTCCATGTACACCAAGCAATCTTCTCAAGATATACTTGCTCCTGATGGGGATTTAACCCTTCAGTTATAGCAACCAAAGTCCATACTTTGTTGGTGTATAAGGATTCCATCTCAGATCACTAAGCATCCAGCCATTCTTACAGAGTCCCTACTCTCGATGGCCTGCTCGAATCTAGTTGGGTCATCATCTCATGATGCAATCCTTGCTCCCACTGTCATCGAGAAACCGAGGTATCTCTCAGGCGGATGAGGAACCCTGCTAGATCGGCGGAGAGGCTGAGGTTCGTCGGGGACTATAGAATCCTTTGGTTCTGTCAAATCTTCAGCTGTAGTTTCGTATAGCTGGAACCTTTCCAGTTCTACAGAACTGACCTTGCCTTGATCTTGTCCGGATTTTGCTTTTGACATAGGCCGGACAATCCCAAATCTTATCTTACTTAAGAGATAGGATCTTCCCACACCATATCTCATATGGAGTGGTAGGCACTGATTTGATTCGAACCTAATTCAATAGGTATGCAGCTTCTCAAGCGCATAACTCCCAAAAAGGAAATAGGTAACTCAGTAGTACTCATCATAGAGCACACGATATCTAATATTGTGTGATTGCTCCGCCCCGATACACCGTTGTGCTGTGGTGTATTCAGAGGAGTAATACTGAGAGAGAATCTCATTTTCCTTTAGAATAGTCCAAGGATTCCATGCACAAGTATTCTCCTCCCTGATCTCATCATAGGACATAATTCTTATACCCGTATTTTGGTTCTCTACTTCCTAGTTATATTCTGTGAATACCTCAAAAGGTTCGGACTTATATTTCAACAGGAATATATGACTGAATCTTGAGAGATTATCAGAGAATATAATGAAGTATAAAGAACCAGTCCTGGCATGTGTAGACAGGAGACCTTACATACATCACTATGTATCAGTCCCAAGAGTTTACCAACTCTTTCTCTGTTTCCAGTAAACAGAGCTGGTGTCATTATATCTTTGTGACATGACTGGCAAGTTTCACAAGATGTAAATTCAAACTGATTTAAATATGCATCTAAATGTAACTTCAGCTAGTCGGGTCGCATTTGTAAGTGCACGGCGGCGCCCCGGCCGTCAATCCGACGGCCAAATGCGGAAGCGGTGATAAACTTTGATTTTGCGAACTTAGCAAACCGGCACCACCGCGCACTAAACTCCGGATCGGGCCATTAAACTAGATCTAGCAAAGTAACAAGATAGGGAAGAGATGTACCGAGTGATCCGAGTCCTCCGGTCTTCTCGTCATCGTCCCGATCTCCCGCGGAAATTCCGGTCGTCGCTTCCTCGCCGGAAGGGCACCACATCGCCTACGTCTTTTACGGGCTCCCACCTCAATACCGAGGCAACTCGGGCGCGAAGTTGGCTGCCCGACGCGTCCAAGATTTGCTATAGAATAGTGTAGCAAGCAGGTCTCTTTGGGGTTTAGGAGGTTGCCATGTTGGAGGAATTTTGCACAAAGATATTCATGGATGCTTGAAGAAAAATGGAGCATGCCATGGGAAAAAAGAGCTCGGCCAATGAAATGTGTGCTCACTGGAAATGTATGCAAACTTTCTCTTCCCTTTGTGAATGTGTGAAGGTGCATCAATAAATACCAAAATGAGAAAGAGAAAAAGTTCTCACAGCACACACACAAATTAAACTCATTCCTTATAAAGGAAAATAATCCACAAACCAAAATTAAAACCTCACTCCCTGGAACAGTGGCCGGCCCCCATTTCCAATTTCCAACACAAAATCACATCAAAACCCATACCCTCACATAACTCAATTAATGCAAGAATGGTGCAACAAAAGAAAAGATGGAGAAGGAATCTAAATATGCTATCATAATCAATACAATTGCAAGAAACCCCCTCCACAAATGTTATTTGCACAATTGCAAATAACCCCCTCCATCGGAAAAGTCCGGCCGGGAAAGAACAAAGGAAAACCGGCCGGAACGGAATGCAAACTGGTAACTCCAGAAAACTGGTCCCGTAATAAATTATAGGAAAACCCCGATACTGTGCATACACACCCGCATCTGTATTCCGTCCGGATACAAATGCAAAGAGACAAAATCTACACTGTACTAAACTAGGATCCGGCTTAAATCAAAGCCGGCTAGTAATATCCGTCCGATCCTGATCCGTGCAATACCGCACGTATCTGATCGAACCCTGCCATATACCCATACGGCCACTAGTACAAACCGTCCGATCCTGACCCGTGCAATACCGCACGTATTTGATCGGACCCTGCCATATCTCCATACGGCCTCTACAGCATTTCGCCCGAAAGCTTGAGTAACTGAAAGTGTGGTGGACTCTAAAGACTCGTCAATACTATGGCTGTGGATTTAACCACTAGCACGTCAGAGGTATAAGCCAATACGTAACGGGCCACCAGCTATTGACTAAAAGGGACGTCGATGAGCGAACTCATCCTGACACCCTACTGAGCCTGTCAGTGACAATATCCGTACAGTCCGGTCCGTTCATCTATGAGCATCGCATGGCGGGCCTAGGGGGTTGGTAAAAGTCAGACCCCTAAAAGCGGTACAAGTCGTGTCGGAGTGTAGCCCAGAACACCCTGAGATACTACTGGAATACCTACCAGTAAATCTCCTGCCTTGGCCAAGGACTTCGTGTAATGGCTCTCCTAGACACAGCGCGACCTCACCCCCAATACCGGGAGAGACGAACCCCTGAAGATCCGCTCACTGCCTCCATGTGGCTCGGGACTGCACCCAACTAAAACCTGTTTGCACGACTCCTTTGAGCCGTGGTGGGGTAGTAATCAAAGCACAGTGGGAACTCACACGAGACAAATGACGATCCCCAGGTCGATGAACTAACCTGTACACATGTCACCTGGGAACTGCTATCTGACGTCTGGTATAAGACCAACTAGCATGTTCCCGGCGAATCCTGTCCGGTGTACTCATAACCCAATGAGCACCTGTATACATCTTAGGTGAACCAACTGACACCAGTGGCTTGTGAGACCGGCCACCGCCCCTCGTCGGGGTCTCGACTGTATACACTAGTCTACTAATGGAGTATCGATGCCCAGTCTCGAAACTCCCACGACTAGGGACCTTTTAAGGATGTTCTTATAGACTCCAGCTCTCACTTATATGATCGCCCTCATACTGCTGGCAGTCAAGCAAGAATCCTAAGGGCTCTATCAACGTGCAATAGTGACCTGTCAGGTCACCTAAAGCAGTACACGATGATAAAGGTAAACCAGATAGCATACTATCATCTCGAGTAAGACTGTCTTACCGGGATAGGTCCTCCCTCAATCATCGCAATCACGTGCCTGTGATCCAATAATTGACTCTGAGGGCATTATCTCCAACAATCTCCCACTATCACTCAAGGCTAATTATTGCGATGTCGCATACTCACAGCCCGTGTGATACCGAACACCCAACTCCTCTACTAGTCAGTCTCATAAAGCCTGTTTGCGAAACTCTTGCGTTCGAGGAATAGCCTCAGTGAGTGGATCCGCCTAGATGTTTCTTTCTATGTCTCTCTATATCTCAAGTTCGCGGAGAAAGCCATCTCCCGAAATGAGCAATACCTGTCTTAGAATGTCTGGATGTCTGATGGGACCTAGCTCATAAATGAACTCCAAATCCAAACTTCTTAGACTGTATCGTCAACTGAACATAATCAGTATCCTGCGCCATGCCACCCTCAGTATTGCCTTGGACCACCTGTCCAAAATACTGCCCCTCGTCAGAAGGAAAACTACAACTCTGACGATCACCCAGTCGTCCATGTCACCTTGGAAGCCTGGAGTGATAACCGTCTCCTAAAGGAGGCAACCGTTATCATATCCCTAGAACATCTACTTATGTTCTAAAACTGCTTCCGACTGTTTCTCCAGGATTGGATCAATATCAACTTATTGCATCTAGTGCAAGAACAACATCTGGTGTGGTATTTGACATCTCATGATTGACTCAATTGCCTGAGCAAGTGATCTGCCAATCATGCGCATCCCTCTCCCCTTTAGTCTGTAAGACACCTTTAGAGAGGGTGACTCCATTACCTGCAGGTACACCACCATGCCAGGAGTCATCCATTCTAAATACTCTTAGAATGCTGTCAAAGTACCCTGATTGGGAAACCACCCAAATCTAGATCTAAAACCATAGATCTAGTAACCAGTATGTCTGATATAATGTCCAAGTCCCATGTGGAGAAAACACTGTGTGACGACCAAAGTATAACCGATCGTAGTATAGGAATATCACTTCCTACTACCTTCTCAACAGATCCATCCCCTATTCTGATGACGTCAAACCTATGACTGTCACATCAGAAACAGATGATCTATCTCCGCTACATCTGCTTTAGTCTATAAATAGACATAAGCCTGATGTCCACCAATGCTTCCGCTGCTCCCACTGACTACGACAACCTTCTGGCAGAGTCATATAGACGTGCACTTCTAAAGCTAGTTTAGAACGACGCTATACTCATCCTCCTGCCGGGTCTCGCAGCCTGGAACAACAGTAATGGCAAGTGTGGGTAAACAAGAACTTCCCTGTCACCGTTCTTGAGGCTACCGGAGTACCTCTCGGGTGCCTGAAGTTTCCCACCTTATCTGCGGAGTGGCCAATGAAATGTCAAATCAGATTGAATCTTTAGGTTCCTTATCAAATCTTCAGTAATCGTTTGCGGTTCTGGAATCACTTCCAGTTCTACCATACTCCCACTGCTGTTTTTGAAAAAATCCATTTTTATTAAAACTGTGGCGAGTCAAGAACAATATCACTATTGATCTTTCTTATGGTAGAAAATCAACCCTTGTCATAGCCTGGGTCAACCCACAAACAGCCATTACAGAAACGTGCCTTGAGTTATCCAGAGTCTGGTTTTAATCATAAGCCGGACAACTCCCCGTACCTTAACAATGTTAAGATATGAACTGTACTATATCCAATATAGAACCAGAGGCACTGATTTAATTGAACCAGATTCAAATCATGCAGCTGTCTCCAGTGCATGTCAACTAAATGGAGAGAGAGGCCGATCAGCGTTACTCAACTTAGGAATGCTTCCAATTATGAGTAACCTGAAAGAGAAGCAATTTCTCTTTATCATTAATATCAACTGAATACCATACACAAGTATCTACATCCTCGATCACCTTGAAGAATCCCGATACTTGCTATACCTGGTTCTCTACTCTATTCAAATACCTATAACTCCTCAAAACTTAGACCCTGTGTTTCTACGAAACACATGTCTAAGAACTAGAGAAGTTAAAAGTAAACAGAATATAGTATGAGGACCAACCCCTCTATCCTAATGGACACTGGACAACATACAATACTCTGTATAAGTCCGCCGAGTCTAACAACTCTTTCACTGTGTGTCGTAGGTTGAAAACTGTCCTTATGGTTAAGAAGAATTACACCGTTGTTTAATGCTCCTTACCTAACCATCCACTGATATAGGTAAATGTCATCGACATAATATCAAAAGGTATATCTCACTCTATGAAAATAGACGTACAGATATATCAATTTGAAATTGGTGCACAACAGCGGATATTCAAAACCAACTATTTGCCGACCGGCAAACAGCCCAGGTGATCTCCTCAAATATCACCGATTACAACGAATCCCGATATAATGAGGATGATCACCCAATTCCCAATGACTTACTCCCACTCATCATCTGTAAAACCATATAGATGTGAGAATCAAAACTGGTAAATACATACCCTCGAGCAAGTATCTAATCGGGAAATCAGTTTTCTTTTAACAGTACACAGTTGAACCGAAACATTGAAATGTTTCGATGGGGTATCCTGGTATTCCTAGTAATGCCTCTACCATTATCCAGATTCACAACTATAACCGTATAATTCTTTGCCACATCTCCAAATCCCTTTATATGTCTTTTGTCATTACCTTCTGCACACCCCTTAGGCCAAATGGTTTTCTTCCTTCCCTACCGTTCGGCACCAGCCTATGGTTTGGAAGAAGACTATCCAATAAGCATAATGGGTGTACTGTCCTAGTCCTAGGAGCACTCGCAATACGAGAGAAGTTGAAGATAAAAGACAACTGAATAAGCCTTATTCCTATTTCTCCTGGACCAGAATCCATCCCCGAACTGGAACAAGTTCCTTTCGAGTTCGTATATAATCATACGATAGAGTATCCAATAAACTGTGGATCTTCGTAGTGATACGGAGTGTCCTGGAGAAATACAAAGGTGATTTAGGATTGGCGAAGAAATACTTGGTTTGGTCGTGAATAGCAGTCGCATTTTACTTTGCCCTCTTACTAATCCCTTGCTTTGTCTGAACTTAATGCCTTCTGCACACCATCGTTATGCTAGTTGGTTTTCTTCATTCCCCACTGTTCGGCACCAGCCTAAAGTTTGGAAGAAGACTATCCAATTTGCGTAATAGGTGTACTATCTCCTAAACCAAGGAGTACTCACAACTTGAGAGAAGGAAAAAGGAAAAGACAACTGAATAATCCTATCCATTTTCTCCAGAACCGGAAACCATCCTCGAATTCCTTCGAGTTCGTATCTAACCATACGATGGTTTTGTCCAATGGAAGTAGACGTTCGCAGTAATACGGGATGTCCTGGAGAAAAGGGTAAAAGTAGGAGTGGCAATGACGTCTGCAACTCTGACAATCCAAAAGCCAGTGTTTAAGAAGGTTCGGTCAACTTGGTCACTGAGTCATAGTCTAGGGTCGGGTCAATGGTCGCTGCCAGAGAGAGAGAAAAGAAACACTCAGCGTGCACTCTAACCTAGATCAGAATGGTTACCAATTTATCTAATCTGGAAACCTCCCACTGTACCTCAAATTCTCCTCCAAACCTGAAAGAAGAATTAGTCGGGGTCACCCGTGGAGTAAACCAACTCATCAGTGGGAATCGGGATCCAACTATCATTGCATGTTAACGTGACGGAATCCGCTCACGGTGTCACACTCCAGAAGGTATGCGCATATCTGGCAAGTTTCAGTACTTTTGAAACTCCCGATGTGGATTTTTACCCCATGCTCTTATGACCTTGACTTTGGCCAACATATCATAAGTCACATGTCAAGTTCTATCCGTCATTCTCCAGGTTAATTTGAATCCACCCGTACCTACCCTTGACTTTGGCCAAAATGGCAGTACGACTGTTCCAAACCAACGCATCTATCTATGCTGCATATGAATACCCAACAGCTACCAAACACTGTGCCTTGACTTTGGCCAACATACACAGCTTGAATACTATTGACTATCCATATGAAATGACGGAGGGCTACGAATGGTTTCTGGCGAAAACCTTTAACGTAATGAACTTGATATCGTTGAAGGAACGGATAGCTTTTTAGAAAATATAGTGACGAAAACCTTTACTAAAGAGGTCACTCCCGGTGAAGGGATCTCGGCTCTTTCCCCGTAGAATGGGGTGCAGGATATTCCAAATGAATACCGCGATGCAAAGCAAAAGTAAACGGCTATACTGAAGTTAATGCCCTGACGCAAACTTCTGTCCAAGGGGTCACTCCCGGTGAAGAGATCACGGCCCTTGCCTCGTCGACTGAGGAGCAGGATATTCCAAATGAATACCACGATGCAAAACAAAAGTGAACGTCCTTGCAATAACAGCTTTTTGAAAAGTGTTCCAACAACATCAGAATAGGTTTGTTTATCTTGCATTGATCCGAATCAATGCAGTCCCATCAATTGATCACACCACAAAGAACGAAAATATACTGACGTACGTATATGCCATCTGCATTCGCCACTGGGTCCCGTCATCACCCGTTAGGTTAGCTAACTAACGGCAGAGCGGGGACTGGACTAGCGCGGATGAAAAACATATACAACATCTACTAATATATATTCCAATATATTATATTTCGCTCAAGGCGTGATAAAATGCAACATCACAGAAATGTACAGCATCACAGAACAATACAGATATCTGGGATCCCCGGGTTTCACAGAGCCACTGCTGAAACCCGACGTTCCCCTGGTCGTGTGGATAGCCTGTGCAATGAAAACCTAGACCCCTACGGGAGTGGCAAGTCACCCGCCAAAACCTGAAGCGAGGCAGCCCCCTTCAGCACCGTGAATGGACCACCCAGCACTTCACGGAATCCGGTAACTTGGGCACCCCTCCTGGGTCAACCTGTACCCCCTACGAGTGCGGCGAATAGCCCGCCAATTCCAGACTGAAGCCCCCTCCGTCTCAATGCCCTGAGATGCGGGCCCGTTGCCCTCTAGAACCCGGCTATCCGTGCACCCCACCGCGAGGCAATCCTAGTACAGAAAGTAAAATATACATACAACGGGTACATCGACCGCAACCTGGCCGTGCTCCAAAATAATAATACAAATAGGCAGTGACGGCAGTCCACATGTCGGACGCTTGCCCCGCAATATCAAATGTACATAATACAACAACACTGTACTAGCATTGCATCCAGGCTATCCCCACGACCGATCTGCAACATCACAGCAAAACACAGAACATCAACGTGAAAGTCACGTTCGCAAATCCGTCTAACCGGGTTATAGCAGTTAGACAGGATTTACCGATCAAGTGACATTCACGGTCGCAGATATAATGTAAATACTGTGAAATAATGTGTTTAAAATATCCGATCGATCAAAAATTAACAAGTGGGCCCCCAAGCAATACTGTAGCACTCACAGAAAATCTGGGCCCAATATTAATATTCCAAAACCCTTAAAATAAGCCCAGAAGCCCACTGGAAAAAAAATGATGCAGTGACGACACCAATGTGCGGCGGAACCGCGGCCCAATGGGGGGTTTGGCCGCGGTTCCGCGCTTCTGTGATCGAGTCACTGCGTCGAATTTTTACAGCAGTCTTAGAACTCCCTGCACATCATTCTGAGACAACCTGAAAAATTTTTCGAGACCAAAAAATTTCAACAGAAAACTGATGTGAACAAAAATGCAAGTTTTGGAATTTTGGTCGATCGGAAATGTAAAACACATCAAACGAAGCTAGACGAAGTTAATGGCGAGGCTCTGATACCACTGTAAGTGCACGGCGGCGCCCCGGCCGTCAATCCGACGGCCAAATGCGGAAGCGGTGATAAACTTTGATTTTGCGAACTTAGCAAACCGGCACCACCGCGCACTAAACTCCGGATCGGGCCATTAAACTAGATCTAGCAAAGTAACAAGATAGGGAAGAGATGTACCGAGTGATCCGAGTCCTCCGGTCTTCTCGTCATCGTCCCGATCTCCCGCGGAAATTCCGGTCGTCGCTTCCTCGCCGGAAGGGCACCACATCGCCTACGTCTTTTACGGGCTCCCACCTCAATACCGAGGCAACTCGGGCGCGAAGTTGGCTGCCCGACGCGTCCAAGATTTGCTATAGAATAGTGTAGCAAGCAGGTCTCTTTGGGGTTTAGGAGGTTGCCATGTTGGAGGAATTTTGCACAAATATATTCATGGATGCTTGAAGAAAAATGGAGCATGCCATGGGAAAAAGGAGCTCGGCCAATGAAATGTGTGCTCACTGGAAATGTATGCAAACTTTCTCTTCCCTTTGTGAATGTGTGAAGGTGCATAAATAAATACCAAAATGAGAAAGAGAAAAAGTTCTCACAGCACACACACAAATTAAACTCATTCCTTACAAAGGAAAATAATCCACAAACCAAAATTAAAACCTCACTCCCTGGAACAGTGGCCGGCCCCCATTTCCAATTTCCAACACAAAATCACATCAAAACCCATACCCTCACATAACTCAATTAATGCAAGAATGGTGCAACAAAAGAAAAGATGGAGAAGGAATCTAACTATGCTATCATAATCAATACAATTGCAAGAAACCCAATCCACAAATGTTATTTGCACAATTGCAAATAACCCCCTCCATCGGAAAAGTCCGGCCGGGAAACAACAAAGGAAAACCGGTCGGAACGGAATGCAAACTGGCAACTCCAGAAAACTGGTCCCGTAATAAATTACAGGAAAACCCCGATACTGTGCATACACACCCGCATCTGTATTCCGTCCGGATACAAATGCAAAGAGACAAAATCTACACTGTACTAAACTAGGATCCGGCTTAAATCAAAGCCGGCTAGTAATATCCGTCCGATCCTGATCCGTGCAATACCGCATGTATCTGATCGAACCCTGCCATATACCCATACGACCACTAGTACAAACCGTCCGATCCTGACCCGTGCAATACCGCACGTATTTGATCGGACCCTGCCATATCTCCATACGGCCTCTACAGCATTTCGCCCGAAAGCTTGAGTAACTGAAAGTGTGGTGGACTCTAAAGACTCGTCAATACTATGGCTGTGGATTTAACCACTAGCACGTCAGAGGTATAATCCAATACGTAACGGGCCACCAGCTATTGACTAAAAGGGACGTCGATGAGCGAACTCATCCTGACACCCTACTGAGCCTGTCAGTGACAATATCCATACAGTCCGGTCCGTTCATCTATGAGCATCGCATGGCGGGCCTAGGGGGTTGGTAAAAGTCAGACCCCCAAAAGCGGTACAAGTCGTGTCGGAGTGTAGCCCAGAACACCCTGAGATACTACTGGAATACCTACCAGTAAATCTCCTGCCTTGGCCAAGGACTTCGTGTAATGGCTCTCCTAGACACAGCGCGACCTCACCCCCAATACCGGGAGAGACGAACCCCTGAAGATCCGCTCACTGCCTCCATGTGGCTCGGGACTGTACCCAACTAAAACCTGTTTGCACGACTCCTTTGAGCCGTGGTAGGGTAGTAATCAAAGCACAGTGGGAACTCACACGAGACAAATGACGATCCCCAGGTTGATGAACTAACCTGTACACATGTCACCTGGGAACTGCTATCTGACGTCTGGTATAAGACCAACTAGCATGTTCCCGGCGAGTCCTGTCCGGTGTACTCATAACCCAATGAGCACCTGTATACATCTTAGGTGAACCAACTGACACCAGTGGCTTGTGAGACCGGCCACCGCCCCTCGTCGGGGTCTCGACTGTATACACTAGTCTACTAATGGAGTATCGATGCCCAGTCTCGAAACTCCCATGACTAGGGACCTTTTAAGGATGTGCTTATAGACTCCAGCTCTCACTTATATGATCGCCCTCATACTGCTGGCAGTCAAGCAAGAATCCTAAGGGCTCTATCAACGTGCAATAGTAACCTGTCAGGTCACCTAAAGCAGTACACGATGATAAAGGTAAACCAGATAGCATACTATCATCTCGAGTAAGACTGTCTTACCAGGATAGGTCCTCCCTCAATCATCGCAATCACGTGCCTGTGATCCAATAATTGACTCTGAGGGCATTATCTCCAACAGCATTGATATGACCTAGTCTACAATACCTCAAGAAGAATTCGTTCATTTCTGAACTCTTCCTCTTGTGTATGTTCTGCATACTAGCAGCTGTAGTTTGATTTAGAACGTCAATTCTTTTAGATAACGTGCCTGAACCGATCAACTTTTGACATAGGAAATGTTCAAAACATTATCCAACAATACAAAATTTTATCATTTCTTTACTAATAAAGAGACTGATATGATTTTGTATATCAGGTTCGGTATCTAATAGCATTTGTTCAGAATCAATGTATTGGTAATACAGGGTGACAGTGACCAACAGACTTGGCTGCAACACTTGCCCCGTTTTCTGTCTCATGAAACTTATCACCCGTTCTCAGTTTTTCTACCTTTTTGTAGCCATATGTAACATATTACATATCGGGGATCCTGATCCGGTATCAGATACCCAGGATGCAGAGGATACTGAGAAACAGTTCTGCATAATGAACACACCCGAAGGAGATGCATCATATGTACTTTCTTCGTTTGGGCGGCATAGGAATTCTGGTATTCCCCTATTTCCTGCTCTATCTTATAACAATTATAAGTTGGAGCGGGACCAACGTTCCCCAGCTCAGTATAACAAGCGGGTTCGGTCAATACATCCGTATTATTATCTTGATTAAGGCGTGATATGGTCGCTACCAGGAGAGAGAGAGAAGAAAACACTCTGCGTGCGCTCTTGCAAGATTAGATTGGTTATGTATTTTATCTAATCAGGATGGCTCCCACTGTTTTTATCAAATCTTCCTTCAAACCTTAAAAGGAAAGACTAGCCGGGATTAATTACACTCTACAAGTTCGCCAATCTTTCGGCCAGGCCAGTGTCGGTACTTTGAGGGAGGTTTCCCGTGCTTTCGCACGGACCTAATTACAGTAAACCTCGTTTTCCCAGAGGCGTAACCCCGATGACACCTTTCTAGACACCTACTTGATTGGCTAATTGTAAAGTGCAAAACTCTCCCACGAGTAACAATTACTCGCAGTGGGAATCGGGATCCAACTATCATATAGAAGGTATGCAATCTCATTGCAAGTTTCAACACTTGAAACTCCCGATAATGGTTTTTACCCCTAGCACCTATGACCGTAACTATGGTCAACAAATCATAAGTACTAGTCAAGTTCTACCCGTCATTTCGTGATTAATTAGACCCACCCACATGACCCTTAACTAAGCTCAACAAAGTCACGCGACTGTCCTAACTAATCGCATCATATGCGGTGTAGGAACACATCACTTAGCTACCGTACACTGTGCCTTGACTATGGTCAACAAACACAGCACGAATACTAAGTACTCTACTTCCTAAAATGACGGAGGGTTGCGAATGGTTTTTATGAAAACCTTTAACGCTTTGAACTTGATCTCGTTGCGGAATCAAATGGTTTTTAAATGGAATGTTTTTGAAGCTTTTCTAGTTTTGCTAAAGGGGCCACTCCCGGTGAAGGGATCGTCGGCCCTTTCCTCGTCGAATGAGGTGCGGGATATATCATATATATCACTGTGTAAAGCAGAAACTATAGAAGCAATCAAAAGAAAAACTGAGTGATGTAGCATCTGCCAGTTATTGCTAAAGGAGTCACTCCCGGTGAAGGGATCTCGGTCCTTTCCCTATCGAATAAGGTGCAGGATGTTTTACAAGGAACTCCGCGATGCAAAGAAAGAACTGTAGCTACCTGTTTTATTTTAAAATTCGATTCCATAACATCAATTAGGTTTATTTTCTTTCATTAATCTCATTAATGAATATCCCATCATTTAAGTCCACCTAAACATCACAGATAAATATAACGTACGCTTATGCCATCCGCATTCGCCTCGATGTCCTGTCTGCACCGTTAGGTTAGGTAACTAACGGCAGAGCGGGGCAGGGCTAGCACGGGTGTAAAACATAAGCAACGTCTATATAATATATCATATATACTAAATATAATATCTGTCACAGAACATCACATGATCACATCACAGATAAATCACAGCAGAAGAAACATATGAAATATTGGATATACTAGGACGTCCGTGTTTTCAATACGAGCCAGTATAAAACACAGATTCCACGGTCGTGATGAATAGCCAATCCCACACCCCTAGACCCCTACGAGAGCGGCAAGCAACCCTACCAATTCTAGGGTTAGGAGACCCGGACTCGACTCCTCGAGTTGGTCTCCCACTGGACCCCAGAACCCGGTTACTTGTGCTCCCCTCCTTGGGTCTATCCTAGTGCAGAAAAGTAAATAATATACATCAACGGTGACAACTTCCGCAATCTGGAAGTGCCCCAATAAAAGAATATTACATACAAGTTTTTACATGAATGAAAATGGAAAAACACTCATCTCACATAAAAACCCCCCGGTTATTCAAACACGACGATCCAATATAACATATCCAGCAACACATAACATCACATGTCATCAACGTAAGTAAATATGCGCATCCCAATTGTCGTTGACATATAGCAACGAAACCGGCGATATCACATATTACACTTACGGTCACAGAAAAGAAAGTGTAAAACTACAACAGTTGGAATCCGCAACCACCTCAGACATCGCATGCCTGACCAAATGAATTCTTTAGACATCGCATGCCTAACAATTATAAACCCCGCATTTTAGTCTCATTATCGAAAACACTTTTCAATACCAAGTCGGGCAATTCAACAAGATTCCCGAAAAACTGATCGAATGCTCGTCGCAAACTTTAGTAGGCGGCCGCACCCCTGATACCGTCGACGAAGTGCACCAAGGCGGAACATCGCTGCCGCGAGCACCCGGACGGATGCTTTCGGCGACGGGGTTCTCCTACAGTCACTTGGTCGGGCTATGGGGTGAGGCTGTCTATTAAGTTTACCCGGCGAGTATCCGCGTACGCTACGTGATTGCGACGGAATTTTGATCACATCAAAACTCCGTGGCAACCGATCAAGTGAGACTAAACTGCTACGTTTATAATATTCATTCCGTTATCTCATAACAATTTGTGAATTCCAATTATTGTATCACATTCCGGATAAATAGAAAATGCTAAACTTTTCGATCGAACAATCAAACACCCAAGTTTTCCCGATACAGCTCAACACATGAAATAAGTCTAACAACATTCAGTTCGTGCCTCAGTACCAACGGTCCAGCCGTAGAAGGGTCAAGCCAACGCCTCACATGTGGCACGCCGTACTGCCCCAAACCCGAAGGTTCAAAGGGCAGTTCAAGACGGTCACATAATCGAGTTAAGGTTTGTTGTCTTCTAGAGGGTCCATCGCGTTACTTGCACTACTTAGAACGTCGTTAAACTACGGAAAAATCCAACAATAGGAAATTTCCCGGCAGGGAAAAAATTGGGTATTTATATCCGGTCGAACTTTTTAACATATTCTAAAAATACCCGGAAAAGCACACCGAAAAAATTAGACAGTCCGATCGAATACACCGAGTCCCCAATACAACTCAGAAAATACAACTCTGGAATAAATATTAAAAGCATCCAGAACACACAAGAAACACCAACAGAAACAACTGAAGAAAACTCACAGCCTGATCATCACAGACGGCCGCGGAACCGCCGCAAAAGGGGGGTCAACGCCGCGGTTCCGCGGTCGTACTGTAGAATTAGGCTGTCGTTTTCTGCAGTTTTTCTTAGAATTTCCTGCACATTTCTCTGCATATTTTTAATTCTAAAAAATCCATAAATTCAGAAAAAGTCCAGAGAGCAATATTAGGGTTTGGGTTTTGATTCGATCGGAGTTCCAATTCCGTCTAGACTTCGCCTAAGGCTCTAGCTAGTCTCTGATACCACTGTAGGGTTCCTAGGCACTCAAATAGAGTCTCACAAGTGATCAAACATGCACAAATCAAAAAATTCCTTGTGCCTACAAACCCTAATACGGATCGTTAACTAGATATATAGGCGAAGCAAGCATGTAATCGAATTAAATGCTAAGGGAAAGTGACTACAACCTTTGTAGATCCGGTCCACCACTTCCTAAGCTCCGCGATAATCTCCCTCCGCTGTCCAAATCGAACCCTTGACTCTAGCATTGGCATCATCGAAGAATGGGCGGGCTTGATCGTCGGTTCGATGCCGAAGATGATCTACGTCGAGGCATCACAAGAACAAGCTCCAACTTCACCAAGCCTTGAAAACTTGTGAAGGAAACACCCTATACAACTTGGCAAGAGGTAGAGGATGAAGAAATAGGAAGTGGGTAGACTTTAGATTTGGATTTCTCACTCCTTTTGGCTAGTTGCCATTGATGGTGCAAGCTTTCTTCAAGTTGAAGATGAAGAAGAAGATGATAAAGAATTATGATAAGTGTTATTTAAAAATAAAAACAATATGATACTTATCATGTCAACAACCATGGTTTAGTGTAGAGAATCAACTAAGGTTAGTGGAATGGTTAGGTTTAGGAGATGAAGACAAAATGGTCATAAGGTCAAAGATGCTTGAAGCATCCAAAAGAAACCATTTTGTTTTCTTTACCTTTTAAAAAAATAAATAGATAAATGAATAAGTAAATAAAAGAAACCCTAACCATTCATATAACCATGGTCAATTCTTTACACAAACCCAAGCTTGCATGTATCATCAAACATGATACAATCTTGTGCACAAAAGTATATCTCATATACAACTTGTGCAAATCAAGTGAGTAAATCCATTTAAAGTGAACCAATACTAGTTAATGCAAAGTAATATATCAAATATATAATTATACATTAAATCATTAAATCAACACTTGATTCAATGATCCGGTCATATCGCATATAACCGGCTAGTATCCAATGTATCGGCTTATCGAATCAATCCTTGATTCGATAACTAGGTTATATCACATACAACCATTCGACACATTCATCGCGAGAATGAAATACGGTATCACATACACGCATTATTCTCGGTCCCGCACATATCTCATATGCGCTCCTATTTCGTTTCGCTTGAGCCAGGAAACCTCTGTGTAGGACTCTAAAGACTTGTCAATACGCCGGCAGCAGATGATGATCATATCAAACACCCACAAGCCGCAAGCGGTCTGCTAAACGTAACGGCCACCCGGGTATTGAGCGATCAGAAGATCGACGAGCAAGCCCGCTCACACTCCTGTGAATCCAACCAGTAATAGTTACCGTACAGTCCGGTCTGTTCGTCTGATATGTCGCATATCTCGCCTAGGGGTGGTGAACGTCAGACCCCAGTAGCTCGATAAGTCATGCCGACTTGAGGTCCATAACATTCGTGAAACTACTGATAACTCTTACCAGTATATCACTGCAACCCTGGCCAGGGATTTCCTGTTATGGCCAGTCGAGCATAGCACAACATCAACCCCCAATACCGGGAGAGACGAATCCCCTCCTATCGCTCATTGCCTCCATGTGAATCGGGACTGTACCCAAAAACCACCTGTTTGCACGACTCAGTAGAGCCGTGGTAGGGTGGAAATCAAAGCACAGTAGGAGACACACAAAACTCTATGACGATCTCGGGTCAACAAACTAAGCTGTACCAGTGTCACCAGAGAACTGCCATCTGACGTGAGGTATAATACCATCTGGGAGTTCTCGGCGATTCCGTTCAGTGTACCCAGTCTCCACTGAGCACCCGTATACCATCTCTGAAGTCTAACACCAATGGATATGGATCATCCATCGCCCATCACATGGGTCGAGAAGATATATGCTAGTCTACTCTAGAATATCGATGCCCTGTCTCGATATTCCCACGACTAGGAACAATGAAGGATGTACTCATTGACTACCCAGGCCCCACTAGTATGATCTGCATCATAGTCCTGGAAGTCGAGTACTCATCCTAAGGGCTTTATCAACATGTAACAGAGAGACATAAAGTATACACGTTAAGACAAAGAGTAACCAGATAGCGTACTATCATGTCGAGCAAGAAAGTCCTACCTATATATGTCCCAGCATCCACTACAATATACATCCAATGTACAGTAATGGCCTCTAGGGCATACATATAACTAACACATTGAACCAATCAAAATAGGATTTTGGCAACTTTGGGACTTCTAGGGTTTTCTTAAGAAACATCCATGAGGTATATCTCTTTCCATGTTGGATTATTTTAAATTCCTAGCTTTTAGTTTAGCTTAGAACTCGTTTAGTAGTGATTTGTGGAAATTAGAAAATCCTAGTGAGGGTTTGAGTGAAATTGTGGATTGGTGGTGATTGAGTGGCTGTTTAAGACCTGGGATTTAGTATAGAAAACAAAATACGGATTTAGGAATTGATTATGTCAGTTTTGTATTGATTTGTGAGGGTATATGGAAATCTGGAGTAACCCGGGGCACTAAAAATAATTTAGCGAACACGGTGACACATGCAGACACCTAGGAAGCTACCACAGAGACCTGAGACCCCAACTCTACCAAATGGCCGCAGATTTAATCATTTTGGCCGCAATTTGCGGCCAGAGTACGGTGGATTTGATCCATGTTGGTTCCAGGGCTTTATCTTCAGTAAATTAGACCCTCCATATGTGCAGAATTGACCAATTTGGCCTAGGGTAAAATCTGGGAGCACATTGGGGTGTTTTTGGCTATGTTTTCCGTATTTTAGGATGCTTGGTTTTGATATTGGAATTTGTATTTGGTCGTGTGGCGATTGAACGTCAACGACTAGGATTTTTAGTCGTGTTTTGCACGCGAAGCTATAGGTTTTGACCTATGAGCGAAACTTGTGCCGTTTTGGTTTCCGACTTGATTTTAATACGCAATTGCGATGTGTTATGATATGTAGGTACCATGCGAGGATTTCAAGACGGTGAAGAAGAGGATGGCGACATCGACATCGGCAAGCAAGAACAAGGTGAGTAGATCTATATCCACGGGGGGAAGTCGGGTGGATGGCGTATAGCACCCCCGCAAAGTTTTGACGGAAACTGATTTATAGAATAAGGTTAAGAAAACCTAGATTTGGAAACTAGGGTTAGAGTTAAATGATAGTTAGTGAAACCATATTCGAAACTAAGGATAGTTATAAGTGATATAATACGTCCAATATGTGATGACGGGATTTGAGGATGATGTTTGACGATATTGCCGTTTAGGATACTATAGGACTAGATAGTCGACGTGGATGTTTCATCCGAGCCATAAATATTTATAAACTGAAGAATCGTATGCATCTTTTAAACAGATACCATGAGGGACGTTACGGAATTTCAAATGATATCTTATCCTTAAAAACACCGTAACCCCCTATTTTCAAAACTACGATTCGCTTCTTTAAAAATCTGATTGTATGGTTCGGGTGTGTATGTTAGATTAGATACTTATATGTCACGACCCAAAATTTGGCCCGTGACCGGCACTTAACCACATAACGTCTACAGGCGTAACGCGACTAAGTGAACCGAAAACCCAGAAATCAAACCAGTAAAAGTATAGAGTGTTTTAAGCATTAAATGGAAGCATTTAAAAAGGTGCTATGAAATCTTAAGTAAACAATCACCAAGATAGCAATATACGACGCCGTAGCGAAAATCAAGAGAAACAAGTGGGAACATCACAGATAGAATAAACTGCATAAGTAAAGTCGGCTCACAACGAGCTCGACACCAGAATACCAATAATATACATCATCGTCCTCACACTGTCTCTAAGTCAAATACATATATGGTAGATGGAGAATACTAGATACAACAGTGTGTACAAAAGAAGTAACCAGATACCACAACCCACCTATCAGCAAAACAGCTCTCGCACCAACTGTAGTGGTATCTGTAGCCAAAAGGTCTAAGAAAGCAGCCTGCCACGACTACTCCGAGGGGCAACCTGCAAATACTGTGGCACAACGGGGGTGAGTTGCCAACTCGTGAATAGAAATAACATATAAAGGTAATCGCGAGCATGCACGTACTGCGCTACTCTATCATATGCCAGCAGATGATATCAATGCGTGATAAGCTGTATGTGCAATAATCATGCAAGTGCTGTATCTGGTAATATAACTATAGGATGAGATACAATAATGAATGCTGAGCATGGGAAATATAACATCTACATGGAATTTCAATGTGGAATATATAATCGGTGTCCATCAATGCACCCAGAGCCCCTCCCCCCAAATGGCTCAGGCGCAGGCACTCTCATCGGCCCTCCAATCCTGTACATCTCTGAGAATCATGAGTGCCCAACAACGGCACCCAAATATCATAAGTACTCGTGTCCAGTACCGACACGCAAATCCTCCTCCATCGGGCCCCGTCAGTCCGGGTCAGCCCACAGGATCCGTCTGCGGTATCGGCCTTCAGCCCCGGCAGTATGGATCATCCCGCATCCATCTATCGACTCTGGTCAGCATCCTACGGATAACCGCCAGGTCCAACCAATCACCGTTAGGTAGTAGTCCCTCTGCCAGGCTCACCGTCTACTACACGGCCAAACCGTTCTCGTCCCGGGGTACCATACCAGGTCTACCATGTACCCGTAATCGTCCTCATCCAACTCCTCGATTCAGGTTCACATATATCACTCTAGCACCGAGAAAACACATGGTGGACGCACCGAAATATCATATCAAGGCAAACCGGGTTTTTAAATAATTAACTATTCTCTTTTGAAATATCCACGGTTTCCCAAATCCAGAATTAACATGGAAACAACATATCTCAATGCGTAATCTAAGCAAGTATGAAGATATCAATGTATGTATGCACTGGTATCAATATACAATATGCATGTGCGCAGGTATGAAGATACCAATGTATGTGTGCACTGGTATGAGTATACAGTGTGCATGTGCGCAGGTATGAAGATATCAATGTATGTGTGCACTGGTATGAGTATACAGTGTGCATGTGTGCAGGTATGAAGATATCAATATATGTGTGCACTGGTATGAGTATGTGATGAATATGTGCCCAAGTATAAATATATGATGTATGTGGTACAAGTATGGGTATGTGATGTATATGGAAAATCATGACAACTTAAATAAAGCGGAATCAGAATGATATATGATTTATAACAATCCTATAATGTGAGTGCCATGGCAATCACTAACGGTGTGAGTGTAGCATATAAATCGTGCTCGTGCAACTTGAACTGTTAGTGACAGTGCAGTGTCCTACGCTATCAATTCTAGTTTATATACATATAATAGAGAATGCGGTATGCACTAAATAGTAGCCATGAAGAGTCAATGGATGTAAGTGTAAAATACTGCTACAAGGTCCTATCAGCCCTGACGCATAACGCCATGCGAGCGATTTCCCTGTAGATGTTAAATCTACTCACCGTAGTCTCTCGCTAGGAATAGCCGACGACTTATTTCCCCTTCTTCGCGGCGTCCGTCGCACTTGCCTGTGAACCTATAATTTCACAATATATCACACATAAGCTCAAAACCATACAAACACGACATTTAAAGTCAACTAGAAACCCATGTCGCAAACCAAGCGCGCGTGTGCACGATACGCTAAAACCTGTGATTACGCGCCTGAAGTCACTCCGACGCGTCGCGATACGCAGAAACCCCAAACCCACACACACGTATCACGCATGACGCGAAAGATTAAAAAATACGGGAAAAAGGGTATTCAACTCCAGATTTTGATACAGAACAGATATTATGAAAATATATATACCAAAATACTCCAAATAGAAGCAGACTCCAGTGGCCCAAACCCCAACCCCCAACTCACTCATCTGGCCGCAATTTGCGGCCAGAATGTATTTTTCGGCGGCCTGGGTAGGGAGATGGGCTCCCAGGTTTTGTGTGTGCACTCCATACCCCTCATACATGCTATAGTAAATACAATTTCATTCTGAAATAACTCGGGTAGCAGCAGATCTTACAGAGCCCTATTTCTAGTTAAAAACCACACTTTTACACTAAAATGATACTTTATGGTATTTCTGTGCAAACTGAAAAAAAACCTGGCTTAAATAGCTCTAATAGCACATAATAGAGTTAACCAAGCTAACAAAACCCCAATCTAACATATGTATCACAAATATCCCTTAATATCACTAAAATGCACAAAAATGAGATTTTTTGCTAGAAATACTACAAGTTATGGAGAAAGGGTGTTAAACATGAGTTGATACCTTCTAAAGACGTTATAAAACACCAAACGTTCCAGCTCCCTCCTCATGTATGCAGATTTGCTCCCAAGCACCTCAAAAGCTCCTTTTCCCCATGGTTTTGTGAAGGAAATGGTTAGATTTGTGTAGGGTTTTGTGTGGAGATCAAAGAGAAGTGAAAAGAGAAGGGAATGTGATGAGTTTTGCTGGGTTTTGGTTGCTGCCTCTACAGAAATTCTGCAATGAGAAAGGAGAGAGAAAAGAGGGAAGAAAATGGTCACAAAAGTCAAATGCTCACCTAACCACCATGCTTCTATATTCTAATTAATTCTTGAATTTTAAAAAAAAGGGTTTTGTTTTGATAAAAGGGTGGGGAAATAACAATGAACCATGCAAAGAAAGAAATGGCTAACACTTTAACCTAGGTCACAAAATGGCTAAGTGTGCAAGTGTACACAACAAAATGGAAAATTTTCCAATTAGGGTAACACGACTAAAAATAATTAATAACCCTAAAATTATATATAAACATATATATATAACACTTCACAACACAATTATCCCTAGCTAAGAAGGAAAATACGATACTCGGGCTTTTATGAAAAACACGTCAAATTGCTAATTAACGCGAAAACATCCTAAACGAATTTCAAAGTGTTACAATCTACCCTCCTTAAAGAAATTCGGTCCCCGAATTTAAAAATCTAACTACACGTATCTTCAAAAAGGCGGCGATACCTCTTCCTCATCTCGCTCTCGGTCTCCCAAGTGACCTCCCCGCTACTCTGACCACGCCAAAGTACCTTGACGGACGGTATCTCTTTCGACCTCAATTTCTTCACTTATCGATCCAAGATCATCACCGGCTGCTCTATATAGGAAAGGTCACGCTCAAGCTGGATCGTCGGGTGCTGAATCGCATGCGAAGGATCATGAAGATATCTGCGGAGCATCGAAACGTGAAATACGAGGTGCACATCTGGAAAACTGGGCGGAAGGGCTAACCAATACGCAACTGCACCAACATGCTCGAGGATCTCGAAGGGGCCCACATATCTGGGACTAAGCTTCCCCTTCTTCCCAAATCTCATCACACCTTTCATTGGGGAGACCCTCAAGAAAACATGGTCACCAACAGAAAACTCAAGTCTGCGGCGACGACGGTCCGCATAAGATCTCTTCCTGCTCTGGGCTGCTCTCATCCTATCGCGAATCAACTGGATCTTCGCGGTTGTCTCCTCAACAATCTGTGGCCCTAAGATACTGCTCTGACTGAGCTCCGTCCAACAGGTGGGCGATCTTCATCTCCTCCCATAAAGAGCCTCAAAAGGTGCCATCTGAATGGTCTCCTGGTAGCTGTTATTGTAGGAGAACTCTACTAGGGGTAAATGATGATCCCAGCTACCTCCGAAGTCTAATACGCATTCTCTGAGCATGTCCTCGAGAGTCTGAATAGTCCGCTCTGACTGTCCATCGGTCTGCGGGTGAAATGTTGGGCTGAAACTCAAGCGAGTTCCCAAAACCTCCTGAAGCCTCTGCCATAGTCTGCTGGTAAACTGGGTGCCTATGTCGAACAAGATACTTGTCGGAACTCCGTGCAGTCGTACAATCTCATCAATGTATATCTGGGCATACTGAGAAAATCCAAAAGTCGTCTTCACCGGTAGGAAGTGAGCCGCTTTCGTCAAACGATCTACGATCACCCAGATGGAGTCATACCCTCGACTAGTCCTAGGTAGACCCACAATGAAGTCCATAGAAATCTGCTCCCATTTCCACTCAGGAATGGGTAACGGCTGTAGCTCTCCCGCGGGCCTCTAGTGCTCAGCCTTGACTTGCTGACAAGTCAGGCATCTCGACACAAAATCTGTGATGTCTCTCTTCATTCCGTCCCACCAGTAAACACCTCTCATGTCATGGTACATCTTGGTGGAACCGGGATGAACACTGTATACTGATCGATGTGCCTCTTTAAGAATCTCGCGCCGCAATCCCTCAGTATCTGGTACGCACAGTCTAGCCCTAAATCGTAGTATCCCCAGATCATCGATCACGAACTCGGAAAATCTTCCCTGTCCAATCTGTGTCCGAATCTCTGAACATCGGTCATCTCTGTGTTGTGCCTCATGTATACGGTCGAGCAACTGTGGGCGTGCACGAACATAGGCAATCTCTCCTCCGATCGGCGTAAACTCGAACTGTACCCGGCTGTCGCATAAAATCCGCCAATCTGCCGACGACTGCCTCTGTACTGTGCTCAAACAAGATAGACTACCCCCGGGCCTCCTGCTCAAGGCATCCTCCACTACATTAGCCCTGCCCGGGTGATACAAGATCTCACAATCGTAGTCCTTCACTAACTCCATCCATCGGCGATGTGTAAGGTTCAGGTCTCGCTGCTGAAATATATACATTAAGCTATTGTGATCAGTGAATATCTGGCATGACTCGCCATATAGGTAATGTCGCCAGATCTTAAGTGCAAAAACCACTGCAGCCATCTCCAAATCGTGAGTGGGGTAGTTCTGTTCATGTTTTTTTAATTGTCGCGAAGCATACGCGATCACCCTATCATGCTGCATCAATACGCACCCTAGCCCCACTCATGAAGCATCACAATAGACCACAAATCCGCCTGATCCTGAAGGCAAAGATAGCACTGGTGTCGTAGTCAGTAGAGCCCATAGCTGCTGAAAACTGTGCTCACACTCCTCCATCCAATCGAAATGAACTCCCTTCCGGGTCAACCCGGTCAAAGGTGTAGCAATGCGAGAGAAGTCCTGCACGAATCGCCTGTAGTAGCCTGCCAGCCCTTGAAAGCTGCGAACCTCCTGTTAGTTATATGTATGCCCAAGAGGCCATTACTGTACATAGGATGTATATTGTAGTGGATGCTGGGACATATATAGGTATGACTTTCTTGCTGGACATGATAGTATGCTATCTGGTTGCTCTTTATCTTAACATGTATACTTTCTGTCTCTCTGTTACATGTTGATAAAGCCCTTAGGATGTGTACTCGAATTGCAGGACTATGATGTAGATCATACTAGTGGGGCCTGGGTAGTCCATGAGTACATCCTTCAATGTTCCTAGTCGTGGGAATATCGAGACGGGGCATCGATATTCCAGTGTAGACTAGCGTATATCTTCTCGACCCATGTGATGGGCGATGGATGATCCCATATCCATTGGTGTCTGACATCAGAGATGGTATGCGAGTGCTCAGTAGAGACTGGGTACACTGAACGGACTCGCCGAGAACTCCCAGATGGTATTATACCTTACGTCAGATGGCAGTTCTCTGGTGACACTGGTACAGCTTAGTCTGTTGACCCGAGATCGTCATAGAGTCTTGTGTGTCTCCCACTGTACTTTGATTTCCACCCTACCACGGCTCCACTGAGTCGTGCAAACAAGTGGTTTTTGGGTACAATCCCGATTCACAAGGAGGCAACGAGCGATAGGAGGGGATTCGTCTCTCCCGGTATTGGGGGTTGATGTTGCGCTATGCTCGACTGGCCATAACTGGAAATCCCTGGCCAGGCTTTTAGTGATTTACTGGTAAGAGTTATCAGTAGTTTCACGCTTGTTATGGACCTTATATCGGCATGACTTATCAAGCTACTGGGGTCTGACGTTTACCACCCCTAGGCAATATATACGACATATCAAACGAACAGACCGGACTGTACGGTAAGTGTTGCTGGTTGGATTCACAGGAGTGTGAGCGGGCTTGCTCGTTGATCTTCTGATCGCTCAATACCCGGGTGGCCGTTACGTTTAGCAGGCCGCTTGCGGCTTGTGGGTGTTTGATATGATCATCACCTGCTGCCGGCGTATTGACGAGTATTTAGAGTCCTACACAGAGGTTTCCTGGCTCAAGCGAAATGAAATAGGAGCGCATATGAGATATGTGCGGGACCGAGAATAATACCAGTATGTGATACTACATTCTATTATCGCGATTTGTATCATTGGACGGTTATATAAGATATAGCCGGGTTACCGAATCAAGTGTTGATTCGATACATTGATACACTTAATATTAGTCGGTTATATGCAGTATGACCGGATCATTAAATCAAGTGTTGATTTAATGATTTAATGTATAATTATATATTTGATATATTACTTTACATTAACTAGTATTTGTTCACTTAAGATGGATTTTCTCACTTGATTTGCACAAGTTGTATATACGATATATGTTTGTGCACTAGTTTGTATCATGTTTGATGATACATGCAAACTTGGGTGTATGTTTGCTTTAAACCATGTTTAGGTTAATAGTTAGGTTTTATTTGTTTTATTTATTTTCTTTATTTATTTTTGGCTAGAAATAAAATGGTGGCTTGTTTTGTTTTACTCTTGAAGCTTCATGAAGCTTTGAAAGTCTTAACCATTTTGTTTCTTTCCTTAACCTAACCATTTAACTAAACCCTAGCTTATTCTCAACAAAGGTTAATCACACCCATGGTTGCAATATGATAACTTCACTTGAATTTTCTTTTCACAATAATTCATTTTCTTTTCTTCTTCTTCTTCTTCATGAAGAAAAGAAAGAAATCTTGAAAATTCCAAGTGATGAATTCAAGTGAGAAATCCAAATCCAAAGTGAACCCACTTCCTATTTCTTCATCCTCTACCACTTGCCATGTTGTATAGGGTGTTTTCTGTAAGTCCACGTTGCGACCCCCGGTTCTTACGAGGAGGCGGAAACGGTATAAAATCAAAATTTTAACGCAAGAGGCAACATGGACTAAACTAGGTCGGGATCTTTACCTAAACTAAAACTAGCATACTAAGCTAAAGATATTTAGCTATTCGGATAGAGATGGTTATACCTAAACTTGAACTCCTTCTCTTCAAGCTCCGATGGTGGTCCGATGGCTCCTTCTCGTCGTCTCCGTACGCCGAAGATAGATCCACTTGAAAGCTCCAACCTTTAGCTCCTTCTTCGTTCTTTGAAGAAACTAGTTCACTTGGTTTGCTAAACCTAGTGAACTAGAATGAGTAGAGAGGAAATAGAATGGGATTTTATCTATGGTTCTTGATTCTCAACTCATGAGACAAGAGAACCATAGATCAAGAGAGGGAGCAAGAGGTTGAGGGTGAGAGCAAGAGGAGAGCTCAAGAACAAGAGAGAGAATGAGCAAGAAAGAATGAGCAACTCTTTTGTCTTTCACCCTCTCATAATCCAAAGTGATCATAACTCATCATATCAAAAAAGTCTTATGTGATGGTTAGAAGCAACCATAAGCTTATCATGTCATGCACTCATTTTACTCAAATGAGCAAGCAAGAAAAAGTCTTTGGCATGAAATGATAACCATGGTTATCATGATGGTCAACTAGTCAAACCTAGTCAACCGGTCAACAAGTCAACAAAAGTCAACAAGTCACCAAAGTCAACAAGTCAACAAAAGTCAACAAGTCAACAACCATATCACCATAATACTTAATTAATATAATAGTTAATCACATATCATATTCTCATTAGGGTTGAGCAAAAAGTCAAAAAGTCAACGGTCAACTGTCAACAACCCTAATGAGAATCCGCTGTCTGTGCCTCCCTGTCAACTATGCATACACACCCGCATCCGCGTTCCGAGGAACACGAATGCAAACTGGATAAATCCAATCCCATAAGGTACACTAGGATCTGGCTTAAACCAAAGCCCGCTAGTGTAAACTGTCCGGACACTGTACGTGCACAAGTGCACGGATGTGACCGAACCCTGTCGCAAAACCATGCGACCTGTCGCAATACCATGCGACCTCTACTCTTTTGCCTAAAGGCGAAAAGCTTTCTGTGTGGGACTCTAAAGACTCGACACTACGCTGGCAGTGGGTTTAACCACAGACCGCAAGCGGCACTAGCTGTGCGTAACGGTCCCCAGGTAATGCCGACAAGAAGACCGACGAGGCGAAACCCATCTGAACTCCTACTGAGCCTGAGTGTGACATTCTCCGTACAGTCCGGTCTGTTCGTCTGATACATCGCATGGCGGGCCTAGGGGGCGGTAAACGTCAGTCACCCAATAGCGGTACAAGTCGTGCCGGAGTGAAGCCCAATACACCCTGAGATAACACTGGAAACCTACCAGTATATCTCGTTTGCCCTGGCTAGGGACTACTCTTGTAATGGCTCTCCTAAACACAGCGCGATGTCAACCCCCAATACCGGGAGAGACGAATCCTGTCTAACCGTCACTGCCTCCAAGTGCTTCGGGACTGCACCCAACCACCACCTGTTTGCACGACTCCTTTGAGTCGTGGTAGGGTAGTGATCAAAGTACAGTGGGAACACACCCGAGGCGAAGTGACAGTGTCAAGTCAGCGGACTAAGCTGTACTCATGTCACCTGGGAACTGATAACTGACGATAGGTATAATACCAACTAGTCAGTTCCCGACGAGTCCTGTCCAGTGTACCCGTAACCTAACGAGCACCCACATACTATCTCAAATACGACGTACTGACGGCTGTGGGACAGACCGTCTCCCACACTGGGATGAGAAGCGCATGCGCTGGTCTACTCCGGAGTATCGATGCCCTGTCTCGATAGTCCTGCAACCAGGGACCTGAATAAGGATGTGCTTATAGATTACCCAGCCCCCACTAGTGTGACTGCCATCACATCGCTGGTAATCAAGCAAAGATCCTAAGGGCTCTACTAATGTGTATAGGCGATATACAAAAATAAACACATGTACACATTGAAGTAGAAACAAACCAAGTAGCATACTACTATTTTGAGCAAGATTGTATATACAAGGTGAATATCCCAAGCATCCATTAAGTAATATACAAACTAGTATGATACAGTAATGGCCTCTAGGGCATATACACTAACAATCTCCCACTTGCACTAAGGCCATGTACTGGCTTATCGAAGACCTATCATCTCGATCAGCCGCTCGAACTGAGTCTGGGGCAAGGCCTTGGTGAATGGATCTGCAGTGTTGTCTTCTGAAGCGACTCTCCGAACCTCGATCTCCTGGCGATCCACGATCTCCCTGATCAGGTGATACCGCCTTAAGATGTGCCTGGATCTCTGATGGGACCTTGGTTCCTTCGCTAAAGCTATAGCCCCGTTGTTGTCGCAATACAGAGGTATTGGATCAACAATGGACGGAACCACCTGAAGTTCTTTCAAGAACTTCCTCATCCAGACTGCTTCTTTTGCGGCATCAGATGCAGCGATGTATTCCGCTTCCATCGTCGAGTCTGCAACGGTTTCTTGTTTGGAACTCTTCCAACACACCGCCCCTCCATTGAGGGTAAAGACAAAACCCGACATGGACTTGGAATCATCCTTGTCACTCTGGAAGCTGGAGTCAGCAAAGGCCTCGATCTGGAGGTCTTTTCCGCCATACACCAAGAACATCTCCTTAGTCCTTCTCAGGTACTTGAGAATGTTCTTTACCGCTATCCAGTGTTTCTCCCCAGGGTTAGACTGATACCGGCTTACCACACTCAGTGCATAAGCTACATCCGGTCTGGTACACAACATCGCATACATTATAGAGCCTACCGCAGAAGCGTAGGGTATAATAGACATGCGATCCCTCTCCAAATCAGTCTTGGGAGACATCTCTTTAGAGAGGGTGATCCCGTGACAAGCCGGTAGGTTACCGCGCTTGGAATCTTCCATACTGAACCTCTTCAGTATGGTGTCGATGTACCTGGACTGCGAAAGTCCTAATATCCTCTTGGATCTGTCACGGTAGATCCGGATACCTAGAATGTATGAGGCATCACCCAGGTCTTTCATGGAGAACCTGTGTGACAAGAACCCCTTGACAGATTGTAGCATAGGAATGTCATTTCCTATTAAGAGAATGTCATCCACGTATAAAACGAGGAATACTACAGTTCTCGCTACAAATCTACTATAGATGCATGGTTCATCTGGATTTTTGATAAAGCCAAATTCTTTGACCGTCTCATCAAAGCAGATGTTCCAACTCCGCGATGCCTGCTTTAGTCCATAGATGGACTTAAGCAACTTGCACACCTTTCCGCTGCTCCCACTCTGAATGAAACCCTCTGGCTGGTCCATATAGACACACTCCTCTAAATTTCCATTTAGAAAAGCTTTCTTTACGTCCATTTGCCAGATCTCATAATCGTTGAAGGCAGCAATGGCAAGAAGGATCCGAATGGATTTCAGCATGGCTACTGGAGAAAAGGTTTCGTCGTAGTCCAAGCCAGGTCTTTGACGAAAACCCTTTGCTACCAGCCTAGCTTTATAGGTCTCAACCTGTCCATCTACACCAATCTTCCTTTTGAAGATCCACTTGCATCCTACGGGTTTTACCCCGTCTGGAGCAATGTCCAACGTCCATACCTTGTTGGTGTACATGGACTCCATTTCGGTCCGCATTGCATCCAGCCATTTCACTGAGTCAACGCTCTGAACGGCCTGCTGGAAGCTAGTAGGCTCATCATAATCTATGATGCAATCCTCTCTATCCCCGTCTATGAGAAAACCGCAGTATCTCTCGGGCGGATGAGACTGCCTACTACTCCTGCGGAGTGGCGCAGGAATGTCCTGTTCTGTTGAACCCTCTGGTTCCACTAAGCTTTCAGTAACAGTCTGTGGTTCTGGAACTTCTTCCAGTTCTATTGTGCTCCCACTTATCTGGGTTTCCAAAAACTCAGTTTCTAAGAAGCGGGCATGCTGAGAAACAAAAACCTTTTGTTCCTCAGCGGAATAGAAAAGATACCCCCTGGAGTTCCTTGGGTATCCCACAAACTTACACTGTACTGAACGTGCCTCAAGCTTGTCCGCATGCTGCTTCTTTACAAAAGCTGGACATCCCCATACCTTGAGATACTTTAGACAGGGTTTCTTCCCAGTCCACATCTCATATGGGGTGGTAGGCACAGTCTTGGTGGGAGCCTTGTTCATGAGATACGCAGCTGCTTCTAGTGCATATCCCCAGAATGATCGCGGTAACTCAGCGTTACTCATCATGGACCGAACCATATCCAATAGGGTTCGGTTCCGTCTCTCCGATACACCATTATGTTGCGGAGTGTATGGAGGAGTAAGCTGAGAGAGAATACCATTCTCTTTTAAGTAATTCAGGAATTCGGCACTTAAGTATTCTCCACCTCGATCCGATCTTAGAATCTTAATACTTTTGCCGGTCTGTTTCTCTACTTCATTCTTATACTCCTGGAATTTTCCAAAGGCCTCGGACTTATGTTTCATTAAGAAGACATAACCGTACCTTGAGAAGTCATCCGTAAAAGTAATGAAGTAAGAATGTCCGCTTCGGGCATGTGTAGACATTGGACCGCACACGTCACTGTGTACGAGTCCCAAGAGCTCGCTCGCTCTTACTCCTTGTCCAGTAAACGGAGTCTTTGTCATCTTTCCTTTGAGACAAGATTGACAAGTGGCATACGATTGATATTCGAACGCATTCAAATATCCTTCTGTATGTAACTTAGTCAACCTTCTCTCATTGATGTGACCCAATCTACAATGCCATAAGAAAGTCTGATTTATTTCTGGAGACTTTCTTTTGTGTGTATTCTGGACGTTGAAAATCTGTGGTTGGTTTAACACGTATATACCATTACTTAATGTACCTGACCCAATCAGAACTTGATTAAGGTGAATGTTTACAACATTACTTACAAACGCAAATTCATAACCTTCTTTAGAAACTAAAGATACAGAAATGATATTACAAGTTGCGTTGGGTACAAAAAAGCAATTACGCAAAACCAAAACATGTCCATCTGACATTCCCAGGTGATAGTCCCCCACGGCTTTAGCATCCATGCTAGCTCCGTTTGCAACTCTGAGGGTCATGTCACCTGCCTTCAAAACCCTACGGTTTCTCAACGCCTGCAAAGAATTACAGATATGAGATCCTGATCCGGTATCCAATACCCAGGAAGTAGAGTTTATTGAAAGACAGTTTTCAATAACATACACACCTGAAGCTGAAGCTGCAACCTGCTTCAATTCCTGTGTTCTGGCCTTCCAGGCCCTGCAATCATTCTTCCAGTGTCCTTTCTTATTACAATAGAAGCATTCTTCCTTATCCACAAGCTTCCCCGCTATCTTTGTTGCTTTACCTTTTCCCTTCGTATCCACTTTACTAACACCGCCCCTTGGTTTGGCGGGGGCCTTCTTCTTCTTTCCCTTGGCTTTCGCCTTGGACCTAGAAGAAGATGATCCTCCTACAAACAAAGTGGATGTTTCCCTACCTTTCTGTAGGGTGCCCTCTGCGCTCCTCAGCATGTTGAGGAGCTCTGAAAGTTCAACCTCTTTTTCTTGTAATTTGAAGTTCAGTATGAACTGGGCGTAAGTGGAAGGAAGGGACTGGAGAACTATATCCGTATATAGCTCACTCTCCAATGTGATCCCTAGGTCAGCGAGCTCCTCAATGAAGCCGATCATCTTTAGCACGTGCTCGGCTACTGATGATCCGACGGCCATTCTTGTCGAAAATAACTTTTTTGATGCTTCGTATCTTGCGATACGTGATTGCTCTCCATACAGTTCTTTTGTATGGAGCAATATGGACTCCATGTCCATATTCTCATGCCTCCTCTGATGTTCGTTGTCCATCGAGGCAAGCAGGAGGCACTTGGCCTTCGCGCTATCAATCTCCCAAGTCTTGCGGATTTCCTTATCCGCGACACTGGAAGTTGGACCAGGGACAGGGGGAGCTTTGGTGGTAAGAAGATACCCCAGCTTGTCATAAGTGATTGCTATCTTGACATTCCTGAGCCAATCTTTGTAGTTTGGCCCTGTCAGCTTGTTTTTATCTAGGAGTAACTTAAGTCCAGTCATGTTGATTGGTCGCTGCAATTAGGAGAGAGAAGAAGAAACACTCAGCATGATGCTCTTGCAAGTTTAGAGTGGTTTTTAGTTTGTCTAAACAGGATGGCTCCCACTGTTTCTCGAATCCCTCCTCAAACCATAAAGGAAGAATTAGTCAGGATCAATCCCACCGTACAATACTTGCTTAACCGTTCAGCCAGGCCGGTGTCGGTACTTCGAGGGAGGTTTTCCAACGCTTTCGCGAAGTTCCTTAATTAAAGAACCTCTTTTCCCTGGGGGCGTAACCCCGCTAACACCTTTCTAGGCACCTACTAGGTTTATAGCATTGATCGTTAAGTGAGAAATTTCCCGAGGAGTAGCATATACTCACAGTAGGATCGGGATCCAAATATCATCACGTGACGAAACTGAAGGAATCCTACCAGAATCATCACACTCCAAATGGTATGCAAATCTAGCAAGTTTCAGTACTTATGAAACTCCCGATGTGGATTTTTGCCCCATGCTCTTATGAACTTGACGAAGGTCAACAAATCATAAGTCACATGTCAAGTTCTGCCCGTCATTATCCAGGTTAATTTGAATCCACCCGTATATACCCTTGACGAAGGTCAACAAGGTAATGCGAATGTCCCAAACCAACGCATCTATCTATGCTACATATGAATACCCAATAGCTACCAATCACTATGCCTTGACGAAGGTCAACAAACACAGCTTGAATACTATTGAATATTCATACGAAACGACGGAGGGCTACGAATGGTTTTGGCAAAACCGTGAACGTAGTGAACTTGATTTGGTCGATGGAACGAGATAGCTTTTAAAAGGAGTGGCTCAAGCTCCGCATTTAAAAGTTGGTTTTGAAAAGAACCGAGTGGTTTTTCGAAAGTGTTCCAACGACTTTAACTTGGTTTATTATCTTGCATTAGTTCTTTTAATGCGCGATATTCTTGCATTAGTTCTTTTAATGCGTCCCATCATTTAAACCTACCATTGCAGAAAACAACCAAAATATGACGTACGCTTATGCCATTCGCATTCGCCACGGGGCCCCGTCATTACCCGTTAGGTTACTTAACTAACGACAGAGCGGGGGCTGGGCTAGCGCGTCTGTAAAACATAAGCAACGCCTAAATAATATCATATATAGATATACTGCAATGATAAACATTTCAGATCACAGATAAATACATTGGATATACTAGGAATCTGTAATTTGTACGAGCCTGTAACAAAAACAGATTACACGGTCGCGGTGAATAGCCAAAACCCCACCTAAGACCCCTACGGGTGCGGCAAACTACCCGCCAAGTACCCGAAGCGTAGCAACCTCCCTCATCTCCATGAGTAGGCCACTCGACACTTCGGCATACCCGGTAGTTTGTGCACCCCTCCATGGGTCTATCCTAGGAGCAAAAACAGTAAAAAGAAATTATACAATGACGGCTACAACCCCGACCCGGTTGTGCGGCCATACAAATAATTATTACATCAATTTACAAATTTACATGAATTGCAAGAAAAGAAAACTCTCGTCTCACAACCCCCGGCTATTCACCCGCGACAATCCAACATATTTATATACACATTCCAGCATCAAACACAGATCATGTATAACCCCGACCAATCGACTTATAGCGATTAGCCGACGTTCAATACATGCAAACATCACAGATATAACCATCATAGTCAAAGTGCAGTGAAGTTCGGAAAAATACGGAATTATAGGACCCCAAAAGGAAATTTCTTTTCTGGAAAATCTTGGCACATATAATATATTTCAAAAATCCCAAAACCAACACAGACACACACTGCACGAAAAACGATGCACAGAAGACGACAAAGCGCGGCGCTTCCGCGGCGGATCCCTAGCTCGCGCGGCAGAAGGGCGGCGGTTTGGACGAATTACTGTATCGTTTTTCTTGGGTGTTCACACAAAACCCTGAGCCGAATTTACAAGTGTAAAGTTTTTCATTTTGAGCCAAAAAAATTTCAACAGAAACTCAGTTTTTGAAAAAGTTTGGTTTTTGGATTTTTCCGGTTCCGAACTTCGTTACACTTCACTACCAAGCTAGTTTAAGTTTAGTTAGGCTCTGATACCACTGTAAGTCCACGTTGCGACCCCCGGTTCTTACGGGGAGGCGGAAACGGTATAAAATCAAAATTTTAACGCAAGAGGCAACATGGACTAAACTAGGTCGGGATCTTTACCTAAACTAAAACTAGCATACTAAGCTAAAGATATTTAGCTATTCGGATAGAGATGGTTATACCTAAACTTGAACTCCTTCTCTTCAAGCTCCGATGGTGGTCCGATGGCTCCTTCTCGTCGTCTCCGTACGCCGAAGATAGATCCACTTGAAAGCTCCAACCTTTAGCTCCTTCTTCGTTCTTTGAAGAAACTAGTTCACTTGGTTTGCTAAACCTAGTGAACTAGAATGAGTAGAGAGGAAATAGAATGGGATTTTATCTATGGTTCTTGATTCTCAACTCATGAGACAAGAGAACCATAGATCAAGAGAGGGAGCAAGAGGTTGAGGGTGAGAGCAAGAGGAGAGCTCAAGAACAAGAGAGAGAATGAGCAAGAAAGAATGAGCAACTCTTTTGTCTTTCACCCTCTCATAATCCAAAGTGATCATAACTCATCATATCAAAAAAGTCTTATGTGATGGTTAGAAGCAACCATAAGCTTATCATGTCATGCACTCATTTTACTCAAATGAGCAAGCAAGAAAAAGACTTTGGCATGAAATGATAACCATGGTTATCATGATGGTCAACTAGTCAAACCTAGTCAACCGGTCAACAAGTCAACAAAAGTCAACAAGTCACCAAAGTCAACAAGTCAACAAAAGTCAACAAGTCAACAACCATATCACCATAATACTTAATTAATATAATAGTTAATCACATATCATATTCTCATTAGGGTTGAGCAAAAAGTCAAAAAGTCAACGGTCAACTGTCAACAACCCTAATGAGAATCCGCTGTCTGTGCCTCCCTGTCAACTGTGCATACACACCCGCATCCGCGTTCCGAGGAACACGAATGCAAACTGGATAAATCCAATCCCATAAGGTACACTAGGATCTGGCTTAAACCAAAGCCCGCTAGTGTAAACTGTCCGGACACTGTACGTGCACAAGTGCACGGATGTGACCGAACCCTGTCGCAAAACCATGCGACCTGTCGCAATACCATGCGACCTCTACTCTTTTGCCTAAAGGCGAAAAGCTTTCTGTGTGGGACTCTAAAGACTCGACACTACGCTGGCAGTGGGTTTAACCACAGACCGCAAGCGGCACTAGCTGTGCGTAACGGTCCCCAGGTAATGCCGACAAGAAGACCGACGAGGCGAAACCCATCTGAACTCCTACTGAGCCTGAGTGTGACATTCTCCGTACAGTCCGGTCTGTTCGTCTGATACATCGCATGGCGGGCCTAGGGGGCGGTAAACGTCAGTCCCCCAATAGCGGTACAAGTCGTGCCGGAGTGAAGCCTAATACACCCTGAGATAACACTGGAAACCTACCAGTATATCTCGTTTGCCCTGGCCAGGGACTACTCGTGTAATGGCTCTCCTAGACACAGCGCGATGTCAACCCCCAATACCGGGAGAGACGAATCCTGTCTAACCGTCACTGCCTCCAAGTGCTTCGGGACTGCACCCAACCACCACCTGTTTGCACGACTCCTTTGAGCCGTGGTAGGGTAGTGATCAAAGTACAGTGGGAACACACCCGAGGCGAAGTGACAGTGTCAAGTCAGCGGACTAAGCTGTACTCATGTCACCTGGGAACTGATAACTGACGATAGGTATAATACCAACTAGTCAGTTCCCGACGAGTCCTGTCCAGTGTACCCGTAACCTAACGAGCACCCGCATACTATCTCAAGTACGACGTACTGACGGCTGTGGGACAGACCGTCTCCCACACTGGGATGAGAAGCGCATGCGCTGGTCTACTCTGGAGTATCGATGCCCTGTCTCGATAGTCCTGCGACCAGGGACCTGAATAAGGATGTGCTTATAGATTACCCAGCCCCCACTAGTGTGACTGCCATCACATCGCTGGTAATCAAGCAAAGATCCTAAGGGCTCTACTAATGTGTATAGGCGATATACAAAAATAAACACATGTACACATTGAAGTAGAAACAAACCAAGTAGCATACTACTATTTTGAGCAAGATTGTATATACAAGGTGAATATCCCAAGCATCCATTAAGTAATATACAAACTAGTATGATAGAGTAATGGCCTCTAGGGCATATACACTAACATTTTCTTCACAAGTTTCATGACTTAGTGAAGATGGAGCTTGAGTTTGAGTCGCCTCGACGTAGATCATCTTCGGCATCGAAGTCAACGACCTAGCCCGCCCATTTCTCCGTAGAAACCGACGCTAGAGTCCGGGATTCCGATGATCGCAGCGGAGGGACGTCAACACGGAGCTAGAGAAGTGGAGGACCGGATCTACAAAGGTTGTAGTCTCTTTCACTTAGTAGCAAAGTAGTTTGCTTGCATGTTTCGCCTTACCTGTAGTTAACGATCTTGTATAGGGTTCTTTGGCACGTGGAAATTTTTGATTTTGGCATGGTTGATCAGTTGTAGAACCTCATGGGTGTGCCTAGGAACCCTACAGTTGCATCAGAGTCTAGCTAGAGCTTTAGGCGAAGTGTAGACGATGTTAGAAGTCCGATCGATCCCGAAACCCTAATTGAAAACCCTTCTCTGTACAATTTTTCAAAACTGGGATTTTTGTGAATTAAAAATATGCAGAAAAATCGGCAGGGTTTTTTAAGAGTTACTGTGCCTCACGTGCGCCTAAGTCAATTAAAGCACCGCGGAACCGCGGCAGGAGCATGGCTCGTGCGGCGGTTCCGCGGCCGTACAGTCACCTCTTTCTATGCAGTTTGCACAGTAATGTTCTTATGTCATTCCTGATACTTCTGGATATTTTTAATTTATACCCCACAGTTGAGTTTTCTGGGTTGTATTGGGAGTTCGTTGCTTCGATCGAAAGTTTAATTTCGTCTAAGTGTTTTTCCGGGTAATTTTAGAACATGTTAAAAAGTTCGACCGGATATAAATACCCAATTTTTCGCCTGCCGGAAAATTTCCAAGTGTTGGATTTTTCCGTGCTTTAAGAACGTTCTAAGTAGTGCAAGTAACGCGATGGACCCTCTAGAAGACAACAAACCTTAACTCGATTATGTGACCGTCTTGAACTGCCCTTTGAACCTTAGGGTTTGGGGCAGTACGGCGTGCCACATGTGAGGCGTTGGTTTGACCCTTCTACGGCTGGACCGTTGGTACTGTGGCATGAAGAGAATGTTTTTTAAACTTATTTCATGTGTTGAGCTGTTTCCGGGAAACTTGGGTGTTTTGATTGTTCGATCGGAAAGTTTAACATTTTCTATTTATCTGGAATGTGATATAATATTTGGAATTCACAAGTAGTTATGAGATAACTGAATGAATGTTATAAACATAGCAGTTTATTCTCACTTAATCGGTTGCCACGAAATTTTGATGTGATCAAAAGTCCGTCGCAATCACGTAGCGTACGCGGATACTCGCCGGTAAACTTAATAGATAGCCATGCCCCATAGCCCCGACCAAGTGACTGTAGGAGAACCCCGTCGCCGAAAGCATCCGTTCGGGTGCTCGCGACAACGGTGTTCCGCCTTAGTGCACTTCGGCGACGGTATCGGGGGTGCGGCCCTCTAATAAAGTTTGCGACAAGTATTCGTTCAGGATTTCGGGAATCTTGTTGAATTGCCCGACTTGATATTGAAAAGTGTTTTCAATATTGAGACTAAAATGCGGGGTTTATAATTGTTAGGCATGCGATGTCTAAGGAATTCATTTGTTTAGGCATGCGATGTCTAAAGAGTTTACAGATTCCAACTGTTGTAGTTTTACACTTTCTTTTCTGTGACCGTAAGTGTAATATGTGATATCGCCGGTTTCGTTGCTATATATCAACGACAATTGGGATGGGCATATTTACTTACGTTGATGACATGTGATGTTATGTGTTGCGGGATATGTTATATTGGATTGTCGTGTTTGAATAGCCGGTGGTTTTTGTGTGAGATGAGAGTTTTTCATTTTCATTCATGTAAAAACTTGTATGTAATATTCTTTTATTGGGGCACTTCCAGATTGCGGATGATGTCACCATTTGTATATTATTTACTTTTCCGCATTAGGATAGACCCAAGGAGGGGAGCACAAGTAACCGGGTTCTAGGGTTCAGTGGGAGACCATCTCGAGGAGTCGAGTTCGGGTCTCCTAACCCTAGAATTGGTAGGGTTGCTTGCCGCTCTCGTAGGGGTCTAGGGGTATGGGATTGGCTATTCATCGCGACCGTGGAATCCCTGTTTTATACTGGCTCGTATTAAAAACACGGACGTCCTAATATATCCAATATTTCATATGATATTTTCTGCTGCGTTATCTGTGATGTGATCATGTGATTTGTTCAGATAGATATTATATATAGTATATATGATATATTATATAGACGTTGCTTATGTTTTACACCCGCGCTAGCCCTGCCTCGCTCTCGCGTTAGTTACTGTTCATATCAGATTTTTGTATTTTTATACCGCCCAATTTTTATCACATTGCATATCGGTAGGTACTCTTGAGCCGTGTTTGCTAGTCAATTGCAGGATACAGGTTCTCGGCTCTAAACGGTGAAATCCATGGAAAAACACGACAAAAATCCGGGTTCCTGCCAACCACAGATAAACACGGGTCTCCGCTTTTTATCCGTCTGTTGCCACACACCAGTTTAGGAGACAAAATAGCAAATCGATTGTCACCTTCATGCACAAGGCTCAATGGCAACACAAGTTCCAAGAAATCTACGCGGAGCTCGAGAAAATCATGACAAAAAGTCCACATCAAATCACCTTTCCCTCAACAGAAATTCTGGCAAAATCGTGAAGCAAATCTGAGAAAAGATATATACCAGACTCATGGGCACAGCAAACCAGGAAACCCTACAAAAATTGGCCACCTAACTCCACTAAAGGGCCACGGATCCGCGGCATAAGCTGGCTTAGGCCGCGGATCCACGGCCGTATAGTGGCGGCAGTTGATCAATTTTTGAGGGTATTTTGGTCTTTTCATTTGTAGTCTGATGGTTGCCCTAGATTTTCAGTTTCCTGCCTATAAATAGTCCAGAACTTGTGAAGCAAAGGGGGTCCATAATCTTGTATTTTTTTTCTCTAGGTTTTAGAATACATGTTCTTCTTCCTCTTCTCATCTCTTCTCCATTAAAACTTGTAGTGAGCTTTTGAGTGAAGAATGATGAATAAAAAAGAACCGTTTATTATTATGCTTGTCTTGTTCTCTTGTTAATTATTGTAATTTTCATTTGTTAACTTAGCTGTTGTTATTTTTTGTTGTTTCTTTCTTCTCTCTTTTCTTTATCCTTAAAACGACCATGATTCTTACGCTTGATCCTTGCCAAGGTGAGGTCGCAAATAGCTAGTTGTTCTCTTCTAATCTCTTCTTTCTATCTTCCTCTTTTGTTTTGTTTTCTTTTCATTATGATGTATGAGTAGTTTCATACTTGTTAGGGTAGGATAAGGGAAGTTTGAGAGAAGGAAATCTCTCTCACTCTTTCCTTGCCCAACAACTTAATTCGACTCCCGTTAATTGAACCACAATCCGCTCCTTACGGCACCCTATCCTACATGATAGCGGTTATTCCGTAGTGAGACCGGTTGTGGTTGAATTAACCGGAGGTTATGGCTAAGAGCCAAGAACGGACGGGCAAGTACCTAAAGGAAGAACTTATGCGTTGGAAAGCCTAGCTTATACTCGCAAGTTCCTTCCTAGTCGTGCTAATCCCCGTTGTTGCCGATTACCGTAACACCGATATTAAGAGGGGCAACGAAAGATGTGCGAGACTCCTAACTCAAACTAACCAAATCCTAACCCTAACAAGCTCTCTTTACATATCATTTTACCACATAATTAATCACAACAAAATCTGGAAAACTGGACTTAACTCGTTAAAGCACATAGAAAAAGATTCCCATCTCCCTGCGGACGACCCGTACTCAACCAGCTAGCTACAAGCGAAACCGTCTCGATTGCGGTATTTAACTAAAACTTGAACACGCAGAATCCCTACCAATCAAATGGCGCCGTTGCCGGGGAGACGGTAGCGTATTTTCTTTCTTGTTATTCGGGTTAATATTGTTTTTGTATATATTTATTAAAAAAAAATAAAAATCTTTTTGTTATTTTTGATCATTTTTGTGGGCAAGAGTGCAGATTTTTGCTGATTTGCAAACTGCGATTGTGGGGAGCAAAGTGTACGTTCAAGGCTAAGGTGATTGCAAAGTACAGTGCCAAAGATCCGGGTAGTTTGACCCGCGCAAGGGAACTTTTCAAGCTTACCGGATTTGATTCAACGGGGGTTTCCTAACCCAAAACTTAACGGTACGTACTTTACTAACACCTTCTTCTCAAATCTGACGCTTCCAATATACTATTCTTTGCAGGATTCTTTGCAAGTTCGCTAGCAAACGCTAAAAATTGACTAACCCGTATTTGTTGCAGTGCCGTGCTTAAACTAAAAAAAGGATTGTTTGATTCTTTATAGAATTTTTTGAATTGCGCATTGCATACATTAATACGGACTTAAGGGCAAGCGAACCCCACAACATACGGTAAAGGATTTCATCACCTTTTCCGTGGCCCACAAATCACGAACTTAAGCATAACGTTTACCCGCACAAAATTTAAAAGAAATTAGACTTTAAGCCTTAAGGACTTCGCGCTCACTAGGAGAAGTTAACCGTGTTTAGAACCCCGCTTAACAGTATATTGTTTACGGGGTGTCTAGGAAAGTGTTAACGGCGAAACCGCCAAAAGAGAAAGGGTTATTTAATTAAGGAACTTCGCGAAAGAGTTGGAAAACCTCCCCTTATCTCTGCACTTACCTGGCCACGTGATCAGTGTATCTTGAGCCCGTTTCTCGACACAGTTTTACTTCGACAATCAAGTTCTGGAGCAGGTCTAGTTGACCTAGGTGAACCCTAGAACGATTAGGTGTGTGGTAATTTTGTGTCGTGATTGTTTTTGTCCATATTCTTTATTATTCTTTTGTTAATATATAAACTAAAAAATAAAAAAAATAAAAATATCACATTCTTTTTCCCCTCCTTTTCTCTACCTTTCTTTCTCTCTCTTCATATCATGGGTGCCCCACCTCGAAAAACTCTTGCCGAACTTTGGTACCCACAACCAAACATTACCTCTTAGGGTTCTTGTTTTGGTCGAACTTCGAACGACTCCTCCATGCCCAAAATTTCTTTGAAAGATCGGATAGACGCGTCTAGGACGAACAACTGGACCCCGCAATCCATTTCATATCAACCATTTCAAACATTCACCCCTTCTTGCGTTGATACCCCTTTTGAAAGTCCAGTTGTAGCCACAAGACCTATGTCTCTTGCTGAACGTATTGAACAATCCCGTAGCCGATCTTTCACTCCTTTCACCACTTCAAATTCTTGGGATCAACAATTCCATTCACATTCTTATCCAAATGTTGATCCTGCTCCTGTCCAGCCATTCAATTCCTACCAATCCTACCCTACTTTTGCACCTTCCCTAGACATTGCATCAGAACCGCCATTTGGGAGTTTTCAGTATCCAAAAAACTTTGAATCTTTTCCTGAAACCCCTTCACAACCAATGTCTAGTCTAGAACAGTCGTTGGAAGACTTTAGGGTAGCGTCAAGCCAACAGATGATGGATTTGAATGCGTCCATGGTCGCTCTCATACAACCTACTGACCCGGTAGCTAGTTTCCAGCTAGCTCGAAATTTTCCAATGTATGATGAGGCGGTAGGACAGGCTGTGAATTTGAGTAGAGAGAGTGAGCTGTATACCCTTCTAAATCAAACCTACCCATTTCAACTTGAATCCCACAACTCCTGTGTTGAAAGTCTATCAAGTGTCCCAAATGAATTATCTATTGAAGATATAATGTTTAATGAGTTGTGCGACTTTGTAGTGTTTGATTTGCCAGATTGTGAAGGGACCTTGCTAAGTGAAACCACACCCAATCCTTTTGACCTCTACACCTCCATCTTAGAACCTGAATTGATTGATATCCATGCTTTTGATGAGGTGTCTGAGAATATTGATTTTCACTTGATTGAGGATATTGACGCGGGGAATAATTTGGATGATGAACCCATCGATTTGGCTGAGTTTTTCTCTTCAAATCATCATCCCGAGTTATTAAATGTTTTTCCCGAACCCCATATGCGTCTTGATTTTGTTGAAAATTGCATGGATGAGATAAATTTTGAGGAGAATATTGAGGATAGTACTGAGGATGAAACAGTTTTAATTGATGAATCGGATTTTCCAATTCATCCTATCCCTTCCACTGACTGTGTACACCCTCCTGAACCTTTAACCGATAACCTTCCTCAATCACTTCCCCCCACCCTTTCCATCGTTCCGACCATGCAAGAAACCGTCTAACTTTCATTTCGTATGTCTGGTTTACCAAGTTCGGCGTACCCATGGTTTCTCACGAATCTTGAGGGATTTGACCCCATTTCTCGACGGATAAATATATTAGCACAATCGCTTTTCACACATCGGTCATCACAAATTGTGCTAATCTATTTACTCCATTTGCACCCTCAAGTTCGTATTCCACTTCTTTTTCCCTTCCGCCATTCTTCTTCCTCGCATATACCGAGACCGTATCCCACTTCTCTCAGCATATGGTCTCGCGTATTCTCCGTCTCTTTTCTCTACGCCTTCTTTCACCAGCCACTGCTTTATCACGATAAGATCTTTGAATGGTTGATGTTAACTTTTGTCCTGTGTAAGGCCTTGTATAGCTTGATACTGTTCTCTTTCCCCCCTAATCCTGAATTTCAACGCTTAACAGTGGAAACACTGTTTTACTTAAGTTTGGGGGGGACATTTTTTTGTATATATTTTTGTTTTCCTTTTTGTTTTCTATATAATTTTTTTAGGGAGCGCCGACAATTTTGACCCTCTTGGTGTTGCCTGACAGAGAGGGCACTGTCCAGTTTAAGTTTGGGGGTACGCTCGGTACGCATTTCTTACCTTCGCATTCATATGTATATTTTGCATCTGCATATTAAAATCCATAAAATCTGAAAATTTTCTAAAAACATAAAAACTTTTCTGTCAAGTTAGCTAGTGGGAGGACTCTGATTCAACATTTCGACGGTTTTGTTTGATAAAATAAGAATAACTAAATCTTATGTTTAGATTTTGAAAACCTGAAAGATAACTCTCCTTTGAAGTTAACTATAGCTGATATACGTCTTTACATCACACTACACGTGTCGTGAGTTTTTGGGAATTTGATGACAAGTCTTTTATGTCGAAAAACTTTTAAATGGATCAATGATTTTCTGAGGATCAAATAGGTTTGTCCTGAAATAAGTAATGTCAAGAATAGTTTATGAAGTAAAGCGAATATGAAGGAATGTTATTGATGCCGTAATTGGAACTAAGTCTGAAAAATAACCCATCTGAAACTTGATTGGAATGATTACACACCGAACCCACTAAACACGTCTTTTATCCAAAAAAAAAAAATTGAACTGCCAGTTATATCTCCGTTCGTATTAAATCATCTGATTTTCACGCCAAACTGTCTTTTGTTTTTAGACCTAGGTAACTTGAGTAATTAAGTCCGCTGGGGTGTTTCTACACCTAATGCCCTAAAATCAACTGGTTTGGGTGTATTGGCCCAAAGCTCGCTAAGAAGCCTAGAAAGTCCAGATTAAAACAAAGTCAAGCAAGTGTTCTCTCCGAGTTAAAATTCCTAACGGTTCTTTGTGTGAGAATAATCTTGATAAAAGACAGGCTTTTATAAAAAAATTTAGCGGAGATATGAAGGTTTTATTCTATGATAAAGACTATTGCACGTTCACAGAGGTGTGTATGAAATGAAAACAAGAAAAAGGTGGAGTGAAGAATAAGACCTAGTTTTCCTGTTAAGGAAGATAGAAATTCTAAAGTTGAAACTTTACTGGAAAACGAAACTTGAAAAATGCTTAACTCTTTATAAAACTTATGCGATCCTTTCAAAAATTTTATTTGGGCTTTATTGTGTGACATGAGGACTTTATTCGACCCTTCTGGAACTTAACGACACTATTTGCACTGCACGTAAAGACATATAAAAGCTGTAGTTAAATAAGAAGCGAGGTGTGAAAAATAAAGGTTCGATAGTCTAGACTTAGGATAATAGAATTGTTATTTTCTGAAACAAAACTTTAGGGTTTGAATCTTAGTTATTTTACAAAACTAGCTTGACCGGATATTATGGATAGTATCCGTTGAAAACCCTCAGGAGACAACACTCCTCCTTCTAGGGACACCTAGAAGGTTTAACGGCTTGTTGCACATGCTCAGTGTAATCGCGTTCCCTGCGAAAGTGAGGTTAGAAAATTTTTTATGAATAAATTGGCTTTGCTCGGGACGAGCAAATGATAAGTTTGGGGGTATTTGTTCATATCAGATTTTTGCATTTTTATACCGCCCAATTTTTATCACATTGCATATCGGTAGGTACTCTTGAGCCGTGTTTGCTAGTCAATTGCAGGATACAGGTTCTCGGCTCTAAACGGTGAAATCCATGGAAAAACACGACAAAAATCCGGGTTCCTACCAACCACAGATAAACACGGGTCTCCGCTCTTTATCCGTCTGTTGCCACACACCAGTTTAGGAGACAAAATAGCAAATCGATTGTCACCTTCATACACAAGGCTCAATGGCAACACAAGTTCCAAGAAATCTACGCGGAGCTCGAGGAAATCATGACAAAAAGTCCACATCAAATCACCTTTCCCTCAACAGAAATTCTGGCAAAATCGTGAAGCAAATCTGAGAAAAGATATATACCAGACTCATGGGCACAGCAAACCAGGAAACCCTACAAAAATTGGCCACCTAACTACACTAAAGGGCCGCGGATCCGCGGCATAAGCTGGCTTAGGCCGCGGATCCGCGGCCGTATAGTGGCGGCAGTTGACCAATTTTTGAGGGTATTTTGGTCTTTTCATTTGTAGTCTGATGGTTGCCCTAGATTTTCAGTTTCCTGCCTATAAATACTCCAGAACATGTGAAGCCAAGGGGGTCCATAATCTTGTATTTTTTTTTCTCTAGGTTTTAGAATACATGTTCTTCTTCCTCTTCTCATCTCTTCTCCATTAAAACTTGTAGTGAGCTTTTGAGTGAAGAATGATGAATAAACAAGAACCGTTTATTATTATGCTTGTCTTGTTCTCTTGTTAATTATTGTAATTTTCATTTGTTAACTTAGCTGTTGTTATTTTTTGTTGTTTCTTTCTTCTCTCTTTTCTTTATCCTTAAAACAACCATGATGCTTACGCTTGATCCTTTCCAAGGTGAGGTCGCAAATAGCTAGTTGTTCTCTTCTAATCTCTTCTTTCTATCTTCCTCTTTTGTTTTGTTTTCTTTTCATTATGATGTGTGAGTAGTTTCATACTTGTTAGGGTAGGATAAGGGAAGTTTGAGAGAAGGAAATCTCTCTCACTCTTTCCTTGCCCAACAACTTAATTCGACTCCCGTTAATTGAACCACAATCCGCTCCTTACGGCACCCTATCCTACATGATAGCGGTGATTCCGTAGTGAGACCGGTTGTGGTTGAATTAACCGGAGGTTATGGCTAAGAGCCAAGAACGGACGGACAAGCACCTAAAGGAAGAACTTATGCGTTGGAAAGCCTAGATTATACTCGCAAGTTCCTTCCTAGTCGTGCTAATCCCCGTTGTTGCCGATTACCGTAACACCGATATTAAGAGGGGCAACGAAAGATGTGGGAGACTCCTAACTCAAACTAACCCAATCCTAACCCTAACAAGCTCTCTTTACATATCATTTTACCACTTAATTAATCACAACAAAATCTGGAAAACTGTACTTAACTCGTTAAAGCACATAGAAAAAGATTCCCATCTCCCTGCGGACGACCCGTACTCAACCGGCTAGCTACAAGAGAAACCGTCTTGATTGTGGTATTTAACTAAAACTTGAACACGCAGAATCCCTACCAATCAGTTACCTAACCTAACGGTGCAGACGGGACATCGAGGCGAATGCGGATGGCATAAGCGTACGTTATATTTATCTGTGATGTTTAGGTGGACTTAAATGATGGGACATTCATTAATGTGATTAATGAAAGAAAATAAACCTAAAAGATGTTGTGGAATCGAATTTCAAAAATAAAACAGGTAGCTACAGTTCTTGCTTTGCATCGCGGTGTTCCTTGTAGAACATCCTGCACCTTATTCGATAAGGAAAGGACCGAGATCCCTTCACCGGGAGTGACTCCTTTAGAAATAACTGGCAGATGCTACAACCCTCGGTTTGTCCTTTGATTGCTTCTATAGATTTTGCTTTGCACAGCGGTATATATGATATATCCTGCACCTTATTCGATGAGGAAAGGGCCGACGATCCCTTCACCGGGAGTGACCCCTTTAGCAAAAGTAGAAAAGCCTAAAAAACACTACATTTAAAAACCATTTGATTCCGCAACGAGATCAAGTTCAAAGCGTTTAAGGTTTTCTTAAAAACCATCCGCAACCCTCCGTCATTTTAGGAAGTAGAGTACTTAGTATTCGTGCTGTGTTTGTTGACCATAGTCATGGCACAGTGTACGGTAGCAAAGTGATGTCTTCCAACACCGCATATGATGCGATTAGTTAGGACAGTCATGTGGCTTTGTTGACCTTAGCCAAGGGTCATGTGGGTGGGTCTAATTATTCATGAAATGACGGGTAGAACTTAACCAGTGCTTATGATTTGTTGACCTTAGCCAAGGTCATAGGTGCTAGGGGTAAAAACCTTTATCGGGAGTTTCAAGTGTTGAAATTTGCAATGAGATTGCATACCTTCTATCGGAAAGTTTAACATTTTCTATTTATCTGGAATGTGATACAATTTTTGGAATCCACAAGTAGTTATGAGATAACTGATTTGGATGTTATAAATCTAGCACTTTAGTCTCACTTGATCGATTGCTATGGAATTTTGATGTGATCAAAAGTCCGTCGCAATCACGTAGCGCACGCGGATACTCGCCCGGTAAACTTAATAGACAGCTACACCCCATAGCCCCGACCAAGTGACTGTAGGAGAACTCCGTCGCCGAAAGCATCCGTTAGGGTGCTCGCGGCAGTGGTGTTCCGCCTTGGTGCACTTCGTCGACGGTATCGGGGGTGCGGCCGTCTACTAAAGTTTGCGATAAGCATTCGTTCTGGATGCCGAGAATCTTGTTGTATTGCCCGACTTTATATTGAAAAGTGTTTTCGATATTGAGTCTAAAATGCAGGGTTTATAATTGTTAGGCATGCGATGTCTAAGGGATTCATTTGATTAGGCATGCGATGTCTAAAGAGTTTGCGGATTCCGACTGTTGTAGTTTTACACTTTCTTTTCTGTGACCGTAAGTGTAATATGTAATATCGCCGGTTTCGTTGCTATATGTCAACGACAATTGGGATGCGCATATTTACTTACGTTGATGACATGTGATGTTATGTGTTGCTAGATATGTTATATTGGATCGTCGTGTTTGAATAGCCCGGGTTTTTTTTATGTGAGATGAGTGTTTTTCATTTTCATTCATGTAAAAAAACTTGTATGTAATATTCTTTTATTGGGGCACTTCCAGGTTGCGAAAAATGTCACCATTTGTATATTATTTACTTTTCCGCATTAGGATAGACCCAAGGCGGGGAGCACGAGCAACCGGGTTCTAGGGTCCAGTGGGAGACCAACTCGAGGAGTCGAGTCTGGGTCTCCTAACTCTAGAATTGGTAGGGCTGCTGCTGCTCTCGTAGGGGTCTAGGGGTGTGGGTTTGGCTATTCATCGCGACCGTGGAATCCGTGTTTTATACTGGCTCGTATTAATAACACGGACGTCCTAGTATATCCAATATTTTCATATGATATTTTCTGCTGTGTTATCAGTGATGTGATCATGTGATATGTTCAGATAGATATTGTATATAGTATATATGATATATTATATAGACGTTGCTTATGTTTTACACCCGCGCTAGCCCTGCCCCCGTTCTGCCATTAGTTACCTAACCTAACGGTGCAGACGAGACATCGAGGCGAATGCGGATGGCATAAGCGTACGTTATATTTATCTGTAATGTTTAGGTGGACTTAAATGATGGGACATTCATTAATGAGAATAATGGAAGAAAATAAATCTAAAAGATGTTGTGGAATCGAATTTCAAAAATAAAATAGGTAGCTACAGTTCTTTCTTTGCATCGCGGTGTTCCTTGTTGAACATCCTGCACCTTATTCGATAAGGAAATGACCGAGATCCCTTCACCGGGAGTAACTCCTTTAGCAATAATTGGAAGATGCTACAACCCCTCGGTTTGTCTTTTGATTTCTTCTATAGTTTTTGCTTTGCACAGCGGTATATATGATATATCCTGCACCTTATTCGATGAGGAAAGGGCCGACGATCCCTTCACCGGGAGTGACCCCTTTAGCAAAACTGGAAAAGCCTCAAAAACACTCCATTTAAAAACCATTTGATTCCGCAACGAGATCAAGTTCAAAGCGTTAAAGGTTTTCATAAAAACCATTCGCAACCCTCCATCATTTTAGGAAGTAGAGTACTTAGTATTCGTGCTGTGTTTGTTGACCATAGTCAAGGCACAATGTACGGTAGCTAAGTGATGTCTTCCTATACCGCATATGATGCGATTAGTTAGGACAGTCATGTGGCTTTGTTGACCTTAGCCAAGGGTCATGTGGATGGGTCTAATTAATCACGAAATGACTGGTAGAACTTGACTAGTGCTTATGATTTGTTGACCTTAGCCAAGGTCATAGGTGCTAGGGATAAAAACCTTTATCGGGAGTTTCAAGTGTTGAAATTTGCAATGAGATTGCATACCTTCTATATGATAGTTGGATCCCGATACCCACTGCGAGTAATTGTTACTCCTGGGAGAGTTTTAAATTTTACAATTAGCCGATTAAGTAGGTGTCTAGAAAGGTGTCAACGGGGTTACGCCTCTGGGAAAACGAGGTTTACTTTAATTAGGTCCGTGCGAAAGCACGGGGAACCTCCCTCAAAGTACCGACACTGGCCTGGCTGAAAGATTGGCGAACTTATAGAGTGTAATTAATCCCGGCTAGTCTTTCCTGTTAAGGTTTGAAGGAAGATTTGAAAAAAACAGTGGGAGCCATCCTGATTAGATAAAATTTATAACCAATCTAATCTTTCAAGAGCGCACGCAGAGTGTTTTCTTCTCTCTCTCTCCAGGTAGCGACCCATATCACGCCTTAATCAAGATAATAATATGGATGAATTGACCGAACCCGCTTGTTATACTGAGCTGGGGAACGTTGGTCCCGCTCCAACTTATAATTGTTATAAGACAGAGCAGGAAATAGGGGAATACCAAAATTCCTATGCCGCCCAAACGAAGAAAGTGGATATGATGCTTCTCTTTCGGGTGTGTTCATTATAAAGAACTGTTTCTCAGTATCCTGTGCGTCCTGGGTATCTGATACCGGATCAGGATCCCAGATATGTAATCTGTTACATAGGGCTACATAAAGGCAGAGAACTGAGAACGGGTGATAAATTTCATGAGACAGAAAACGGTGCAAGTGTTGCAGCCAAGTCTGTTGGTCACTGTCACTCTGTATTACCAATACATTGATTCTGAACAAATGCTATTAGATACCGAACCTGATATACAAAATCATATCAATCTCTTTATTAGTAAAGAAATGATAAAATTTTGTATTGTTGGATAATGTTTTGAACATTTCCTATTTCAAAAGTTGATCGGTTTAGGCACGTTATCTAAAAGCATTGACATTCTAAATCAAACTACAGTTCCTAGTATACAGAACACACACAAGAGGAAGAGTTCATATATGAATGATTCCTTCTTAAGGTATTGTAGACTAGGTTATATCAATGCGACCCGACTAGCTTAAGTTACATTCTAGATGCATATTTAAATCAGTTTGAATTTACATCTTGTAAAACTTGCCAGTCATGTCACAAAGATTAGATGACCATAGCTCTGTTTATTGGAAATAGAGAAAGAGTTAGTAAACTCTTGGGACTGATGCATAGTGATGTATGCAAGGTCCCCCTGTCTACACATGCCAGGACCGGTTCTTTGTACTTCATTACATTCTCTGATGATCTCTCAAGATTCAGCCATATGTTCCTGTTGAAACATAAGTCTGAAGTTTTTAAGATATTCACAGAATATAAGTTAGAAGTAGAGAACCAAAAACCGGGTTTAAGTATTATGTCCTATGATAAGATCAGGGAGGAGAATACTTGTACATGGAATTCTTGGGCTATTCTAAAGGTGAATGAGATTCTCTCTCGGTGTTACTCCTCTGAATACACCACAGCACAACGATGTATCTGGGCGGAGCAATCGCACCATATTAGATATGTTGTGCTCTATGATGAGTACTACTGAGTTGCCTATTTCCTTTTGGGGTTGTGCACTTGAGAAGTTGCATACCTATTGAATTGGATTCGAATCAAATCAGTTCCTACCAATCCATATAAGATATAGTATGGGAAGAGCCTATCTCTTAAGTAAGTTAAGATTTGGGATTGTCCGGCCTATGTCAAAAGCAAAATCCGGACAAGATCGAGGCAAGGTCAGTTCTGTAGAACTGGAAAGGTTCCAGCTATACAAAACTGCAGCTGATTTGACAGGACCAAAGGATTCTATAGTCCCCGACGAACCTCAGCCACTCCGCCGATCTGGTAGGGTTCCTCATCCGCCAGAGAGATACTTCGGTTTCTCGATGACAGTGGGAGCGAGGAATGCATCATGAGATGATGACCCAACTAGTTTCAAGCAGGCCATCGAGAGTAGGGACTCTGTAAGAATGGATGGATGCTTAGCGATCTGATATGGAATCCATTTACACCAACAAAGTATGGACTTTGGTTGCTATATCTGAAGGGTTGAATCCCCATCAGGAGAAAGTATATCTTGAGAAGATTACTTGGTGTAGATGGAAAAGTTGAGACATTCAAAGCTAGACTTGTTAAAGGTTTTCGTCATCGACCAGGCGTGGATAATGATGAAACCTTTTCCAGTGGCTATGCTTAAGTCCATCCTGATCCTACTTGCCATTGCTACATACCATGATTACGATATCTGGTGGTTCGGTGTCACTGCTGCTTTTCTAAATATTGATTTAGAAAAGAACATCTATAAGTACACAGCCAGAGGGCTTCGTAAACAGTGGGAGCAGCGGAAACGTATGCAAATTGCTTTACAGAATAAAGCAGGCATCGCGGAGTTGGAACGTCTGTTTTGATGCGATAGTCAAAGAGTTTGACTTCATCAAAATGGTAGATGAACCTTGTGTATACAAAATGGTAGTAGAGAGTAAAGGTGGTGATCCTCGTAGAGTACGTGGATAACATACTCGAAATAGGAAAAGAGTTTCCTATGCTACGCTCGGTCAATCTCCTCTTATCACAAGGATTCTCCATATAGGATCAAAGTGATACCTCCTAAATCTTAGGTTTTGGATCTATGAGATAGATCTAAATGGATGTTAGGGTTCTCACTAGGTGTAGTAAGATGGTATCAATGGATCCTGGGGAGAATCACTGGAAAGGTTCCAGGGTGATAAGGACGACTGAATGTCAGTCGCAGGCAATGTGTTTACCCTGATTGGAGGGACGGTATGTTGGAAGAGTTCCAAGCTAGATACCGTGGCAAACTAGACGATAAAGGCTGATAACATCGCTATAAAAGATACTACCAAAGAGGCAGTTTGGGTGTATATTGGTTCATAAGATGATCTAGGTTCCTACCATTGTGTGACAATGGAAGTGTGGCTTTGGCCCAGGAACCCTGGTCCCGTCAGTGACCCAGACATATTCTGAGGCAGCAGCACCTGATCATGGAGATAGTTGATCTCCAAGGTGATCGAGGTTAGGAGAGTAGACTCAGAGGACAACACGGCGGATCCATTCACAAAGGCTTTTTCCTAGAGAGAGACTTATATGGGATGGTTGAGTATGTGATACTGCAACCACTGCTACAGATGGCCCTAGTGCAAGTGGGAGATTGTTAGTTATATGTATGCCCCAGAGTCCATTACTGTACATAGGATGTATATTGTAGTGGATGCTGGGACATATATAGGTATGACTTTCTTGCTCGACATGATAGTATGCTATCTGGTTGCTCTTTATCTTAACATGTATACTTTCTGTCTCTCTGTTACATGTTGATAAAGCCCTTAGGATGTGTACTCGACTTGCAGAACTATGATGTAGATCATACTAGTGGGGCCTGGGTAGTCCATGAGTACATCCTTCAATGTTCCTAGTCGTGGGAAAATCGAGACGGGGCATCGATATTCCAGTGTAGACTAGCGTATATCTTCTCGACCCATGTGATGGGCGATGGATGATCCCATATCCATTGGTGTTTGACATCAGAGATGGTATGCGGGTGCTCAGTAGAGACTGGTATACTGAACGGACTTGCCGAGAACTCCCAGATGGTATTATACCTTACGTCAGATGGCAGTTCTCTGGTGACACTGGTACAGCTTAGTTTGTTGCCCCGAGATCGTCATAGAGTCTTGTGTGTCTCCCACTGTGCTTTGATTTCCACCCTACCATGGCTCCACTAAGTCGTGCAAACAGGTGGTTTTTAGGTACAGTCCCGATTCACATGGAGGCAATGAGCGATAGGAGGGGATTCGTCTCTCCCGGTATTGGGGGTTGATGTTGCGCTATGCTCGACTGGACATAACTGGAAATCCCTAGCCAGGGTTGCAGTGATTTACTGGTAAGAGTTATCAGTAGTTTCACGCTTGTTATGGACCTTATATCGGCATGACTTATCAAGCTACTCGGGTCTGACGTTTACCACCCCTAGGCAATATATGCGACATATCAAACGAACAGACCGGACTGTACGGTAAGTGTTTCTGGTTGGATTCATAGGAGTGTGAGCGGGCTTGCTCGTTGATCTTCTGATTGCTCAATACACGGGTGGCCGTTACGTTTAGCAGACCGCTTGCGGCTTGTGGGTGTTTGATATGATCACCACCTGCTGCCGGCGTATTGACGAGTCTTTAGAGTCCTACACAGAGCTTTCCTGGCTCAAGAGAAATGAAATAGGAGCGCATATGAGATATGTGCGGGACCGAGAATAATACCAGTATGTGATACTGCATTCTATTCTCGCGATTTGTATTATTGGACGGATATATAAGATATAGCCGGGTTACCGAATCAAGTATTGATTCGATACATTGATACACTTGATATTAGTCGGTTATATGCAGTATGACCGGATCATTAAATCAAGTGTTGATTTAATGATTTAATGTATAATTATATATTTGATATATTACTTTACATTAACTAGTATTTGTTCACTTAAGATGGATTTTCTCACTTGATTTGCACAAGTTGTATATATGATATATGTTTGTGCACTAGTTTGTATCATGTTTGATGATACATGCAAACTTGGGTCTATGTTTGCTTTAAACCATGTTTAGGTTAATGGTTAGGTTTTATTTGTTTTATTTATTTTCTTTATTTATTTTTGGCTAGAAATAAAATGGTGGCTTGTTTTGTTTTACTCTTGAAGCTTCATGAAGCTTTGAAAGTCATAACCATTTTGTTTCTTTCCTTAGCCTAACCATTTACCTAAACCCTAGTTTATTCTCTACAAAGGTTAATCTCACCCATGGTTGCAATATGATAACTTCACTTGAATTTTCTTTTCGCAATAATTCATTTTCTTTTCTTCTTCTTCTTCTTCTTCATGAAGAAAAGAAAGCTCTCTTGAAAATTCTAAGTGATGAATCCAAGTGAGAAATCCAAATCCAAAGTGAACCCACTTCCTATTTCTTCATCCTCTACCACTTGCCATGTTGTATAGGGTGTTTTCTTCACAAGTTTCATGACTTAGTGAAGATGGAGCTTGAGTTTGAGTCGCCTCGAAGTAGATCATCTTCGGCATCGAAGTCAACGACCTAGTCCGCCCATTTCTCCGATGAAACAGACGCTAGAGTCCAGGATTCCGATGATTGCAGCGGAGGGACGTCAACACGGAGCTAGAGAAGTGGAGGACCGGATTTACAATGGTTGTAGTCTCTTTCACTTAGTAGCAATGTAGTTTGCTTGCATGTTTCGCCTTACCTCTAGTTAACGATCATGTATAGGGTTCTTTGGCACTTGGAAATTTTTGATTTTGGCATGGTTGATCAGTTGTAGAACCTCATGGGTATGCCTAGGAACCCTACACCTCCGTCACTGACGTGGGTCTAGGACAACTCCGAACGGCCTCAATCATCCTCGGGTCTACACATATACCCTCTCGTGTAATCGCGTGCCCTAAGAAGTCTACGCTGTCCAGCCAGAAAGCATACTTGGAGAATTTGGCGAAAAGCTGATGCTCCCTCAAGGTCTACAGTACAATCCGCAGGTGCTGCTCGTGCTCCTCTCTGCTCTGAGAATACACCAGAATATCGTCAATGAACACTATGATGGACAGATCAAGATACGGCCGGAAAATACGGTTCATCAAGTCCATAAATGCTGCTGGCGTGTTGGTGAGTCCGAACGACATCACCAAAAAATCAAAATGGCCGTAGCGCGTGCGGAAAGCCGTCCTAGGAATATCCTCCTGTCGAACCCGCAGCTGATGGTATCCTGATCGCAAATCGATCCTCGAAAAGTATCCTTCCCCCTGAAGCTGGTTGAACAAATCATCGATGCGTGGCAAAGGATACCTGTTCCGCACTGTAACCCTGTTCAGTTGGCGGTAGTCGATACACAAACGCAGACTGCCGTCCTTCTTCTTGACAAACAGGACAGGAGCACCCCAAGGAGAAACACTGGGTCGAATAAGTCCCTTATCTAGCAAATCTTGCAACTGACCCTTCAATTCTCTAAGTTCCGCCGGGGCCATACGATAAGGCGGTATGGAAATAGGCCTCGTACAAGGAACCAAATCAATACAGAAAGAAATGTCGCGCTCGGGCGATAGCCCAGGAAGCTCGTTAGGGAACACATCAGGGAACTCGCTAACAACCGGAACCTGATCCAACGGAACCTCTGTAGCTCTAGTATCGCAAACATAGGCATGAAATCCCTGACATCCCTTCCTCAAAAGCTGCCCAGCGTGAAAAGAAGAAATCACACTGTGAGGGGTGGCACCACGGTCCCCCAACACAACAAAAACCGACTCGCCGGGAAAACAAAATCTAACTGTCTTCTCACAGCAGTCAACAGAAGCATAGCACGTGGCTAACCAATCCATGCCCAAAAGAACGTCGAAGTCCAACATCTTAAGAAGGATCAAATCGACCGGCAACTTTCTCTCGCCAATACGGACGGTACAGGATCGGAACACGTGCCTAGCGACAAACGACTCTCCCACAGGAGCAGTGACAACAAGCGGCTGATCAAGAAAACCGGACTCTCTACCCAAACTCGGCACAAAGTGTGTGGATACGTACGAGTGCGTGGATCCGGGATCGAATAACACGTATGCATCAACAGAACTTACTGGAAGGATACCTGAGATCACCGCATTGGACGCCTATGCGTCAAAGCAAAAACTCGTGCTTGTCCTCCACCTGGGACTGACAGTCCCCTGCCGGAAGCTTGCCGTCCTCTGCCTCGATCACCTCGTCCTCTATGAACAAATCCTCCGCAACCACGACCTCTCTGTGCATGATTCTGACGCTGAGTAACAGTAGGTACAATAGCCAACATCCTCTGGGGTGGTGAAGGTGGTAATATGACATGCGGTGTTGCCGCCAACCTCCGTGGTATCTCAGGACAATCTCGCATACGATGATAAGAACTCCCGCAACGGAAACATCCCGATGATGGTCGCTGACCTTCCTGGGGATAGGAGCTAAACAACCTGCTTCGCCCCGAATCTCTGCCACCTGCAAGGTGCCTATCACGGCGCCGAAAAGTCCGTCTCTGCACTGATGTATCTGCACGAACTCTCTTCAGCTCTGGGACTGCCGAAGTCTCAGCAAGGCGCTCCTCAACCAATAAGGCTGCATTTACAGCTGCTGCGTATATCTCGTAATGCTGCGCGCTAATCGCAAGGAACAGTGGTGTGAGTGTTCATCACAGAATACTGCATTTTATACCGCCCATTCTTACGCTCGGTTGTTTATAGGTAGGTACTTTTAATCCGTGTTTGTTACATATTTGCAGGATACAGGTTCTCGGTTCTAAAACGGTGAAATTCATGGAAAACACGACAAAATCCGGGTTCCTGCCAACCACTGAGAAAACACGGTCTCCGCTCGTCATCCTTATGTTGCCAGATACCAGTTTAGGAAGACAAAATGTCAAATCAATGTCACCTTCATGCACAAGGCTCAATGGCAACAACAAGTTCCAAGAAATCTACGCGGAGCTCGAGGCAATCATGCCAAATCTTGACAAAAAGTCCACCTTTCCTCAACAGAAATTCGGGAAGAAATGTGAAAGTATTTTCAGAAAATATATGTACCAGACAACAGGGGACAACAAACCAGGAAAAGTGCCAAAACCCCACGACCCAACTCGCCAAGATGGCCGCGGATCCGCGGCCAACATGGGGTTAAGGCCGCGGATCCGTGGCCTTATATACTCCTCTTTCTGTCGTTTTTCAGGGGCTTTTTGGTAATCTTATTTGGGGGCAGATTGTTGCCCTAGATCTTCAACTCCCTGCCTATAAATACAGCAGAACTGAGCTCAACCAAGGGTCATTCTTTTGTTCCTCTTTTGTAGTCTTTTGTATAGTTTTTCTTCTTCTTCTTCATTCTTTTTCCATGAAAATTGTAGTGAGAGCTTTTTGAGTGGGAGATCAATGAAGATGAGGGTTTTGTATCATTCTCTTTTGTTTCTTCTTCCCCTTGAGATTCTTGCTTTCTCTTGATCATTCAACCTCTTCATTGAGCTTGAATGGTTAAGGGTTAGTTATTGATCTCAAAGGTCGTATTCTTTCATGGAATTAGCACTTCATTTCACATGCATTCTCTACCCTTCCCTTGATCTTGCAACCTCTTGATTGAGCTTGCAAGTTTAAGGGTTGGCTATTGATCACATGCTTGTCTTGAGTCCTAGTTTCTTGTTCTTTTTATTGCTTATTTATTACTTGCTTTTTATTACCTTGCTTTACTTTCTTGCAATTTAATTCGTGCACTTTCTTTCTTGTAATCTTTTCTTTTCTTTGTTTATCTTTTCTTTTGCTCTCTTTTGTTCATTTTGTGAATGTTGTATTTATTGTTGTTGTTAAGAATCCATATGATATTGTAAGTTAACATTTCTTTGCTCATTTCCTTTTCCCGTTATTTTCCATTGAACTCCGCCCAAACCATACGCAAGCGCTCAGTTAGGCACCCTACCCTGACAAGGTAACGGTGATTCCTAACCACGACCGGTTGCGTTCGGTTTGGCCGGAGGCGAAAGCAAGAGACAAGAACGGAAGGACAAGGGTAAATAAGCCGGATTCCACGAATACCGCGCTTAAATCCCCTAATCCACGTTGTTGCCGATTGCTCTAGCTTCAATTGGTCAAGATTCGGCTCAAAGGTTTTGAGTACGGATTTCCTTAGCTTACAATCTCGTATCTTTTCTTAACAACTTTATACTTGCAAATAAACACATAGGATAGTCTTGAACAAACATACACATATTCTTTATTGACTCGTCTAAGACAAGAAGGTAAAATACCACCATCTCCCTGTGGACCGACCCGTGCTCAACCGGCTAGCTGCATAGCGACACCGTCCTGATCGCGGTTATACTTTAATTCTTTGAACATCCGACACGCCAAAAGCGTGCGATCAAATGGCGCCGTTGCCGGGGAGACGGTAGCGTATTTTCTTTCTTGTTATTCGGGTTAATATTCTTTTTTGTATATATTTATAAAAATAAAAAAAAAATCTTTTTGTTTTTTTTGATCAATTTTGTGGGCAAGTGTGCAGATTTTTGCGTATTTGCAAACTGCAATTGTGGGAGCAAAGTGTACATTCAAAGTTAAGGTGATTACGAAGTACAGTGCCAAAGATCCGGGTAGTTTGACCCGCGCAAGCGAACCTTTCAAGCCTACCGGATTTGATTCAACGGGGGTTTCCTAACCCAAAACTTAACGGTACGTACTTTACTAACACCTTCTTCTCAAATCCGACGCATCCAATATACTATTCTTTGCAGGATTCTTTGCAAGTTCGCTAGCAATGCTAAAAATTGACTAACCCGTATTTGTTGCAGTGCCGCGCTTAAAAAAAAAACAATTTTTTGATTCTATATAGAATTTTTATTGAATTGTGCATTGCATACATTAATACGGACTTAAGGGCAAGCGAACCCCACAAGATACGGTAAAGGATTTCATCACCATTTCCGTGGCCCACAAATCACGAACTTGCGCATAACGTTTACCCGCACAAAATTTAAAAGAAACTAGACTTTAAGCCTTAAGGACTTCGCGCTCACTAGGAGAAGTTAACTGTGTTTAGAACCTTGCTTAACGGTATATTGTTTACGTGGTGTCTAGGAAAGTGTTAACGGCGAAACCGCCAAAAGAGAAAGGGTTATTTAATTAAGGAACTTCGCGAAAGCGTTGGAAAACCTCCCCTTATCTCTGCACTTACCTGGCCTCGTGATCAGTGTATCTTGAGCCTGTTTCTCGACACAGTTTTACTTCGACAATCAAGTTCTGGAGCAGGTCTAGTTGACCTAGGTTAACCCTAGAACGATTAGGTGTGTGGTATTTTTTGTGTCGTGGTTGTTTTTTTCATATTCTTTTTGTGTGTATACTTCATTCTTTTGTTAATATATAACTAAAAAAAAAAGAAAAAAAAATCACATTCTTTTTCCCCTCTTTTTCTCTGTCTTTCTTTCTTTCTCTCTTCATATCATGGGTACTCCACCTCGCAAAACTCTTGCCGAACTTTGGTACCCCCAACCAGACATTACTTCATACGGTTCTTGTTTTGGTCGAACTTCAAACGACCCCTCCATGCCCAAAATTTCTTTGAAAGATCGGATAGACACGTCTAGGACGAACAACTGGACCCCGCAATCCACTTCATATCAACCATTTCAAACATTCACCCCTTCTTGCGTTGATACACCTTTTGAAAGTCCAGTTGTAGCCACAAGACCTATGTCTCTTGCTGAACGTATTGAACAATCCCGTAACCGATCTTTCACTCCTTTCACCACTTCAAATTCTTGGGATCAACAATTCCATTCACATTCTTATCCATATGTTGATCCTGCTCCTGTCCAGCCATTAAATTCCTACCAATCCTACCCTACTTTTGCACCTTCCCTAGACATTGCATCAGAACCGCCATTTGGGAGTTTTCAGTATCCAAACAACTTTGAATCTTTTCCTGAAACCCCTTCACAACCAATGTCTAGTCTAGAACAGTTGTTGGAAGACTTTAGGGTAGCGTCAAGCCAACAGATGATGGATTTGAATGCGTCCATGGCCGCTCTCATACAACCTACTGACCCGGTAGCTAGTTTTCAACTAGCTCCAACTTTTTCAATGTATGATGAGGCGGCAGGACAGGCTGTGAATTTGAGTGGAGAGAGTGAGCTGTACCCCCTTCCAAATCAAACCTACCCGTTTCAAATTGAATCCCACAACTCCTGTGTTGAAAGTCTATCAAGTGTCCCAAATGAATTATCGGTTGAAGATAGAATGTTTAATGAGTTGTGCGACTTTATAATATTTGATTTGCCAGATTGTGAAGGGACCTTGCCAAGTGAAACCACACCCAAACCTTTTGACCTCTACACCTCCACTTTAGAACCTGAATCGATTGATATCCATGCTTTTGAGGTGTCAGAGAATTTTGATTTTCACTGGATTAAGGATATTGACGCCGGGGATATTTTGGATGATGAACCCGTAGATTTGGCTGAATTTGTTTCTTCAAATCATCATCCCGAGTCATTAAATGTTTTTTCCGAACCCCATATGCGTCTTGATTTTGTTGAAAATTGCATGGATGAGATAAATTTTGCGGAGAATATTGAGGATAGTACTGAGGATGAAACAGTTTTAATTGATGAGTCGGATTTTCCAATTCATCCTATCCCTTCCACTGACTATGTACACCCTCCTGAACCTTTAACCGATAACCTTCCTCAATCACTTCCCCCCACCCTTTCCATCGTTCCGACCTTGCAAGAAACCGTATCATTTTCACTTCCTGTGTCTGGTTTACCAGGTTCGGCGTACCCATGGTTTCTCTCGAATCTTGAGGGATTTGACCCCATTTCTCGACGGGTAAATATATTAGCACAATCACTTTTCACACATCGGTCATCACAAATTGTGCTAATCTATTTACTCCATTTGCACCATCAAGTTCGTATTCCACTTCTTTTTCCCTTCCGCCATTCTCCTTCCTCTCCTATACCGAGACCGTATCCCGCTTCTCTTCGCATACGGTCTCGCGTATTCTCCATTTCTTTCCTCTACGCCTTCTTTCCCCAACCAGCACATTATAGAGATAAAACCTTTGAATGGTTGGTACTAACTTTTGGCCTGTGTAAGGCCTTGTATAGCTTGATACTGTTCTTTCCCCCCCTAATCCTGAATTTCAACGCTTAACAGTGGAAACACTGTTTTACTTAAGATTGGGGAGGACTCCTTTTTTTGTATATATTTTTTTGTTTTCCTTTTTGTTTTGTATATAATTTGTTTCTAGGGAGCGCCGACAATTTTGACCCTCTGGGTGTAGCCTGACAGTGAGGGCACTGTCAAGTTTAAGTTTGGGGGTGTGCTCGGTAAGCTTTCTTCCTTCGCATTCATTTGTATATTTTGCATTTGCATACCTTATTTTAAAAACCCACAAAAATAAAAAATTTTCCAAAAAATATAAAAACTTTGTCGTCAAGTTAGCTAATAGGGTAACTTAGATCTTTATTCCGAAAGATTAGTTGATATGATAGAAATAACTAAATTCTAGGCTTAGGAATTGAAAACCCTAAAAATAACCCTCATTCTGTTTAAACTTGGAAAGTATACGTCCTTACAGTTTTTTTGAGAAATAGGTAATCTTGAGTTCAGTTCTTTAGTTAAGTCAAGATGAAGGGAAAGTATTGATGCTCTACTGAAGAATAAGTCTGAAAAATAGTTTCTTTTCTTGAGTTCAAATTTAGAAAGTATATACCCTACAAACTGCACATACACGCACCTTGAAACTTGGGATAGTAGAGGATACCTAGAAATACTCTTGCCTGAAAGCCTAGTATGAAAGAAAAAACGGTATTTAAAGCTAAACACCAAAAGAGCATATTGAAAAATATATCCGGTTTTGAAAAAAGAAAAAAGAAAAAGAAAAAGAAAAAAAATAGAATAAAGTCAAGACCTGGAAACTGCTATTTACGCTTTAATGTTCACACATTCAGTAATCGGCCGTTAGTGCCTCAAAAAGCATTAATAGTCGCATGAAAGGTGTGTGAGCAAATCCGTCCATCCTTAATGAAAAGAAGTAGTATTAGGTATTAGGGCAAGGGTATTATAGCTTGAATTGAATTCTTGAGTGTAGGGGTGCAAATATACACACACGTAGGGGTATACAATCGATGTTTGAATAAAAGATGTAAATAAAGAATAAGACTTATGCTTTCTGTAAAGTTGATAAAAATCCCTAATTTGAGGCCACGCTTTAGAAGGAAAACTCAGAAGAACCGACATCTTTCTAAACTTTTTTGGAACGTATATAATCTAAGGGTAAATAGATAGGAGGTGTGAAAAATAAGGGTTGGATATTTCTAAACTTAGGATGATAGAGTTTCTAACGTAAATACTAAACTGTAGGGGTAGAATCAATGTTAACTTATGACACTAGCTTGACGGGATTTTGTGGGTAAAATCCGCTGAAAACCCTCAGGAGACAACACTCCTCCTACTAGGGACACCTAGGGGTTTAACGGCTTGTTGCACGTGCTCAGTGCAATCGCGTTCCCTGCGAAAGTGCGGTTAGGATTTTATTTTTGTGAATAATTGGTTTTGCTCGGGACGAGCAAAAGTTAAGTTTGGGGGTATTTGTTCATCACAGAATACTGCATTTTATACCGCCCATTCTTACGCTCGGTTGTTTATAGGTAGGTACTTTTAATCCGTGTTTGTTACATATTTGCAGGATACAGGTTCTCGGTTCTAAAACGGTGAAATTCATGGAAAACACGACAAAATCCGGGTTCCTGCCAACCACTAAGAAAACACGGTCTCCGCTCGTCATCCGTATGTTGCCAGATACCAGTTTAGGAAGACAAAATGTCAAATCAATGTCACCTTCATGCACAAGGCTCAATGGCAACAACAAGTTCCAAGAAATCTACGCGGAGCTCGAGGCAATCATGCCAAATCTTGACAAAAAGTCCACCTTTCCTCAACAGAAATTCTGGAAGAAATGTGAAAGTATTTTCAGAAAATATATGTACCAGACAACAGGGGACAACAAACCAGGAAAAGTGCCAAAACGCCACGACCCAACTCGCCAAGATGGCCGCGGATCCGCGGCCAACATGGGGTTAAGGCCGCGTATCCGCGGCCTTATATACTCCTCTTTCTGTCGTTTTTCAGGGGCTTTTTGGTAACCTTATTTGGGGGCAGATTGTTGCCCTAGATCTTCAACTCCCTGCCTATAAATACAGCAGAACTGAGCTCAACCAAGGGTCATTCTTTTGTTCCTCTTTTGTAGTCTTTTGTATAGTTTTTCTTCTTCTTCTTCATTCTTTTTCCATGAAAATTGTAGTGAGAGCTTTTTGAGTGGGAGATCAATGAAGATGAGGGTTTTGTATCATTCTCTTTTGTTTCTTCTTCCCCTTGAGATTCTTGCTTTCTCTTGATCATTCAACCTCTTCATTGAGCTTGAATGGTTAAGGGTTAGTTATTGATCTCAAAGGTCGTATTCTTTCATGGAATTAGCACTTCATTTCACATGCGTTCTCTACCCTTCCCTTGATCTTGCAACCTCTTGATTGAGCTTGCAAGTTTAAGGGTTGGCTATTGATCACATGCTTGTCTTGAGTCCTAGTTTCTTGTTCTTTTTATTGCTTATTTATTACTTGCTTTTTATTACCTTGCTTTACTTTCTTGCAATTTAATTCATGCACTTTCTTTCTTGTAATCTTTTCTTTTCTTTGTTTATCTTTTCTTTTGCTCTCTTTTGTTCATTTTGTGAATGTTGTATTTATTGTTGTTGTTAAGAATCCATATGATATTGTAAGTTAACATTTCTTTGCTCATTTCCTTTTCCCGTTATTTTCCATTGAACTCCGCCCAAACCATACGCAAGCGCTCCGTTAGGCACCCTACCCTGACAAGGTAACGGTGATTCCTAACCACGACCGGTTGCGTTCGGTTTGGCCGGAGGCGAAAGCAAGAGACAAGAACGGAAGGACAAGGGTAAATAAGCCGGATTCCACGAATACCGCGCTTAAATCCCCTAATCCACGTTGTTGCCGATTGCTCTAGCTTCAATTGGTCAAGATTCGGCTCAAAGGTTTTGAGTACGGATTTCCTTAGCTTACAATCTCGTATCTTTTCTTAACAACTTTATACTTGCAAATAAACACATAGGATAGTCTTGAACAAACATACACATATTCTTTATTGACTCGTCTAAGACAAGAAGGTAAAATACCACCATCTCCCTGTGGACCGACCCGTGCTCAACCGGCTAGCTGCATAGCGACACCGTCCTGATCGCGGTTATACTTTAATTCTTTGAACATCCGACATGCCAAAAGCGTGCGATCAGTGAGCAAGCCTCGGACAAATCTCTTAACTCGCATCTCCTCGGTAGCCACTAAGTACGGAGCATAAACTGATAGCTCGGTGAACAACACATCGTACTTTGCCACTGACATCTCCGGAGTCTGGCGTAAGGACTCGAACCTGCATGCTCTAGCATCTCTGACACTCAGGGGAAGAAAGTGGGCAAGGAATAGCGCCATGAACTCTGTCCAGATCATAGGAGGAAGACCTGCTGCTCTACCCTTCTCGACTGATTCGCACCATTTCTGCGCAAGACCTTCCAGGCGAAAGCTCGCGAACTCAACCCATCTCGCATCTGCGCATCGGAAGGAACGGCATATCCGAGCCATCCTATCAATGAAAGACTGTGGGTCCTCGGCTGCATCGGTGCCTGTGAAGACCGGAGGCTTCAGCCTCATAAACTCTGATAATGATACCGAGATAACCTCTATAGCTGCAGGTGCAACTGCCTGTACTGTGGGTACCACCGCGGTCTCTGCAACGGGTTTAACTACCTCATGTCGCTGCGCTCGAAGTGTCTCAACTAGAGATCCCATCATCTGGCGCATCTCCTGCATACTGGATCCTACCGTCTGGCGCATCTCCTGCACACCAGCCCCTAACATGGCAATCTGATCTGTCATGGCAGGAACAGCCTGCTCGGGCACAACCGGTGTACTATCTGGATCAGTCCTCGTATCGGACGAGTCAACTCGATTCTCGGCCCTCGCGGCCGCTCTGTACGCCCTCGTAGTCTTTGGCGGCATAATGGCTGAAAGGATAAGTAGGATTCGATAAGGGTACGGAAATCGAATCACAAGAATGTATATACTCGAGAAGGAATTTAAATCAACAAGTCCTAAGGTCTCTTTGGCGGAGTACCGTATCGTGAGCATGCCGCGGAACATACGCACGATACACCACTCTGCTTCAGCTACCTACTCCATCATACCAGGGTCATCCGACACTCCGAAGAGTAAAAACCTACGCTCTGATACCAACTTTGTCACAACCCAAAGTTTGACCCGTGACCGGCACTTAACCACGTAACGTTTACAGGCGTAACGCGACTAAGTGAACCGAAAACCCAGAAATCAAACCAGAAAAAGTATAGAGTGTTTTAAGCTTTAAATGGAAGCATTTACAAAGGTGCTAGGAAATCTTAAGTAAACAATCACCAAGATAGCAATATACGACACCGTAGCGAAGATCAAGAGCAACAAGTGGGAACATCACAGATAGAATAAACTTCATAAGTAAAGTTGGCTCACAACGAGCTCGACACCAGAATACCAATAATATACATCATCGTCCTCACACTATCTCTAAGTCAAATACATATATGGTAGATGGAGAATACTAGATACACCAATGTGTACAGAAGAAGTAACCAGATACCACAACCCACCTATCAGCAAAACAGCTCTCGCACCAACTGTTGTGGTATCTGTAGCCAAAAGATGTAAGAAAGCAGCCTGCCGCGACTACTCCGAGGGGCAACTTGCAAATACTGTGGCACAACGGGGGTGAGTTGCCAACTCGTGAATAGAAACAAAATATAAAGGTAATCGCGAGCATGCACGTACTGCGCTACTGTAAGTCTACGCTAGCGCCCCGGCCGTCTACAGACGCCAAATGCGGAACAAAAAACTTTTTATCTGGCGCTATCGTATACTTTCACCCGGATCTGCCATTATTGCTAAACTAACAAACTGTAAAGAGTGTAGAAAGGTTATGCCGAACGATCCGAGTCCTTCGTTCTTTAACCATCATCCCACGCTCCGTTGCGGCTGCTCTGATCTCGTCGATCTCCGATCTGCTCGTCCAGGTGGCACCACATCACTGATTCTTTAAACGGGCTCCCGCCTCTGACTCGAGGCAACTCGGTAGTCAAGTTTGCTAAAAGAGACGACCAAGATTGATGTAGAGAATGAGTATATGACTTTGTCTCACTTCGTCCAAAGCCGTCGACGATCGGTTAATGAAGTTGACACTCGAATCGGGTGATGGAATGAAATGAGCTGTGAAATTCCATGCACCCTAAATGCTATCATAATCTTTTTACAAATGAATCAAGTCACAAATGAGAGAGGGGAGGGGCCGGCCTTATAAAGAGAAGGAGGAGGGTGAGTGTAGGAGGAGGGGAAGGTAACCATAAGAGGATGAAGCTTATCTTGATCATTAATGAAAACAATGAGTCACTAAGATTCAATGAATCTAATAACCTAGTCACCATAAGCATTAATTGAACCATTAATGCAACCATGAGTCACTAAACACCTCACCACTTCTAAAACCTTCTAGAAGAATCCACACTCATCTCAAGAAAAGACAAATCCGTCCTTAACCGAATGTTAAAAGACGGCTGATAGAAAACTGGAAACTGGCAACTTCCAAAAGTGATCCTGAAACGACTTTCAGGATAACCCCGTAAGTGTATAAATATACCCGCATTTGTATTATGACCGAATACAAATGCAACCGAGACAAAGATATTATATCTACTCAATATAATACTCGGATCGAGCTTAAACCAAAGCCGACCAGTATCATCTGCCCGAAAACTGACACGTGCGTAAACGCACGTGCATTTTCCGAACCCTGCCATAAAACCATACGGCCTCTACAACGTTTCGCCCGAACATGGGAAACTTTCTGTGGGGGACTCTAATGACTCGTCAGTACCCTGGCAGTGGGTTTAACCACAAACCGTCAGCGGCACTAGCAATGCGTAACGGCTGCCCATGGACTGACCTCAAGGGAGGCCGATGAGCGAACTCATCCGGAAACCCTACTGAGCCTAACAGTGACAATGTATATACAGTCCGGTCCGTTCGTCTATGAGTATCGCATATCTACCTAGGGGGCTAGTAACGTCAGACCCCCAATAGCAGTATAAGTCGTGTCGGAGTGTAGCCCAATAACACCCTGAGATACTACTGGAGTACCTACCAGTAAATCTCCTGCCATGGCCATGGACTTTGTGTAATGGCTCTCCTAGACACAGCACGATCTCGCCCCCAATACCGGGAGAGACGAATCCCCTGCCGATCCGCTCACGTGCCTCCATATGGCTCGGGACTGTACCCAAAAGCTACCTGTTTGCACGACTCCTTTGAGCCGTGGTAGGGTAGAAATCAAAGCACAGTGGAAACTCATACGAGACAAATGACGACCTCAGGTCGATGAACTAACCTGTACACACGTCACCAGGGAACTGCTATCTGACGATAGGTATAGTACTAACTAGCAGATTCCCGGCGAGTCCTGTCCGGTGTACTCATAACCCAATGAGCACCTGTATACATCTTAGGTGATCCAACTGACACCAATGGCTTGTGAGACCGGCCACCGCCCCTCGTCGGGGTCTCGACTGTATACACTAGTCTACTCCGGAGTATCGATGCCCTGTCTCGAAACTCCCACGACTAGGGACCACAATTAAGGATATGCATATAAACTACCCAACTCTCACGTATATGATCGCCATCATACTGTTGGTAGTAAAGCAAGATCCCAAGGGCTCTGTCAAAGTGTAACATGTAATCAGTCACCTGAACATGTACACGACTGATAAAGGCAAACCAGATAGCATACTATCATCTCGAGTAAGACTGTCCTACTGGCATAGGTCCTCCGCAATCATTGCAATCACGTACCTGCGATCCAATAATTGACTATGAGGGCACTATCTCCAACAATCTCCCATTTGCACTCAAGGCTAATTATTGCGATGTCGACTACTCACAGCCCGTGTGAAACCGAACATCCAACTCCTCTACTAATCAGTTTCACAAAGCCCATTTATAAAACTATTGTGTTCGAGAAATAGCCTTAGTGAGTGGATCCGCCTAGATGTTTCTTTCTATATCTCTCTTAATCTCAAGTTCGCGGAGAAAGCCATCTCCCGAATTGAGTAATACCTGTCTTAGAATATGTCTGGATATCTGATGGGACCTAGTTCATAAATGAACTCCAAATCCAAACTTCTTAGACTGTATCGATCACTGAACCTAATCAGTATCCGGCACCATGCCACCCACGGTATCCTCTTGGACCACTTGTCCATAATACTGTCCCTCTTCGTCAGAGGGAAAAACTATAACTCTGACAATCACTCTGTCATCCATGTCACCTTTGAAGCCTGGAATGATAACCGTCTCCCGAAAGAGGCTGCCGTCATCAAATCCGTAGAACATGTACTTATGTTCTAAAACTGCTTCCTTATGTTTCTCCAGGATTTGATTAATACAAAATTATTGCATCTAGTGCAAAAACAACATCTGGTGTGGTACTTGACATCTCATGATTGACTCAATTGCCCAAGCAAGTGATCTGCCAATCATGCACAGCCCTCTCCCCTTTAGTCTGTAAGACATCTTTAGAGAGGGTGACTCCATCACCTGCAGGTACACCACCATGCTAGGAGTCAACTATTCTAAAAACCATTAGAATACTGTCAAAGTACCCACATTGGGAAACTACCCAAATCCAGATCTAAAACCATACATCTAGAAACCAGAATGTCAAATATTATATCCATATCCTGTCTGGAGAAACAACTGTGTGACGACCATAGTACAACCGATCGTAGTATAGGAATTTTACTTCCTACTCTGTGTATGTCATCCATATACCATGACATCACACCCTACTACCTTCTTGACAGATCCATCCCCTATTCTGATTGAAGTCAAACCTATGACTGTCATATCAAAATTAGATGATCTATCTCCGCTATGACTGCTCTAGTCTATAAATAGATATAAGCATCTTGCCCACTATGTTTCCGCTGCTCCCACTGACTACGAAAACCCTCCTACCGGGTCTTATATCCTGGAACAACAGTAGTGTCAAGTCTGGGTAAACAAGATCCTCCCTGTCACCGTCCTTGAGGCTACCGGAGTACCTCTCGGGTGTCTGAGGTTACCCATCATATCTACGGAGTGGCTATTGGAATGTCAAACCTGATTGAATATATAGGTCCTATTAAATTTTTCGTAATCGTTCGCGGTTCTGGAATCACTTCCAGTTCTACCATACTCCCACTACTGTTTTCTGAAAAAGATCCATTTTACTAAAACTGTGGCGAGTCAAGAACAATATCACTATTGATCTTCCAAATGGTAGAATATCAACCCTCGTCATAGCCAGGGTCAACCCACAAACAGCCATTACAGAAACGTGCCCTGAGTTATCCAGAGTCTGGTTTTAAGCATAAGCTGGACAACTCGCCGTACCTTAATATCTTTTAAGGTACGAACTATTCTATATCCAATATAGAAACTTTGGCACTTATTTAATTGGAACCTGATTCAAATCATGCAGCTGTCTCCAGTGCATATCACTTTAATGGAAAGAGGCTAATCAGCATTACTCAACTTAGGAATCCATCCAATTATGAGTAACCTGAAAGAGAAACACGTTTCTCAAAACCATCACTATCATCTGAATACCAATCACAAGAATCTACATCTTCGATCTCTTTGAAGAATCCCGATACTTGTGATACCTGGTTCTCTACTTTATTCTTATACCCACAACTTCTCAAAACTTAGACCTTGTATTTCTACGAAACACTTGTCTAAAAACTAGAGATGTTATAAGTAAACTGAACATAGTACGAGGACCTACCCCTTTGTCCTGAAGGACACTGGACAACATACAATACTCTGTATAAGTCCGCTGAGTTAAACAACTCAAAATCTGTGCGTCGTAGGTTTAAGACTGTACCCTGGCGATTTCCTCAAATATCACCAATTACAACGAATTCCGATATAATGAGGATAATCACCTAATTCCCAATAACTTACTCCCACTCATCATCTGTAAAACCATACAGATATGAGAATAAAACCTGGTAAATACATACCCTTGGAGTAAGTGTCTAATCGGGAAAACAGTTATTCTTTAACAATGCACTGAAACATGAAAATGTTTCGTAGGGGTATCCTGGTATTCATAGCAATGCCTCTTCCATAATCCAATTCATGACTTCAACCGTATATTTTATTGCCATCTCTCCAAATCCCTTTATTTGTCTTTAGTCGTTACCTTCTGTACACCATCGTTTAGGCTAAATGGTTTTCTTCCTTCCCTACCGTTCGGCACCAGCCTATGGTTTGGAAGAAGACTATCCAGTAAACATAATAGGTGTACCCTCCTAAACCAAGGAGTACTCGCATCTTGAGAGAAGGTGATGATAAAAGACAACTGAATAATACCTTATTCTTTTATAGGTGAAATAGGAGTGGCGATGAAGTACGCGGTTTGGTCGTGAATGATAACAGTCGCAAGTTACTTTGCCCTCTTTCTAATCCCTTTATTTTGTCTTTACATATTACCTTCTGCACACCCTACTTAGGCTAATTGGTTTTCTTCATTCCCTACCTTTCGGCACCAGCCTATGGTTTGGAATAAGACTATCCAATAAGCGTAATAGGTGTACTCTCCTAAACCAAGGAGCTCTCGCAACCTGAGAGAAGGTGATAATAAAAGACAACTGAATAAACCAATTCTATTTCTCCTGAACCTGGATCCATCCTTGAAGAATTCCCTTCGAGTTCGTATATAACCATACGATGGATCTATCCAATGGAAGTGGATATCCGTAGTAAAACGGGTGTTCTGAGAAATGCAAAGGGTAAAAGAAGGAGTGTCAATGACTTATGCAACATAGACAATCCAAAAGCCAGTATTTTAAGAAGGTTCGGTCAACTTGGTTACTGAGTCATAGTCTAGGGTCGGTCAAAGGTCGCTGCCAAAGAGAGAGAGAAAAGAAACACTCTGTGTGCACTCTAACCTAGATCAGAATGGTTATCACTTTATCTAATCCGGAAACCTCCCACTGTCCTGTCAAATTCTCCTCCAAACCTGAAAGAAGAATCAATCGGGATCACCCAAAGAGTAAACCAACTCATCAGTGGGAATCGGGATCCAACTCTCATCGCATGATAACGTGATGGAATGCATCCACGTTACTCATACTCCAGAAGGTATGCGCATACTTGGCAAGTTTCAGTTTCTTTAGAAACTCCCGATACGATTTTTGCCCCATGCTCTTATAACCTTGGCTTTGGTCAAAATGTCATAAGTCACATGCCAAGTTCTACCCATCACTATCTTGTCAATTTGAACCCACCCGCACATGCCCCTGACTTTGGCCAATCGGCAGAACGACTGTCCCAAAGTAACTCATCTATCTATGCAACAATTGAATACCCAGCAGCTACCAAACACTAAGCCTTAACTTTGGCTAAAATACATAGCTTGAATACTACTGAATACTCAAAAGAAGTGACGGAGGGCTACGGCTGGTTTTTGGCGAAAAACCTTTAACGTAGTGAACTTGATATCGCTGAAGGAACCTGATAGCTTTTTAAAATATAGTGGCGAAAACCTTTTGCTAAAGAGGTCACTCCCGATGAAGGGATCTCGGCTCTTTCCTCGTGGAATGAGGTGCAGGATATTCCACTGAATACCGCTATGCAAAGCAACTTGTAATCGACTATAGTGAAGTTATTACCCTGACGCAAACTTCTGCCCAAGGGGTCAGTCCCGGTGAAGGGATATCGGCCCTTGCCCCGTCGAATGAGGTGCAGGATATTCCACTGAATACCGCTATGCAAAACAAAAGGAAACGTCTTTACAATAACACTTTTTTTAAATTTGTTCCAACAACTGAAAACAGGTTTGTTTAACTTTTTGCATTGATCAGAATCAACGCCGTCCCATCAATAATCACACCAGAAAAGAACGAAAATAAAATGTACGTATATGCCATCCGCATTCGTCACTGGGTCCCGTCATCGCCCGTTAGGTTACTTAACTAACGACAGAGCGGGGACTGGACTAGCGCGGGTGTAAAACATATACAACATCTAATAGTATATAAACCAATATACAATAATCGCTCCAGGCGTGATAATATGCAACATTACGGAAAAGTAATAAGCATCACAGAACAATACAGATAATCTGGGATCCCCGAGTTTCACAGAGCCGCTGCTGAAACCCGACGTTCCCCTGTCGTGAGGATAGCCTGTGCAATGAAACCTAGACCCCTACGGGTGCGGCAAGTTACCCGCCAAAACCTGAAGCGAGGCAGCCCCCTACAGCATAGTGAATGGACCACCCGGCACTTCACAGAATCCGGTAGCTTGAGCACCCCTCCTTGGGTCAACCTGTACCCCCTACGAGTGCGGCGAATAGTCTGCCAATTCTAGAGTGGGACCCCTCTGCCTCTCAAAGCCATGAGATGCGGACCCGTTGCCCTCCAGAACCCGGCTATCCGTGCACTCCGTCGCGGGGTAAAACCTAGTACAGTAATGAAAAATAGTACAATAGGTACATCGACCGCAACCTGGTCGTGCCCCAAAAGAATATTATACAACAGGCAGTGATGGCAGTCCACAAGTTGGACGCTCGCCCCGCAATATCAAATGTATAAATAAACTTAAACTGTACTACCATTGCACACTGCTATCCACCACGACAAATCAGCAACATCACAGCACAACACAGAACATCAACGCGAATGTCACGTTCGCAAACCCGTCTAAAAGAACTATAGCAATCAGACGCGGTTTACCGATCAAATGACATTCCCGGTCGGAGATATAATGTAAGCACTGTAAACCAACGTGTTGAAATTTCGATCGACAAAATATCACAAAGTGGGCCCCACGAACAACTGGTGAACAGTAACAAAATCTGGGCCCAAATGATATATACCAAAAACCCCAATTTCCAACATGGAATGCACTGTAGAAAATTGAGTGAGTGATCTCACTTTTCTGCGGCGGATCCGCGGCAAACCTTGGCTTGGACCGCGGATCCGCGGCGGAACAGTGGAATCACTTCCTCGAATTTCTACAGTATTCCTAAAAAACCCTGCTTGATTTTCTGGTATGGTCAAAATGACATTTGGACCAGTTTGAAAATTAACAGAAACTGTCAAATTGAAAAATTGTGATTTTGGATTTCCGGTTCGATCGATATTTTAAACGCGTTAGCACAAGTTAGTATAGCAAAATGGAGAGGCTCTGATACCACTGTAAGTCTACGCTAGCGCCCCGGCCGTCTACAGACGCCAAATGCGGAACAAAAAACTTTTTATCTGGCGCTATCGTATACTTTCACCCGGATCTGCCATTATTGCTAAACTAACAAACTGTAAAGAGTGTAGAAAGGTTATACCGAATGATCCGAGTCCTTCGTTCTTTAACCATCATCCCACGCTCGGTTGCGGCTGCTCTGATCTCGTCGATCTCCGATCTGCTCGTCCAGGTGGCACCACATCACTGATTCTTTAAACGGGCTCCCGCCTCTGACTCGAGGCAACTCGGTCATCAAATTTGCTAAAAGAGACGACCAAGATTGATGTATAGAATGAGTATATGACTTTGTCTCACTTCGTCCAAAGCCGTGGACGATCGGTTAATGAATTTGCCACTCGAATCGAGTGATGGAATGAAATGAGCTGTGAAATTCCATGCACCTTAAATGCTATCATAATCTTTTTACAAATGAATCAAGTCACAAATGAGAGAGGGGAGGGGCCGGCCTTATAAAGATAAGGAGGAGGGTGAGTGTAGGAGGAGGGGAAGGTAACCATAAGAGGATGAAGCTTATCTTGATCATTAATGAAAACAATGAGTCACTAAGATTCAATGAATCTAATAACCTAGTCACCATAAGCATTAATTGAACCATTAATGCAACCATGAGTCACTAAACACCTCACCACTTCTAGAACCTTCTAGAAGAATCCACACTCATCTCAAGAAAAGACAAATCCGTCCTTAACCGAATGTTAAAAGATGGCTGATAGAAAACTGGAAACTGGCAACTTCCAAAAGTGATCCTGAAACGACTTTCAGGATAACCCCGTAAGTGTATAAATATACCCGCATTTGTGTTACGACCGAATACAAATGCAACCGAGACAAAGATATTATATCTACTCAATATAATACTCGGATCCGGCTTAAACCAAAGCCGACCAGTATCATCTGCCCGAAAACTGACACGTGCGTAAACGCACGTGCATTTTCCGAACCCTGCCATAAAACCATACGGCCTCTACAACGTTTCGCCCGAACTTGGGAAACTGTCTGTGGGGGACTCTAATGACTCGTCAGTACCCTGGCAGTGGGTTTAACCACAAACCGTCAGCGGCACTAGCAATGCGTAACGGCTGCCCATGGACTGACCTCAAGGGAGGCCGATGAGCGAACTCATCCGGAAACCCTACTGAGCCTAACAGTGACAATGTATATACAGTTCGGTCCGTTCGTCTATGAGTATCGCATATCTACCTAGGGGGCTAGTAACGTCAGACCCCCAATAGCAGTATAAGTCATGTCGGAGTGTAGCCCAATAACACCCTGAGATACTACTGGAGTACCTACCAGTAAATCTCCTGCCATGGCCATGGACTTTGTGTAATGGCTCTCCTAGACACAGCACGATCTCGCCTCCAATACCGGGAGAGACGAATCCCCTGCCGATCCGCTCACGTGCCTCCATATGGCTCGGGACTGTACCCAAAAGCTACCTGTTTGCACGACTCCTTTGAGCCGTGGTAGGGTAGAAATCAAAGCACAGTGGGAACTCATACGAGACAAATGAAGACCTCAGGTCGATGAACTAACCTGTACACACGTCACCAGGGAACTGCTATCTGACGATAGGTATAGTACTAACTAGCAGATTCCCGGCGAGTCCTGTCCGGTGTACTCATAACCCAATGAGCACCTGTATACATCTTAGGTGATCCAACTGACACCAATGGCTTGTGAGACCGGCCACCGCCCCTCGTCGGGGTCTCGACTGTATACACTAGTCTACTCCGGAGTATCGATGCCCTGTCTCGAAACTCCCACGACTAGGGACCATAATTAAGGATATGCATATAAACTACCCAACTCTCACGTATATGATCGCCATCATACTGTTGGTAGTAAAGCAAGATCCTAAGGGCTCTATCAAAGTGTAACATGTAATCAGTCACCTGAACATGTACACGACTGATAAAGGCAAACCATATAGCATACTATCATCTCGAGTAAGACTGTCCTACCGGCATAGGTCCTCCGCAATCATTGCAATCACGTACCTGCGATCCAATAATTGACTATGAGGGCACTATCTCCAACAGCTACTCTATCATATGCCAGCAGATGATATCAATGCGTGATAAGCTGTATGTGCAATAATCATATAAGTGCTCTATCTGGTAATATAACTACAGGATGAGATCCAATAATGAATGCTGAGCATGGGAAATATAACATCTACATGGAATGTCAACGTGGAATATATAATCGGTGTCCATCAATGCACCCAGATCCCCCCTAAATGGCTCAGGCGCCGGCACTCTCATCGGCCCTCCAATCGTGTACATCTCTGAGAATCTTGAGTGCCCAACATCGACACCCAAATATCATAAGTACTCGTGTCCAGCATCGACATGCAAATCCTCATCCATCGGGCCCCATCAGTCCGGGTCAGTCCACGGGCTCCGTCTGCGGTATCGGCCCTCAGCCCCAGCAGTACGGATCATTCTGCATCCATCAATCGACTCTGGTCAGCATCCTCCGGATAACCGCCAGGTCCAACCAATTATCGGTAGGTAGTAGTCCCTCTGTCAGGCTCACCGTCTACTACACAGCAAAACCGTTCTCGCCCCGGGGTACCATACCGGGTCCACCATGTACCCGTAATCGGCCTCATCCAACTCCTCGATTCGGGTTCACATATATCACTCTAGCACCGAGAAAACGCATGGTGGACGCACCGAAATATCATATCAAGGGAAACCGGGTTTTTAAATAATTAACTATTCTCTTGTGAAATATCCACGGTTTCCCAAATCCTGAATTAACATGGAAACAACATATCTCAATGCGTAATCTAAGCAAGTATGAAGATATGAATGTATGTGTGCACTGGTATGAATATACAATGTGCATGTGCGCAGGTATGAAGATACCAATGTATATGTGCACCGGTATGAGTATACAGTCTGCATGTGCGCAGGTATGAAGATATCAATATATGTGTGCACTGGTATGAGTATACAGTGTGCATGTGCACAGGTATGAAGATATCAATATGTGTGTGCACTGGAATGAGTATGTGATGTATATGTGCCCAAGTATAAATATATGATTTATGTGGTACAAGTATGGGTATGTGATGTATATGGCAAATCATGACAAATTCAATAAAGCGGAATCAGTATGATATATGATTTATAACAATCTTATGTAAGTCTATTTACAACACCCCACAACTTGCGAGGAGGCAGAAATATGAAAAACGATCTTGTTGTTTGCTTAAACATCGACTAACCGCATGAATCGAAGCTAAACGATAACTAACAACAAACATAGAAGTTCTAAACTACTATGTGAAGTGATTATACCTGTAGAACCGTGTCCTTCGTCTTTACAAACTCTACCTCCTCCTCGACCTTCTCCAAGTAGTAGACGATCCACCACGAGAGCTTTACTCCAAGCTTTGCCTCTAAACTTGAGGCAACTAGGTTTCTTTAAGTGCTAATCAAAGTACCTAGATGATATAGAGTGAGGGTTATGGATTAAGTAGTCTAACTAATCCTTGTACTTAACACATGAGAGGGGAGGATTAGGGTTTGAATAGAGGAAGCTTGAGGAGAGAGAAGGTGAGAAGAATAATTGATATAAGAAAATGAGATATCATAATATATATGAAGCATTAAGATTTATCAATAAAATAAAATCAAATGATGAATAATCATACTTCATAAATATCTAATGGTGATTCATTACCATGAGTCATTAAGCATTTATGATGCATTAATGACATGGATGAATCACTCATATGACTCACTAATCTCATTCAATGTATATGCCACCTTAACCTCCTTAGTCACCATCTTCTAGAAGCTTCTCGCGCAATTACGAGAACGCCCCTCCTATCCATGAAAACACGGAAAAACTTTAGACTGTATAAATCCAATAATCGGATACTAGTAACTGGCTTAAACCAAAACCGACAAGTAAAAACTGTCCGAAAGTCGTACGTGCGTAAACACACGTATGCGTCCGAACCCTTGTCGTAAAACCATACGACCTCTATATCGTTTCGCCTGAAGTAGGGAAACTCTCTGTGTGGGGCTCTAGAAACTCCACTACTACGCTGGCAGTGGGTTTAACCACAGACCGCAAGCGGCACTAGCTGTACGTAACGGTCCCCAGGTAGATGTCGATAAGAAGGCCGATGAGGAAACCCATCCGAACTCCTACTGAGCCTGCTGTGACAATCTCCGTACAGTCCGGTCTGTTCGTCTAAGACTATCGCATATCGGGCCTAGGGGGCGGCAAGCGTCAGTCCCCTAACAGCGGTATAAGTCGTGTCGGAGCATAGCCCATTACACCCTGAGAAACTACTGGAACCTACCAGCAAATCTCGCTTGCCCTGGCCAGGGACTTTGCGTAATGGTTCTCTGACACAGCGCGATATCAACCCCCAATACTGGGAGAGACGAATCCTATCTAACCGCCACTGCCTCCAAGTGCTCGGGACTGCACCCAACTGCTACCTGTTTGCACGACTCCTTTGAGCCGTGGTAGGGTAGCAATCTAAGAACAGTGGGACACACTCGAGGCGAAGTAGCAGTGTCAAGTCTGCGGACTATGCTGTACTCATGTCACCTGGGAACTGTTCACTGACGACTGGTATAAAACCAACCAACAGTTCCCTGTGAGTCATGTCCGGTGTACCCGTAATATAACGAGCACCTACATACTATCTCCAGTAGGACGTACTGACGGCTGTGGGACAGACCATCTCCCCAACTAAGATGAGAAGCGTACACACTAGTCTACTCAGGAGTATCGATGCCCTGTCTCGATAATCCAACGACTAGGGACCTGAATAAGGATGTGCTTGTATAGTACCCAGCCCCCACTAGTGTGACTGCCATTACAACGCTGGTAGTCAAGCAAGATCCTAAGAGCTCTATCAATACGTATACTCACATATTAAGATAGAAAAACCAAGTAGCATACTACCATGTTTAGCAAGACTGTTTATATACATGTGAATATCCCAAGCTTCCATCAAGTAATATACAAACTAGTATGATACAGTAATGGCCTTCTAGGGCATAAACACTAACAATCTCCCACTTGCACTAGGGCCATGTACTGGCGTATCGAAGACCGATGATCTCGAGTAGCCTCTCGAACTGAATCTGAGGTAGGGCCTTAGTGAATGGATCAGCAATGTTATCCTCTGTATTTACTCTCTTTACCTCGATCTCCCGGCGATCTACGATCTCCCTGATCAGGTGATACCGCCTTAAGATGTGTCTGGACTTCTGATGGGACCTGGGTTCCTTCACTAAAGCTATAGCGCCGTTGTTGTCGCAATATAGAGGTATTGGACCAACACTGGTAGGAACCACCTGAAGTTCTGTGAGGAACTTCTTCATCCAGACAGCTTCTTTTGCGGCATCGCAAGCAGCTATGTACTCCGCTTCTATCGTTGAGTCAGCAACGGTGTCCTGCTTGGAACTCTTCCAATAGACCGCCCCTCCATTGAGGGTAAAGACATAACCCGACAAGGAATTGGCGTCATCCTTGTCACTCTGGAAGCCGGAATCAGCATAGGCCTCCATCCTGAGGTCTTTTCCGCCGTAAACCAAGAACATCTCCTTAGTCCTTCTCAGGTACTTGAGAATGTTCTTTACTGCTATCCAGTGATTCTCCCCTAGGTTTGCCTGATACCGGCTTACAACGCACAATGCGTATGCTACATCTGGTCTGGTACATAACATCGCATACATTATAGTGCCTACCGCAGAAGCGTAGGGTATAATCGACAGGCGTTCCCTTTCCAAATCAGTCTTGGGAGACATCTCTTTGGAGAGGGTGATTCCGTGACAAGCCGGTAGGTTACCGCGCTTAGAATCTTCCATACTGAATCTTTTCAATATGGTGTCTATGTACCTGGACTGTGAAAGTCCCAACAATCTCTTTGATCTATCACGATAGATCTGGATCCCCAGAATGTAGGTGGCATCACCCAGGTCCTTCATGGAGAATTTCTGTGATAAGAATCTTTTGACTGACTGTAGCATAGGAATATCATTTCCTATTAGGAGAATGTCATCCACGTACAAGACGAGGAATACAACAACTCTCCCTAAAATCTTACTGTATATGCATGGTTCATCTGGATTTTTGATAAAGTCGAATTCTTTGACAGTATCATCAAAACAGATGTTCCAACTCCGCGATGCCTGCTTTAGTCCATAAATGGACTTAAGCAGCTTGCATACTTTACCGCTGCTCCCACTCTGAATGAATCCCTCTGGCTGATCCATATAGACGCTCTCTTCTAAATTTCCATTTAGAAAGGCCGTCTTTACGTCCATCTGCCAGATCTCATAATCGTGGAAGGCAGCAATAGCAAGAAGGACCCGAATGGATTTCAGCATAGCCACTGGAGAAAAGGTTTCGTCATAGTCCAAACCAGATCTTTGACGGAAACCCTTTGCAACAAGTCTAGCCTTATAGGTTTCGACCTGTCCATCTACGCCAATCTTCTTTCTGAAGATCCACTTGCATCCTATGGGTTTTACCCGATCTGGAGTAGTGTCCAAAGTCCATACTTTTTTAGTGTACATGGACTCCATTTCGGTCCGCATTGCATCCAGCCATTTTACCGAGTCACCGCTCTGAATGGCTTGCTGGAAGCTTATAGGGTCGTCATTATCAATGACGCCATCTTCTCTATCCCCGTCTATGAGAAAACAGTAGTATCTCTCGGGCGGATGAGACTGCCTACTACTTCTGCGGATAGGCACTAGAATGTCCCTTTCTTCTGAAACTTCTTGCTCTACCAAACTTTCATTAACAGCTTATGGTTCGGGAATTTCTTCCAGTTCTATTGCGCTCCCACTCTTCTGATTTTCTAAAAATTCAGTTTCTAAGAAGTGGGCATGACGAGAAACAAAAACCTTTTGTTCCTCTGCGTAATAGAAATAATATCCCTTGGAGTTCTTTGGATATCCCACAAGCTTACACTGTACTGAGCGTGCCTCGAGCTTGTCCGGATGCTGCTTTTTTACAAAAGATGGACACCCCCATGTCCTAAAATGTTTTAGACAGGGTTTCTTCCCACTCCACATCTGATATGGTGTGGTAGGCACAGTCTTGGTTGGAACCTGGTTCAAAAGATATGCGGCTGATTCTAGTGCATAACCCCAGAAAGATCGCGGTAACTCAGCCTTACTCATCATGGAACGAACCATATCCAATAGGGTTCGATTCCTCCTTTCCGATACACCATTGTGTTGTGGTGTGTATGGAGTAGTAAGCTGAGAGAGAATTCCATTCTATTTTAAGTAACCCAAGAATTCGGCACATAAGTATTCACCACCTCGATCAGATCTCAGTGTCTTTATACTTTTGCCTGTCTGTTTTTCCACTTCATTCTTGTATTCTTGGAATTTCTTAAAAGCCTCGGATTTATGCTTCATTAAGAAGATATATCCATACCTAGAGAAATCATCCGTAAAAGTAATGAAGTAGGAATAACCACCTCGCGCATGTGTAGACATTGGACCGCACACGTCACTGTGTACGAGTCCTAAGAGCTCGCTCGCTCTTACTCCGTGTCCAGTAAACGGAGTCTTTGTCATCTTTCCCATAAGACAAGATTCACAAGTGGCATAAGATTGATATTCGAACGGATTCAAATATCCTTCTCTATGTAACTTCGTTAATCGTGTTTCATTGATGTGACCTAGTCTACAATGCCATAGGAAAGCCTGATTTATTTCTGGAGACTTTCTTTTAAGTGTGTTCTGGACATTGAAAACCTGAGCTTGATTTAATACGTATATACCGTCATCTAATGTACCGGACCCAATTAGAACTTGATTTAGGTGGATGTGAACTACATCGCTTACGAATGTAAAGTCATATCTCTCTCTTGAAAGTGAGGACACTGATATGATATTACAAGTCAAACTTGGTACATACAGACAGTTACGTAGAATCAATATCTGCCCATTTGTCAAACCTAGGCGATATTCTCCCACGGATTCAGCGTCTACGCTCATTCCGTTTGCAACTCTGAGAGACAAATCACCTATCGTTATAACTTTACGGTTTCTCAAAGCATGTAACGAATTACAGATATGAGATCCTGCTCCGGTATCTAGTACCCAGAAAGTAGAGTTAATTGATAAACAGTTCTCAATTACAAACACACTTGAGGCTGAAGCCACAACATGCTTCGTATCCTGGCTACTGGCTTCCAAAGCCTTGCAATCCTTCTGCCAATGTCCATTCCCATAACAATAAGAATATCCCTCCTTACCTATACCAAGTCCCGAAACTTTTTCTCTTCCCTTTCCTCCTACTTTGCTGACACCGTATATCGGCTTTGTATAGGTCTTCTTCTTTTCACCCTTTGCTTTCGCCTTGGATGAAGAAGAAGAAGGTCCTCTATTAAGCAGAGCTTGTCTCTCCCTGGTTTCTTTCAGGGTGTAAGTAGAGGGTAGGGACTGTGGAAATAAGTCAGTATATGACCTGTTTCCCAACGTGGTCTCCAGGTCCTTGAGCTCATCAATATAGCTAGTCATCGTAAGGACGTCGTCCCTTACAGATGACCCGTCAGCCGACCTCGCTTGAATTAATTCGTTCGAGGCCTCATATCTTGCGATATGAGATTGCTCTCCATATAAATCTTTGTTATGGAGAAAGATGGAAACTAAGTCCATCTTCTCGTGCTGCTTCTGGTATATACCATCAACTGAAGCCAACACGAGGCACTTGGCTTTCGCTTTATTCTTTTCCTTTTTCTGACGGATATCCATATCCGCGACGGTGGAAACTGGACCTGGGACGGTGGGATCTTGAGTAGTAATAGGGTGGTCCAGCTTGTCATAGGCAATGGTCATCTGGACAGACCTTTGCCAGTCATATAAGTTAGATTCAGTCAACTTGTTATCTAGATGTAACCTAGTCATGGTCACAAGGTCGCTGCAATGAGAGAGAGAGAACAAAACACTTTAGCATGATGCTCTTTCAAGTTTAGATTGGTTTTTAATTTATCTAAACTGGATGGCTCCCACTGTTTCTCGAATCCTTCCTCAAACCATAAAAGAAGAATTAGCCAGGACTATTCTCACTGTACAATTCTTGCTTAACCGTTCAGCCAGACTAGTGTCGATACTTTGAGGGTGGTTTTCCAACGCTTTCGCGAAGTTCCTTAATTAAAGAACCTCTTTTCTCTCGGGGCGTAACCCCGCTGACACCTTTCTTGACACCTACTTGGTTTATAGCATTTATCGTTAACTGACGAATATCCTGATAAGTAGCATATACTCACAGTAGGATCAAGATCCAAATATCATCATATGATAATGTTGAAGGAATCCTACCAATATTCATCAAAATCCAAATGGTAAGCAACTCTTTGCAAATTTCAGTTTCTTTAGAAATTCCCGATATAGATTTTTGCCCCATGTTCATATGATCTTGACTAAGGGCCAACAAATCATAAGTCACATGTCAAGTTCTGCCCATCATTATCCTGCTGATTTGAACCCATCCGTATATACTCTTGACTAAGGGACAAACAAAGTAATACGACTGTCCCAAACCAACTCATCTATCTATGCAACAAATGAATACCCCAGCAGCTACCAATCACTATGTCTTGACTAAGGGCCAAACAAACATAGCTTGAATACTACTGACCATTCATAAGAAATGACGGAGGGCTACGACTGGTTTTGGCGAAACCGTGAACGTAGTGAACTTGATATAATCGAAGGAACCTGATAGCTTTTTTAAAAGGAGTAGTTAAAGCTCTGCAATTAAAAATTCTGCTCTTTTAAAATAACCGAGTGGTTTCTTTTAAATTGTTCCAACGATTCAACTTTTGGTTTATTTTCTTTGCATTATAAATAATGCGTCCCATCATTAACCTATCATTGCAGAAAACAACGAAAAAAAAATGTCCTCTTATGCCATCCGCATTCGCCACGGGGTCCCGTCATCACCCGTTAGGTTACTTAACTAACGACGGAGCGGGGGCTGGGCTAGCGCGGGTGTAAAACATAAGTGACGTCTAAATAGCTATCATATATAGATATTGTACATTCGTCAGACGTAATAATAGGCATTCCAGATCACAGATGAACTTTATTCGATTTGCAAGCAATCCGTGTTTGTTTTGAGCCTGCAACAAAAGACGGATTACACAGTTGTGATGAATAGCCATTACCCCACACAAGACCCCAACGGGTACGGCAAACTACCCGCCCGGCAGTTTGTGCACCCCACCTTGGGTCTTTCCTAGGAGCAAAAACAGTAAAATGAAATAATACAACGGTGGCTACAACCGCAACCTGGATGTGCCCCGCAAAATAATATTACAACAAATTACATTTACATCAAATGAATTAAATAATAACCCATCACATAACCCAGGCTATACATCACAACAGTCCAACACAGTTCATATATACAAACAGATAAAATACATTACAGAAATGTGCAACCCCCTGCCAACCGACATACTAGCAATTAGGGGAGGTTTACGAACACATTATACAAACACAGATATAATCAAATTAGCAAACATCATAAAATTTCGATCGAACAAACGCTTTTAGATTCTACTCCAATACTTCTCTGTGCACCTGAGACTTGAGCAAAAAAATAAACATCCCAGAAACATCACTGTTAACACCTAGGAGTTACTGAATAAATTTGGGCCGACTCGGCCTCAACTCGGCCACGGATCCACCGCGGTTCAGCGGTGAGATGGTCGAGTTAGGGGTCCAAATTTCTTCAGTAGCCCTAGTTTTCCCTGCTTGTTATTCTGAGGCACCCTGAAAAAATTTTAGAGCCAGTTTAAAATTCGACAGCAAGCGTGATAATCGACGATGTTTCCGGTTCCTTTTTGCGTTCGAAATTCTTATGACTTTGCTAATGAGTTAATTATTGTTTAGCGAGGCTTTGATACCACTGTAAGTCGATATACAACACCCCACGACTTGCGGGGAAGCGGAAATATGAAAAACGATCTTGTTGTTTGCTTAAACATCGACTAACCGCATGAATCGAAGCTAAACGATAACTAACAACAAACATAGAAGTTCCAAACTACTATGTGAAGTGATTATACCTGTAGAACCGTGTCCTTCGTCTTTACGAACTCCACCTCCTCCTCGACCTTCCCCAAGTAGTAGACGATCCACCATGAGAGCTTTACTCCAAGCTTTGCCTCTAAACTTGAGGCAACTAGGTTTCTTTAAGTGCTAATCAAAGTACCTAGATGATATAGAGTGAGGGTTATGGATTAAGTAGTCTAACTAATCCTTGTACTCAACACATGAGAGGGGAGGATTAGGATTTGAATAGAGGAAGCTTGAGGAGAGAGAAGGTGAGAAGAATAATTGATATGAGAAAATGAGTTATCAAAATATATATGAAGCATTAAGATTTATCAATAAAAGAAAATCAAATGATGAATAATCATGCTTCAGAAATATCTAATGGTGATTCATTACCATGAGTCATTAAGCATTTATGATGCATTAATGACATGGATGAATCACTCATATGACTCACTAATCTCATTCAATGTATATGCCACCTTAACCTCCTTAGTCACCATCTTCTAGAAGCTTCTCGCGCAATTACGAGAACGCCCCTCCTATCCGTGAAAACACGAAAAAACTTTAGACTGTACAAATCGAATAACCGGATACTAGCAACTGGCTTAAACCAAAACCGACTAGTAAAAACTGTCCGAAAGTCGTACGTGCGTAAACACATGTATGCGTCCGAACCCTTGTCGTAAAACCATACGACCTCTATATCGTTTTGCCTGAAGTAGGGAAACTCTCTTTGTGGGACTCTAGAGACTCGACTACTACACTGGCTGTGGGTTTAACCACAGACCGCAAGCGGCACTAGCTGTACGTAACGGTCCCCAGGTAGATGTCGATAAGAAGGCCGATGAGGAAACCCATCCGAACTCCTACTGAGCCTGCTGTGACAATCTCCGTACAGTCTGGTCTGTTCGTCTAAAACTATCGCATATCGGGCCTAGGGGCGACAAGCGTCAGTCCCCTAATAGCGGTATAAGTCGTGTCGGAGCGTAGCCCATTACACCCTGAGAAACTACTGGAACCTACCAGCAAATCTCGCTTGCCCTGGCCAGGGACTTTGCGTAATGGCTCTCTGACACAGCGCAATATCAACCCCCAATACCGGGAGAGACGAATCCTGTCTAACCGCCACCGCCTCCAAGTGCTCGGGACTGCACCCAACTGCTACCTGTTTGCACGACTCCTTTGAGCCGTGGTAGGGTAGCAATCTAAGAACAGTGGGACACACTCGAGGCAAAGTAGCAGTGTCAAGTCTGCGGACTATGCTGTACTCATGTCACCTGGGAACTGTTCACTGACGACTGGTATAAAACCAACCAACAGTTCCCTGTGAGTCCTGTCCGGTGTACCCGTAACCTAACGAGCACTTGCATACTATCTCCAGTACGATGTACTGACGGATGTGGGACAGACCATCTTCCCAACTGAGATGAGAAGCGTACACACTAGTCTACTCCGGAGTATCGATGCCCTGTCTCGATAATCCAACGACTAGGGACCTGAATAAGGATGTGCTTGTAGACTACCCAGCCCCCAATAGTGTGACTGCCATCACAACGCTGGTAGTCAAGCAAGATCCTAAGAGCTCTATCAATACGTATACTCACATATTAAGATAGAAAAACCAAGTAGCATACTACCATGTTTAGCAAGACTGTTTATATACATGTGAATATCCCAAGCTTCCATCAAGTAATATACAAACTAGTATGATACAGTAATGGCCTTCTAGGGCATAAACACTAACATCTTATAATGTGAGTGTCATGGCAATCACTAACGGTGTGAGTGTAGCATATAAATCTTGCTCGTGCAACTTGAACCGTTAGTGACAGTGCAGTATCCTACGCTATCAATTCTAGTTTATATACATATAGTAGAGAATGCGGTATGCACTAAATAGTAGCTATGAACAGTCAATGGATGTAAGTGTAAAATACTGCTACAAGGACCTATCAGCCCTGACGCATAACGCCATGCGGGCGATTTCCCCGTAGATGTTGAATCTTCTCACCATAGTCTCTCACTAGGTATAGCCGATGACTTGTTTCCCCTTCTTCGCGGCGTCCGTCGCACTCGCCTGCGGACCTAGAATTTCATAATATATCACACATAAGCTCAAAACCATACAAACACGACAATTAAAGTCAACTAAAAACCCATGTCGCAAACCAAGCACGCATGTGCGCGATACGCTAAAACGTGTGATTATGCGCCTGAAGTCACTCCGACGCGTCGCGATACGCAGAAACCCCAAACCCACACACACGTATCACGCGTGTCGCGAAAGATTAAAAAATACGGGAAATAGGGTATTCAACTCCAAATTTTGATACAGAACAGATATTATGAAAATATATATACCAAAATACTCCAAATAGAAGCAGACTCCAGTGGCCCAAACCCCAACTCACTCATCTGGCCGTAATTTGCAGCCAGAATGTATTTTTCGACGGCCTGGGTAGGGAGATGGGCTCCCAGGTTTTGTGTGTGCACTCTATACCCCCTATACATGCTACAGTAAATACAATTTCATTCTGAAATAACTCGGGTAGCAGCAGATCCTACAGAGCCCTATTTCTAGTTAAAAACCACACTTTTACACTAAAATGTTACTTTATGGTATTTCTGTGCAAACTGAAACAAAAACCTGGCTTAAATAGCTCTAATAGCATATAATAGAGTTAACCAAGCTAACAAAACCCCAATCTAACATATGTATCACAAATATCCCTTAATATCACTAAAATGCACAAAAATGAGATTTTTTGCTAGAAATACTACTAGTTATGGAGATAGGGTGTTAAACATGAGTTGATACCTTCTAAAGACCTTATAAAACACCAAAAGTTCCAGCTCCCTCCTCAAGTATGCAGATTTGCTCCCAAACACCTCAAAAAGCCCCTTTTTCCCATGGTTTTGTGAAGGAAATGGTTAGATTTGTGTAGGGTTTTGTGTGGAGATCAAAGAGAAGTGAAAAGTGAAGGGAATGTGATGAATTTTGCTAGGTTTTGGCTGCTGCCTCTACAGAAATTATGCAATGAGATAGGAGAGAGAAAAGAGGGAAGAAAATGGTCACAAAAGTCAAATGCTCACCTAACCACCATGCTTCTATATTCTAATTAATTCTTGAATTTAAAAAAAAGGTTTTGTTTTGATAAATGGGTGGGGAAATAACAATGAACTATGCAAGGAAAGAGATGGCTAACACTTTAACCTAGGTCACAAAATGGCTAAGTGTGCAAGTGTACACACCAAAATGGAAAATTTTCCAATTAGGGTAACACGACTAAAAATAATTAATAACCCTAAAATTATATATAAACATATATATATAACACTTCACAACACAATTATCCCTAGCCAAGAAGGAAAATACAATACTTGGGCTTTTCTGAAAAACACGCCAAATTGCTAATTAAAGCAAAAACATCCTAAACGAATTTCAAAGTGTTACATTATACTTATAGTAGAGATAGAATGTTTATGTAAACTCGACTTGATGTGAGATATAAATGCGATGAAAAGAATATAAGACGAATATGATGATATGATAATATGTTGGTATACGGATGCGAGTCGATTGAGATGATTGATACCTTGTCGGTCCCCTAATATAAGATCGTTATGGATGTGACCTGGGACATAGGTATATATATATATATATGGAAGGTTGTGAATCATGGATGATAGGCCGTACGTGACGTTAGGTCCATACCCTTGTCGTCTTATAGGATGATAGGATACTTGATAGCTTAATGCCGTCGTACGATGATTTTCCGTGCGTGATGAGTTTGACTTGATGATTGATCATTACCCTTGACTAGAGGTTGCCGTACGATGGATTATACCGTACGCGATGTTGTGAGGCTGGATGCCGATCGATAGATTCGCCGACTCAGACATATGATAGTTACGTATATCTTATAGCTTTTAGCTGATGATTTACCTTATGCTGCATTCATGATATTATCATTGCATTGCATACACCCGTGTTAGTACACTTACACCATTATCGATGATGCATATGTTACACGTACACAGATTTGCCGGCTCACACACTTCATCATCGATAATTGCCATGTCACTGTAGGATTACTAGGCGCTCTAACAAGGGTTAAGAAAGCATCGTCCATGCCCGATTAAAATTTTAGCCGTGCCTAACAACCCTAAACAAGATCTTTGCAAGAAAATTAGGGTTTCACATGCAAATAAATAGCATCTATGACTAAGTGAATACGAAATACAACCTTTGTAGATCAGTACTTCACTTCATTAGCTCCTTGTTCAAGTCCCTTCGCTGCGATCGTGGTTCTCCCGGACTCTTGTATGGCTTCACGAGGCAAAGGAGCGTCCTTGCTTGAAGTCTTCGAGGCCGAAGATGATCTACGTCGAGGGGATGCCAACTCAAGCTTCTACTTCACTAACTAGAGAATTAGTGAAGCAAACACCCTAAACTAAAGTGCTAGTCTAGTAGAGGGTGGAGAAATAGGAAGTGGGTTCACTTTAGAATTTAGTTTCTCACAATGTTTCTCACTTTGGATCAAACCCTAGAGAGCTTTTTAGCTCAAGGAAGAAGATGAAGAAAATAATATGAGAAGAGATAATGATCAAGTGAGAAAGATAACCATGGTGAGTGAGTATCATATACTAACTCATGTAGAGACATAACCATGGCTAATCCTTATGGTTGGGTTAACAAATATCCATAGTAAAAACAAACTTAGTGGACTTAGTCAATGCATCCACAAGCATCCACAAGCTTCATGCATTTTGCTAATCCTCCACTAATTTTGTAATTACTTTAAATATTAAAACCCAACATAATAAATAGCATGGTGTAAGTCTCATACACCCAAGTCATGTGTATCATCAACCATGATACAAAATGAAAACACATTTATAATATATATCACATATATATTAAAGTTGTGCACATGTGAGAAAAAAAATCCTTAAGTGAACAAGTGTTAGTTAATGTAAACTAGTATATCTAATATACAATTATACACTAAATTATTAAATCAACTCTTCACTTAATAATCCGGTCATATCTCATATAACCGATTAACATCCATTGTATCGACTTATCGAATCAACACTTGATTCGATAAATCAGCTATATCATATATAACCGACCGATACAAAAAGTCGCGAGAATAGAATACGGTATAACATACACGCATTATTCTCGGTCCCGCACATATCACATATGTTCTGCTATTTCGTTTTTCCTGAGCCAGTAAAACCTCTATGTAGGACTCTAAAGAATCGTCAATACGCCGGCAGTAGGTGATAATCACATCAAGCACCCACAAGCCGTCAGCGATATTAGCTGGATGATTGTAAAGAATTTCCGATTATGTAAGTAAATCAAATGATCCCCGGCAACGGCGCCATTTGATTGTAAACGATTCTTGTTTGTGTATGTTGGAAAATTGTATAGAAATCACAACCAAAAATTATTTGACCGCAATCAACTACGGTGTCGGATGTAGATTGTAAGTGAGTGCGGATCGTCCATAGGGACAGTGTAATAGTTCGTCTTTTGAATTAGATGAGTCAAAACTTTAAAGAAAACAAAACAAAACAATTCATGATTTATATTTGAAGTTCAAGAATTAGAAAATATAGATCTAATAATAAGAAAAAGATAGAATCAAGAATTGAGAGTTTGATGATTTTTCCAACCAAATATCAAGAATCGAAATGAGGCTCATAGGAATCGATCGGATCTATAGATGTGATGCAATCTTATGATGACGTATTCTCATCCTTCGATGGATTGATACTAGATCGATGATGATCGACGAGAATTAGGGATTTCTAGTGAAACTAGGGTTTCATCATTTATCCCTTGTTCATTCGTCGATATCATTCACATTCTAGCCTCTAGTAAATTCAAGAAACGATCGTAGATCCCTAATTTCGAGCGATCACAATCAAGAAAGTATCGCAACGAAACTAGGTCATCGATTCTTGAACTTGCTAGAGTTTACAAAACCCGTAGGACTTAAGAATTGTTTTAAGATTTGTTACATCATCATTTTATTGATCATCTCGACTCCTCGACGAGCGGAGTTTTACTCAAACATCACAACAAGAACTACAATTACAAATTGAGATCGAATCATGATGCAAGAATTTAAAGAAAGCAAGATTAAAGAATTTCACCTTTTATTTATATCAACAATTTCGTTACAATCGCTCAAGAACTACAAGAGGAAGAACTCGATCGTCGATTTGGCTTCGCTCGGCTCCGTGAGTCGCGGATCGGCTTGGATCACTTGCTCGATTGGAGATCGGCTCCGCTCATAAAAGGTTGAAGGGCTTCTTGCTTGATTGGTACTCAAGATCTTGAATTTGGAGTGGAATTAAGGTTAGGGTTTCGCACAAGCCTTGTCACTAGACTTGTGGAAGAAGATGGAGAGATGAAGAATTAGAGATTTAGGAATGGGAGAACTAATGAACAACCCCAACTCTTAGATCTAGGTTCCTATTTATAGACAACCAAACCCTAGATCTAGGATTTGAATTTTAAGTTTCCCTCCAAAAGTTTGTTGAGGAGATTTGAATTTCCCTCCAAAAGTTTGTTGAGGAGAAGCTTCTAGATGTGATTAGTTAGGAGGGAGCTTCTAGAAGAGATTAGTTAGGAGCTTAATTAGGATTAGCTTAATTAATCATCTTTTGCTGATCTGGCAGAAGACTCTGGAGAATTCTGGAATTTGACGTGTCAAAATAAGGTGTACCCACTGAGATAGGAATTATGCCCTGAAAATTAGGTGATGATGTGGCAGAACCGCCGCGGAACCGCGGCGCAAGCCGGCTCCCGCCGCGGTTCCGTGGCGCTTTGGAGGAGTTGGGGCTTGGGTTCTCTGGTACTTGTTGTATTTGATATGTGGGCATTTTTCTGATATGTTGATTCTGAAAATTCTTTCTAGATTACTTCCAGATCTGAATCTTTTGAGTTGGCGTAATGTTTCATCAGCAAAATGACAATTTTGGCCTGTCTCCTGGATTTTCCTGCACAAATCTCGAAACAAGTGTTGCGCAATATAGGGATGATGCGATGCCATGATAAACACACAATTTCCTCAGAAATGTCGGTTTTAGAGTCTAACACATGCAATCTGATATTTAACGACTGATTTGCTAATATGTGTAATATGAATGCCGAACACTTCTAGATGAGTGCAAATGATAGGGAAATTGCCGTGTTAAAAATACATTATTTTCGACTGATCAAATTCCCCCAAACTTAATTTCGATCGTCTCGAGCGAACTGTTTTATTAAAAAGAGAAGGAGAAAAGAAAGAAAGAGATAAACTAACTAGCACATTTTCGTAGGCAACACGATTGCACTGAGCACGTGCAACAAGCCTTTAAACCTCTAGGTGTCCCTAGTAGGAGGAGTGTTGTCAACTGAGGGTTTTCAGCGGATTACACCCACAAAATCCAATAATAAAAGGAAGATCATGAAATTTACATTTAAAGAAAAGAATTGTAAAAGAAAAGCCTTGAAAATTAGGGTTTCCAACTAAGCTAGCTTTTCGGTTGTCATGAGCCATATCTTAATGGTCATGAAAAGATGTCAGAAATCACGTCCTCCCTCAATAAAACATCGTCTTATTCTTCATTCCTATCTTTCTTCCAAACATCGATCATATCACCCTGCGTGTGTGTAAAGGACATCCCTACACCCGGAGAATTCAATTCAAGCTATTATACTCTTGCCCATCAGCCTCACTACTTTTTAATTAATGAATATTTAGATGAGATTGCTCACACACTTTCGTGCGTCCGTTAATACTTCTTGAGGTACTAACCGACCGATTACTCATGTGCTTGTTTTTTTGGTGTATTTTCCTCATCTTGCACCACCTGTTCGTAACATAATATTGCATTTTGTATTCCCCATTCTTATGCAATTTACAATGAAAACAGGTGCTTTTGACCCATGTCTGCTACATGTTACAGGTTACAGGTTCTTGGCGCGAAAACAGTGAAAAACACAAAAGACGACACAAAAGAAGGATTTTTGACCAACAAATAGGAAGATCTTAGTAAAGCCCAGCAGAAGAACGGTTCACCATCAACAAGGCAACGCAAGATCCAAATTTGCGAGAAAAACGGTTAAAAGATCCATTGCAAAGTGTTCACTGAAGATCTGGAATTAATACAGAAGCCAAATTGATAAAAGGAATAAAGAACCAGGAAGCCCATAAGATACCAAGGCAGCCAGAAAAAATGTTAAGCTGAACTCACCATTGGGCCGCGGAACCGCGGTTCCGCGGCTGTTTGAAGCCCTAATGCACAGAAATTTTTACCATAATTCTTTGGCGGCTTTAGAAAGATTTTCTAGGGGTATATTTGTAATTGTAGACATGCGGAGCAATTGTAAACCTAGGGTTTCTATGTCCTATAAATAGAACCCAAAAGCCTTGTATTTTCTTATGCCTCTACTCATGAATAAAATTCTGTTTTCTTGAAGTTAGAGCGCATCAAAAGTAAGTAGGTTATTTTCCTTGCAGTAGTTGTAGTTTTTCATATCTGCTCTAGGTAAATTATTTTCTCGCCTTAGTTTAAGTTAGTTAGTTTTTATTAAACTTGCAGTAAATGTTTTCTCTCTTTAATAAAATCATGTCTTTTTTCATCCCCTCAATGAGCGAGTAGTTTCCTCGCTTGTTAGGGTTAGGAATAGGGAAGGATTTGAGAGATGAAGATCTCTCATCTCTTTTCGTTGCCAAACTTTTATGAACATTAGAACTCCATGCATACCTTCTTATTCCGCTCCCTACGGCACTTTTACCCTCAAGATAGCGGTGATTCCGTAGTCTAAAGGCCCGGATTTTAAGGTTTTCCATGGAGGTTAGGGTAAAGATTAATAAAGGAAGGACAAGGATCTAGAGGAAGAATCAATCATCCCAATCATCCTAATCCCCTCTATAAATATTTACCATAACACTAATATGATAGATTTAATTAATGGCAATGGAAAAAGATGAAGATCTTTGTTTACCAAATTTTCCCTAAACATAGTCCTAGCAAGTTTCTAATCCTAGTCTCATACAACTTCAATTTTAGGTTTATTTATAAGACCCAACATCATTTGGAATTAACTCGTAAGAACTTAAAGGAGATTTACACATCCCTGTGGACCAACCCGTATTCACCGGCTAGCTTCATGCGACGCCGTTCTTGATTGCGGTAAATATTTTTGATCGACTAATCCTCTCTTAACCAAATGGCGCCGTTGCCGGGGATGGCGTAAAATTTTCTTTTTGTAATTTCGGGTTAATATAAAATATAAAAAACCATAAAAATCTGAAAAAATCAAAAATAAAAAAAATTCTATCATCTTTTATTGTTTGAAGGATTTTCTTTGTGAATCTTTGCAGGTTCGACGGATCTGAAACAACACAGAAGGGGAAACAGAAAAAGATACATCAAAACAGAGAGGGATTAAGAGTACAGAACAGCAGAAATTTTTTGGCAACCTGAAGCTTCTAACCGACCGCGATTCTGCGGCATAAACCCACCAAAGACCGCGATTCCGCGGCTTCCTGTGGAGATCGCTGCGCAATTTTTGCACTGTTTGTTTTCTCATTCTCCCCTCTGCAAATCCCCATAAATCTTTTGTCAAATCTTCTGCAGGATTCTTTGCGCTAAAAATCTTCTTCCCCCTTCCAATAATTGATTTTCTGCAGGATTCTTTGCGCTGCGCTAAAAAGCAAATTGATTGCAAGTGATTTACTGCTTTGCATACGTTAATCTGACTTTAAGGGGCTATTGACCAATTCAGATTGGGTGGGGATTTCATCACCCTTCCCAGGACCCCAAAAATCACTTAAAGCATTCGCATCGACCACTTTTAATTTAAAAAATATTAGACTCGGCCCTAAGGACGTCGAGCTCAATAGGACAGAGGACTAGTATAGGCATCGGCCGTTTATCCTAACCTGTCTTTGCGGTGCCTAGGAAAGTGTGTCAAGGCTAGTGGTTTTTAATTAGGCCCACAGCGTGGTTCCTTCCCACTTACCTGGCACTTACCTGGCCGTAACGGACGGTGAAGAGGCGGTTTGAGGTCCTATCTCTAGCCCTTTGGAACAGTTAGGAGCTGTCTAGCTGACCTAGGTGACCCTAGACTTAGGCCTGATTGTGCATGTGTGGTTAATTGCATTTGTGTCACTAGTCTCTTTTCAAAATCTTTTCGCAAAAGCTCACTTAAAAAGAAAAAGGAAAATCTTTTCAAAACTTGCAACTTGTCGCTAAAGAAATCTTTGCACTCACACCACTTCTTCTCATTGACATTTTCATACCTTCACATTCTGTTTTTCATCTTTCGACTACACTAACCCTTTTAGTGTATGTCCGGTTGGACTAGGGACCCTAGCGCCCGATTAGTCCGTGTTTCGTTGGTACCGACCGACGAACCTTTCGACTCCGAAGTCGAAATCTTGTCCACTTCTTCACTTTCACCATCACATTCTTCTTCTGAAGGTATGTCGGAATACGATCCTAACAACACCTTACCGACGGGAAGGATTCTACCTCCGTTAGGTGGGAATAACCCGAATCTTCCGCCTGTTGAAGCGCCCGCACGAGTCGCGCTCCAGGATCTTTTCTACCCCATCCGCACCGCCCTTCCTACTTGTCTTTCCCTTCCACCGGCTAATGGGGACAATTTTGAGATCAAACCCCACTTCATCAATATGCTGCCTAAGTTTCATGGTTTGGAATCCGAAGATGCATATATCTTTATCAACAAATTCCAAAACGTTTGCGCCATGATGAAAACTACCCAATTAAGTGATGACACTATAAGGCTAAGGGTCATTCCTTTCACCTTATGTGACCTAGACGAGAAGTAGCTATACAGCGCCGCATCACACTCAATTAGAAATCGGGACGAGTTTGTGAAAGCTTTTCTTAAAAAGTTCTATCCTCATCACAAAACTGCTAAAATCCGTAATGAGATTATACAATTTTCACAGCTTCCTGCCGAACCATTTTGGAAATGTTTTGAAAGATTCAAAGACCTACTCGTTCAATGCCCTCACCATGGGATCGAAAGATGGCAACTTTGCCAAACATTATACGAGGGATTGAACCCGGAAACGAAGCAGTTGCTAGAAACCATTAGTCAAGGTCACTTTCTGTCCAAATCTAGTGAGGAAGCGTGGCAGTTTCTTGAGGATCTTGGTGAACAAACAATTCAGTGGGAGAGCACCAAGACCACATCATCATCTTCTTCTATTGGTCAACCTAGGGCAGGCATACATCAAGTAGAGATGTCAATTTCTATGAAGGCCGAGATGGCCGCTCTTACGAAAAAGCTAGAAGCGCTTGAGACCAAAATCTCAACACCTTCTCCTGCCCCTGTTGTGCCCCCATGAACTGTTTGTGCTTGTTGTTCAGATCCATCACATCTCACTGAAGAGTGTTCTTACACTGCATCCACTCAAGGACAAGATCAAGTCAATGCTGCCTTTCAGCAATGACAAAGAAATGATCCATACTCTTCAACATACAATCCGGGTTGGAAGAGCCACCCTAATTTCGCTTGGAACCAAAATCAACAATCCCAAGGAAACAACAATTTTCAAAGGGCTCCTCCTCCACAACAACAAGCACCTCCACAAACTCAATTTCAGCAACCTCTCCAACAGCAACCTTACCCTAATCAGATGAACAATTTTGTGCCCAACAATTTTGTTCCCCCTCAAAATGCTGTTAGCTCGCTCGAAAGAAGTCTAGAAGCATTCCTAAAGCAATCTGCACAGTCCACAGCTAGGATAGAGACTTCTGTTCAATCTTTGGTGCAAAACAGTGCCTCACATGATCAAAGCATCAAAGCTATTGAGGCATAAATTGCACAACTCAACGCAGCATTGAAAGAACGAATGAAAGGCAAGCTTCCGTCTCAACCACTCCCAAATCCTGGTCACGCACATGTTGCACATGAGCAGCAGAATCATAACGTGAATGCTGTGACTACGTTGAGATCCGGAAAAGTGCTGCAAAACAATGTGGGTAGACACCATGACACCTCTGCCGGTGGTTCTTCATCTTCCTCTTCTTCTTCGTTAGAGCCTATTCTCCATCCTTCACATGGCTCTACTTCTTCTAGCTCGAACGGACCCTCTTCTCATAACACGAACACATCTACACGGGGTTCCGTTCCAACTCAACAATCTGATCCGCAAAAATTGGACTCAACAACTTTTCAAAATGTTCCTTTTCCAAATCGGTTGAGATCCAATAAACCAACTCCACAGATGGAGAAGATTGTAGAGTTGTTCAAACAGGTTAGCATAAATATCCCTCTTTTGGATGCAATCCAACAAGTTCCTTCATATGCAAAAATCTTAAAGGACTTATGCACCAAAAAGAGGAAGTCACAAGTACCAAAGAAAGTTTTCGTGGCTAGTGCTGTTAGTGATGCTCTTGTCAATTCTTTACCCCCAAAGCATAAGGACCCCGGTTGTCCTACTATTTCGATCACAATTGGGAACAAGACCATCAATAGAGCACTATTAGATCTTGGTGCTAGTGTCAATTTGCTACCTTATTCGGTGTACGAACAATTAGGCGTTGGAGAGCTTAAGCCCACTCATTGTACTCTCCAAATGACCGACCGATCAATCACCCATCCTAGGGGAGAATTGGAGGATATGTTAATTAGAGTAGGGGATTTCATTTGCACCGTGGACTTTATTGTTATAGATACACAGCCTGTCACTAACCCCCGTAATCAAATTCCGGTGATACTTGGTCGACCATTCCTCGCGACTTCTAACGCGGTAATCAACTGTCGTAATGGTTCAATGAATCTATCTTTTGGCAAGATGACAGTTGAACTTAACATTTTCAAGTTAGGAAGTCAGCCTTGCGAGCCTAATTCTAGCGTACTTGATGTGTGCTCGATCGATGAGATCGCGGAGGAGGACTGTGAGTTCGAGAATTTCATGTTTGATCACGGTAATATTGACGCCACTAGTGCGTTCCTCCTAGAATCCGACACAGCTTTCACGACGGACAAAGATTATGAGTGCTTCACCTTTGTTGATGATCTTGAAGACTCCCCACTCGAGTTTGAGTCTTTTGCTTTTTCGGATGAGTTAGTTGAACCATCCGACTCGGTAGCGTACACTCAATTTGAACCTTTTATGGAATCCTTCGAGTTTGAATCAGTTACTCCATTGTTACCATCTATTGTTTCACCACCTAAACTCGAGCTAAAGATTTTGCCGTCGCACCTAAAATATGCTTATCTAGGTGAAAAAGAGACCTTACCCGTTATCATATCGGCCTCTCTAGCTCTTGCGCACGAGAAGGCTCTTTTAACGGTCTTATACAATAATCGGCAAGCTTTCGGCTGGTCTATGGCGGACATCAAGGGGATTAGTCCCCTCATAGTCGAACATCATATACACTTAATGGATGATGCCAAGCCGGCAAGGGATCCTCAAAGACGCCTCAACCCCATCATGAAAGAGGCGGTCAAGAAGGAGATTGTTAAGTGTCTTGATAGCGGTATTATTTACCCTATCTCGGATAGCCAATGGGTTAGCCCCATTCATGTCGTGCCAAAGAAATCGGGCATCACGGTCATCACCAATGAGGCAAATGAGTTAATTCCCACTCGCACCCAAACTGGGTGGCGAGTTTGCATCGACTACCGAAAACTCAATGCCACGACAAGGAAGGACCACTTTCCTTTACCATTCATTGACCAAATGCTAGATTGGCGGGGCACGAATTCTACTGCTTTTTAGATGGCTATTCCGGTTATAATCAAGTCCCCATAGCCAAAGAGGATCAAGACAAGACTACATTTACTTGTCCCTTTGGCACTTTTGCTTATCGTCGCATGCCCTTTGGGTTATGCAATGCACCCGCTACATTTCAGCGGTGTATGATGGGGATCTTTTCGGACATGGTGGAGAATTTTTTGGAAATCTTTATGGATGATTTCTCCATTTTTGGTGACTCCTTCGATGAGTGTTTACGACATCTTGACGCAGTTCTCACCCGCTGTAGGGAAAAGAACTTGACTTTGAATTGGGAGAAGTGCCACTTTATGGTACGAGAAGGCATTGTCTTAGGACATGTCATCTCGCAAAACGGCATAGAGGTTGATAGAGCTAAAATCGAAGTCATTTCTAATCTTCCTCCTCCTAAATGTGTCAAAGATATCCGAGCTTTCCTTGGCCATGCCGGTTTTTATAGACGGTTCATCAAGGACTTTAGCAAGATTGCTAGACCCTTGACTCTCTTGTTGGCCAAGGACACTACTTTTGTTTTTGACTCAACTTGCATGGAAGCGTTCGAGTCTTTGAAACACTCACTCATTTCTGCGCCCATCCTTTCATCTCCAGACTGGACGCATCCCTTCGAAATTATGTGCGACGCATCAAATTTTGCCATCGGCGCTGTTCTTGGACAGCACATTAACAAGATGCCGCATGTAATTTACTACGCTAGCCGAACATTAAATGAGGCCCAATTAAACTACACAACAACAGAAAAAGAGTTTTTAGCGTTTGTGTTTGCACTTGAAAAATTTCGGCCTTATTTAATCGGCTCTCCAGTTATAGTGTACACGGATCACTCAGCTCTTCGCCACCTTTTTGCAAAGAAGGATGCTAAGTCTAGGCTAATACGTTGGATCCTTTTGCTGCAAGAATTTGACCTTGTTATAAGGGACAAAAAGGGATGTGAAAACGTAGTGGCCGATCACCTTTCTCGACTTCCTTCTTCGCCTACACTTGAACTTCCTATCACTGATATTTTCCCCGATGAGCAACTCTTGACCGTTTCTTGCGAACCATGGTTCGCCGATATTGTAAACTACTTAGCCACCGGCTTGATACCTAAAGATTGGTCGAAACAAGACAAACTACGATTTTTGTCCCAAGTAAAGCATTTTTACTGGGATGAACCTTATCTTTTTAAATATTGTTCCGACCAAATCATTCGTCGGTGTGTGCCAGAAAATGAGGTCAAGAGTGTGCTGTCTTTTTGCCACGATCAAGCATGTGGCGGGCACTTTGGCCCAAAGAAGACAGCCGAGAATGTTTTGCAATGTGGTTTCTTTTGGCCACAACTCTTCAGAGATGCATTCGAATACTGCAAAACTTTCTCCCGGTGCCAACACTTGGGCCGGATATCGTGGAGAAATGAAATGCCGCTCCAACCTATTTTGGTTGTAGACATTTTTGATGTTTGGGGTATAGATTTTATGGGACCATTTCCTAACTCTTTTGGAAATGTGTATATTCTTTTGGCTGTTGACTATGTTTCAAAGTGGGTCGAGGCTGTACCAATTCGAACGAATGACAACAAGGTTGTCGCTCGATTTCTAAAAGAACACATCTTTTCTCGATTTGGGCACCCTCGTGTGATAATAAGTGATAATGGTTCTCACTTTTGCAATAAGACTTTTGAGTCTCTAATGCGCAAATACTCTATCACCCATAAGCTGTCAACGCCATACCATCCCCAAACATGTGGGCAAGCCGAGGTCTCGAATCGGCAAATTAAGCAAATCTTGGAGAAAACGGTTTCTAAAAACCGTAAAGATTGGTCACTCAAATTAATCGACGCGCTATGGGCTTTCCGTACTGCATACAAGACCGATCTTGGCATGTCTCCATACCGGCTTGTTTACGGGAAGGCTTGCCACCTTCCAGTAGAAATTGAGCACAAGGCATTTTGGGCCATTAAGGAGCTGAATCTATCTTTAGGAGATGCGGGCAGCAACCGAAAGCTGCAGTTAAATGAACTAGAAGAGTTGCGGGATGAGGCATATGATAATGCCGTGATTGCTAAGAACCGAGTTAAGGTATTTCATGATAAAAACCTTTTGCGAAAGACATTTAAACCAGGTTAACAGGTTTTATTATATGATACTCGGTTACATTTTCATCCCGGCAAGCTCCGTTCTAGATGGAGAGGACCTTTTGTAGTCCACACCGTTTATCCGCACGGTGCGGTTGACCTTGAGAATCCAGAAGATGGTACTTTATTCAAAGTAAATGGACATCGATTGAAACCGTTCTTCTCAGCGGACCATTCGGAGGAGCTCCTGCTTTTACAGGAGCCGATTTACACCGATTGATTTTCCTCCACCTTCACCCTCGAATTTCCATTTTTCCAAAACTTTATTTCAAATAAGTTTGGGGGTGTATATAATATGTAAATATAATAATAAGCAGGAACTCGCCGATATTATCAACCCAATTGGTGCAGCATGACAGTGAGGACACTGTCCATTGTAAGTTTGGGGGTATGTTCGGTAAGTTTATCCTTTTGCATTCATATGTATATTTCTGCATTGCATCTTTATATAAAAAATCATAAAAATTTGAAAATTTGAAAAATAAAAAAAAATTAGAAAACAGAAAAACCCATAAAAATTGAAAAAATTTCAAAAATTATAAAAATCAATGTATTCAATTTTGGTCTAATTAATTTAAGTTTGACAAATGGGTTAACTGGTTAGGAACAACTAGATCTTAGACTTAGTGAATTAAAAACCCTAAAAATAACATTCCTTAAAGTTTAGCGGTAGAAAGTATATGTTTTTGTAGTTTGTTTAGAACCAGGCAAATTTTGGGTTCACTTCTTGGGCTAAGTCAAAATGAGGGAAGAGTATTGATGTTCTTATTAAAGAATAAGTTTGAAAAATAGTTCCTACCTTAAGTCTAGATTCTGAAAACATATACCCTACAAAATGCACAAACGCACATCTTGAAACTTGGATTAGTAGAAGAGACCTTGAAATACTCTTGTCTAAAGTCCTTAGCACAATGGAAATAAAAAGAAAAAAAAGTGAATAAAGAAAAAAATGGACACTGGTTTTTGTGATTACTTAAGGCTGTAAAAATAGAAAAATATTTAGCAAGGGTGCTTCATCACCTAGTGCCTTAGACCAACTGGTTTGGGAGCCACTGCTAAAAGCCTTGGGTGTTGCAAAACTAGGAAGTACGCTTTAAAATGCTAACGCATCTTGTAATCGGTTGTTGGTACCTCAAGAAGTATTAACAGTCGCATGAAGGATGTGAAAGCGAAAAATCACCAATTAATAAGTGCTTTAGACAATGGACGAGAGTACGATTGCTTGATTTGAATTTCCAAGTGTAGGGGTGATATTTACACTCACGTGGGGATATGTGATTGGAGTTTAGATAAGAGAAAGGAATGAAGAATAGAACTTGTATCTTTGATAGAGTTGATAGAAATTCCTAAGTGAAGATGGAACCCTAGAAGGAAAACTTAAGAAATGCCGAAAGCTAGGTAATTCTACAGGATATATATAATCTTAAGTTAAATAATATGGAAGTGTGAAGAATATGGGTGGATAATTTACGAGTTGAAGATAATAGAATTCCTTGTTAGAAAACCTAATTGGAGAACAAAAGTCGAAAGGCCAAATTGATAGGATTTTGTGGGTGTAATCCGCTGAAAACCCTCAGGAGACAACACTCCTCCTACTAGGGACACCTAGAGGTTTAACGGCTTGTTGCACGTGCTCAGTGCAATCGCGTTTCCCTGCGAAAGTGCGACTAGGTTAGGATTTTAGTGAATAAAAATAAGTTTGCTCGAGGACGAGCAAAAGATAAGTTTGGGGGTATTTGTTCATAACATAATATTGCATTTTGTATTCCCCATTCTTATGCAATTTACAATGAAAACAGGTGCTTTTGACCCATGTCTGCTACATGTTACAGGTTACAGGTTCTTGGCGCGAAAACAGTGAAAAACACAAAAGACGACACAAAAGAAGGATTTTTGACCAACAAATAGGAAGATCTTAGTAAAGCCCAGCAGAAGAACGGTTCACCATCAACAAGGTAACGCAAGATCCAAATTTGCGAGAAAAACGGTTAAAAGATCCATTGCAAAGTGTTCACTGAAGATCTGGAATTAATACAGAAGCCAAATTGATAAAAGGAATAAAGAACCAAGAAGCCCAAAAGATACCAAGGCAGCCCAGAAAAAATGATAAGCTGAACTCACCATTGGGCCGCGGAACCGCGGCCCAAGCGCGCCCATGCCGCGGTTCCGCGGCTGTTTGAAGCCCTAATGCACAGAAATTTTTACCATAATTCTTTGGCGGCTTTAGAAAGATTTTCTAGGGGTATATTTGTAATTGTAGACATGCGGAGCAATTGTAAACCTAGGGTTTCTATGTCCTATAAATAGAACCCAAAAGCCTTGTATTTTCTTATGCCTCTACTCATGAATAAAATTCTGTTTTCTTGAAGTTAGAGCGCATCAAAAGTAAGTAGGTTATTTTCCTTGCAGTAGTTGTAGTTTTTCATATCTGCTCTAGGTAAATTATTTTCTCGCCTTAGTTTAAGTTAGTTAGTTTTTATTAAACTTGCAGTAAATGTTTTCTCTCTTTAAAAAAATCATGTCTTTTTTCATCCCCTCAATGAGCGAGTAGTTTCCTCGCTTGTTAGGATTAGGAATAGGGAAGGATTTGAGAGATGAAGATCTCTCATCTCTTTTCGTTGCCAAACTTTTATGAACATTAGAACTCCATGCATACCTTCTTATTCCGCTCCCTACGGCACTTTTACCCTCAAGGTAGTGGTGATTCCGTAGTCTAAAGGCCCGGATTTTAAGGTTTTCCATGGAGCTTAGGGTAAAGATTAATAAAGGAAGGACAAGGATCTAGAGGAAGAATCAATCATCCCAATCATCCTAATCCCCTCTATAAATATTTACCATAACACTAATATGATAGATTTAATTAATGGCAATGGAAAAAGATGAAGATCTTTGTTTACCAAATTTTCCCTAAACCTAGTCCTAGCAAGTTTCTAATCCTAGTCTCATACAACTTCAATTTTAGGTTTATTTATAAGACCCAACATCATTTGGAATTAACTCTTAAGAACTTAAAGGAGATTTACACATCCCTGTGGACCGACCCGTATTCACCGGCCAGCTTCATGCGACGCCGTTCTTGATTGCGGTAAATATTTTTGAGATCAATCACCACCTCAGGCATAGCAGTGACTCCCAGACCAGTTGGCCTTAGGGCACTAGGTGAAGAGGCACATTTGCTATAAATTTTTTATTGCCCTCAGCGATAACAAAACTAGTGTTCATTTTTGTCACCACTTTATATTTTCTTCATTTTTTTTTATTTCCTTCATACATCGGCTTTAAGACAAGAGCATTTCAAGGTATCCTCTACTATCTCGGGCTTCAAGACCTGTGTAAGTGCGAATAGCAGGGTATCAACGTTCAAAATGTTTGGCTTCCAGAATAGAAACTATTTTTCAGACTTATTTTTATCCTCAGATTAGTGACTTCCTTCATCTTACTAACCCTTGGGATAACGGCTCATAACTACTTATTACTAGTTCGTATAAGAAAACTTCTAATTTTCTTAGTTTTCTTAAAATTTTCTAATCTCATGGATGTAATTTTTCACTATCTAAACTTTCATTATCTTATTTATGTACAAAAAAAATGTTTTTATCTTTTGAATTTTTTTAATTTTTATAGGTTTTCAAAAAAAATGTTTTGTGCTTAAACAAAGCATGATGCAAATGATGCGAAAATAAGCACAAACATCCCCCAAACTTGTTTTCAACAGTGTCCTCACTGTTGCCATCTGCTAAATCTCGAAAAACCTGTAAGCTTGGGTGGAATTTATTAGTGGGGGCGAAATATTTAAGTGAAGAACCTCCCCCAAACTTATTTTTGGCTCATCATTTTGTAAAAATTTTCTTTTCAAGAGCCTGAAAAAAATGCCCCCCCAAACTTAAGTTATGCAATGTTAATCTTTTGAAAATCATATGAGGGGGTCAAAAAATCATTGGTCGATGCCAAGCTTTGCAAAGACCGAAAGTTAACACTAACCATTCAAAAATTTTATCAATGCAGTGCTCAGGTTGGTGGAAGAAAAAGAGGGGAAAGGTTAAATGGTGGAAGAGAGTGTGTGTGCGTCTCATTTTGGAGAGACGATGCAGTGAATGTGATGGATTACTCGCATTCTTTTTACAGTTCAAAAGAAGGGGTAGAGGTTCAATTTCCTTGATTGACAGATGAGTCATCTCAACACCCGTGTCATTCAGAAATGCGAGTTCATCAGTGAAGATTTCCTCAAAAGTTCCATCAATACCCCGATGAATAATGTCATCATAAAGTCCGGGGTGATCTTCAGACTCTAAAAGCAATTCATAATTAGTTTTGGTTATTGACCCGGACATCTCGGTGGAAGAGTCCGTATATGTATGATACATAGTTGGGTCAAACAATAACGTATGAAAAGAGTCAAGATCGATATCAGGAGGATCATCAAATTCGCTGCTGTCGACATCCATTAAGTCGACAGAACACACCTGAGCAATAGGTTCGGAGGGTACACTTCCCAACTTTTAAATGTTCGGCTCTATTGACCTATTCCCGAAGGATAGGGTCATAGAACCGTCACGACAGTTGATAATAGCATTGGAAGTGGCCAAAAAGGGGTGACCTAAAATCACCGGAATTTGATTCCATGGGTTCGCTACAGGCTGTGTATCAATTACAATAAAGTCTACAGGAAATATAAATTCCCCGATTTTTATTAACGCATCCTCCAGTTCACCCCTAGGTTTGGTGATTGATCGGTCAGCTATCTGGAGAGTGCAATGGGTTGGCTTCAACTCTCCGATACCTAGTTGCTCATAAACTGAGTAAGGAAGCAAGTTAACACTAGCGCCAAGGTCTAGTAGATCACGGTTAATGTGTTTTTCCCCAATAGAAATGGAAAGAGTAGGATATCCAGGATCCTTACGTTTCCTCGGTAATTGTTGGGGAAAGCCGTATCTACTGTTTTTGCCATGAAAATCTTCTTGGGCACTTGAGTCTTCCTCTTCCTAGTACACAAGTTCTTAAGAGTTTTCGCATAGGACGGAACTTGTTGGATAGCATCTAGGAGAGGAATGTTGATATTAACTTGCTTTAAAATGTCCATAATCTTCTCCATATGTGGACTCGGTGTGTTAGCCCTTAACCGATTAGGATAAGGTGCTTTAGCAATAAGTGCTGAGTCTATCATAGGAGAAGGAAGTGTGTGTGGAATCGATCCCAGAATAGAAGTGGGGATCGTCCGTGGAGGAGTAGAAGAGGTGGGCTGAAGTGGCGAGCCTTTTGGGAAACGAAGAATAGGCTCGGAAGAAGGTGGTGGGGTAGAAGAACTGGGGTCAGAATTAGAAGTGTGTGTGTGAGGAAAGGTCTCATCCGGGGTGTTATTGATTGATTTATCAGTATCATCAAACTCTTCCCCAACGTGAGTGTCAAGCACTCTTCCAGATCTCAACGTGATTGCATCCACATGATGTGAATAGCCAGGATTGGTTAAAGGTTGAGCTGGAAGTTTCCCTTTCTCTCTTACACGCATTTCGGCTTTTAATCGTGCAATTTCTTCTTCCATCGATTTAATACTCTCGCTTTGGGACGCAGAGTTTTTCTTTATATAATCGACAGAAGTCTTTATTTCAGCCGATACTTGCATGAGATTTGTTAGAAGCAAGTTTATGAATGAAGAGGATTCATCAGTCCCGATCAACTGCAAAGGACTAGATGGTGCGGGTGTGTTGACCAGATTTTGGAAATTTTGTGCTTGAAAGAGGTGCTGACTCAATTGAAGTTGTGGGTGCTATTGTGGTGGAGGGACCCTTTGGAAATTGTTTTGGGTTGGAACCGTGTTTTGAGATTGTGATTGGTTCCAAGCAAAATTTGGGTGATTCCTCCAACCCTGATTATATGTGGAAGAAAAAGGATCGTTCCTAGGTCATTGTAATGCGGCATTGGTATGCTCATGACCTTGAAACGTAAATTCTTCCGTTAAGTGAGACGGATCAGAACAGCAGCCACATACAGTTTTGGAGAGCTATATTTGACTTAAGGTGGCGGCTAAAATTTTTTTTTTCCATAATCTCGAGTTTCTTGGGTATAGCTGCAATGTCAGCTCTAACTCCTATGGAAATATCATTGCCATCCCTAGACGATTGACTCATACCCTCCCACTGTAAAGATTTTTCAGTGAAATCTTCTAGGAATTCCCAGGCTTCCCCATCATTCTTAGTCATAAAGTTTCCTTGACACATGGATTCAAGGGTCTGTCTTGTATAAGGAGTAATGCCCTCATAAATGATTCGGCATAATTCCCATCTCGGGATGCCGTGATGTGGACATTGGACTAACAGATCCTTGAAACGTTCATGACATTTTGAAAATGTTTCATTTGGAAGCTGGGTGAATTGATAGATTTCGCTACGGACTCGAGCCGTTTTTTGATGTGGGTAAAATTTCTTGAGGAATGCTTTGACGAATTCATCCCAATTTGAAATGGAATGTGCGGTAGTGCTATATAGCCACTTTTCGGCTAAATCGCACAAAGTGAATGGGAGAAGACGTAGACGGAAAGCATCCACAGAAAGCTGTGAAGTACCCATAATTGCGCATACATTTTCAAATTTGGTGATAAATGCATATGCGTCTTCAGACTCGAGACCGTGAAATTTTGGTAGAAGGTTGATGTATTGGGGTTTTATTTGAAAATTTTCCCCGTTGGCTGGTGGAATGGAAAGACAGGTGGAAAGGGGGCCTCGTGTAGGATAGCACCTCTCTTGGAGAGAGATGCGGGGTGGATTCTGCGCACCAACGGACGGCGGCAGAGTAGTGGAAAAGAAGTTCGATGGAGACGGATCCATCGATGTGGGTGTGGTGGTGGGTAAATGTAGAAATACCGACTTTAGGGTCGATCGAAGGGACGCGGACTAACAGGCACTAGAATCCCGTTGTCCATCCTATCTTGTACTAAAAAGGGTTAGTATAAGTGGCAGCGTGAATTTATGATTAGGGGAAATGATATGAATGCGGTGTTTGTTTTGAAAATTGGACGGATTTTTGAAAAAAATGATGCAAATCACAAAATTGCAACAAGCAAAACCCTAATTCTATTGGTCACCTAGGTCAGATCTCTAGACCGCTCCTAACTGCCAGAAGACAAGTCGCAGGATCAATCCTCCACTGCCTCTTTGTCCCCCTGTAGCCAGGTAAGTGTCAGGTAAGTGGGAAGGTACTCCACTACGTAAGTAGTGGGCCTAATTAATAACCACTAGCCTTCGACACGCTTGCCTTAGACACCATAAGAAAATGCGGATAAGCAATGAATTACCCACGGCCTTCTTCTGTCCTAAGTGAGCGCGACGGTCCTTAGAGTTATCTCTAGATATTTTTTAGTTAATTAGGGTAAATACGGATGCAATTTTGCGATTTTCGGGGCTTAGGAAGGGTAATGAACTCCCCACCTAATCTGGATTTGGTCTTTGCCCCTTAATGTCCGTATTAATTATGCAAACAACCACGAAAATAAAAAACAAGCACAATTTTAATTTGCTTTTGCGGCGCTGCGATTATTTGCAAAGAAACCTGCACAAACTGTTAATTGGAGTAGATGAGGAAGTAGATAAGAAAGTCAAGAGAGTTACCAAAAATTTTTGAACAGCGATTCCACCATAGCACCGCGGTTCCGCCGCGAGAGTCGCCTAATGCAGCGGTTCCACGGTGGAAATATCATATCACTGCACGAAATTTTGAGGCTCTATTTCTGATCACCTTCTATGCTCTCTGGAATGATCAGAAAAAATTTTCCACAGCTCCAATGATTCCAGATTTTCCGGCAACAAATCACAACAACACGTTTAAGGTTTGTGCGAATTTAGATCCAAAAATATAGATGGAATAAACTTTTCAAGTCAAATTTCAAAATAACGAACAATTAGCGCACTATCCCCGGCAACGGCGCCATTTGATTGTAAAGAATTTCCGATTGTGTAAATAAATCAAATGATCCCCGGCAACGGCGCCATTTGATTGTAAACAAATCTTGTTTGTATATGTTGGAAAATTGTATAGAAATCACAACCAAAAATTATTTGACCGCAATCAACTACGGTGTCGGATGTAGATTGTAAGTGAGTGCGGATCGTCCACAGGGACAGTGTAATAGTTCGTCTTTTGAATTAGATGAGTCGAAACTTTAAAGAAAAAGAAAACAAAACAATTCATGATTTATATTTGAAGTTCAAGAATTAGAAAATATAGATCTAATAACAAGAAGAAGATAGAATCAAGAATTGAGAGTTTGATGATTTTTCCAACCAAATATCAAGAATCGAAATGAGGCTCGTAGGAATCGATCGGATCTATAGATGTGATACAATCTTATGATGACGTATTCTCATCCTTCGATGGATTGATACTAGATCGATGATGATCGACGAGAATTAAGGATTTCTAGTGAAACTAGGGTTTCATCATTTATCCCTTGTTCATTCGTCGATATCATTCACATTCTAGCCTCTAGTAAATTCAAGAAACGATCGTAGATCCCTAATTTCGAGCGATCATAATCAAGAAAGCATCGCAACGAAACTAGGTCATCGATTCTTGAACTTGCTAGGGTTTACAAAACCCGTAGGACTTAAGAATTGTTTTAAGATTTGTTACATCATCATTCTATTGATTGTCTCGACTCCTCGACGAGCGGAGTTTTACTCAAACATCATAACAAGAACTACAATTACAAATTGAGATCGAATCATGATGCAAGAATTTAAAGAAAGAAAGATTAAAGAATTTCATCTTTTATTTATATCAACAATTTCGTTACAATCGCTCAAGAACTACAAGTGGAAGAACTCGATCGTCGATTTGGCTTCGCTCGGCTCCGTGAGCCGCGGATCGGCTTGGATCACTTGCTCTATTAGAGATCGGCTCCGCTCATAAACGGTTGAAGGGCTTCTTGCTTGATTGGTACTCAAGATCTTGAATTTGGAGTGGAATTAGGGTTAGGGTTTCGCACAAGCCTTGTCACTAGACTTGTGGAAGAAGATGGATAGATGAAGAATTAGAGATTTAGGAATGGGAGAACTAATGAACAACCCCAACCCTTAGATCTAGGTTCCTATTTATAGACAACCAAACCCTAGATCTAGGATTTGAATTTTCAGTTTCCCTCCAAAAGTTTGTTAAGGAGATTTGAATTTCCCTCCAAAAGTTTGTTGAGGAGAAGTTTCTAAATGTGATTAGTTAGGAGGGAGCTTCTAGAAGAGATTAGTTAGGAGCTTAATTAGGATTAACTTAATTAATCATCTTTTGCTGATCTGACAGAAGACTCTGGAGAATTCTGGAATTTTACGTGTCAAAATAAGGTGTACCCACTGAGATAGGAATTAAGCCTTGAAAATTAGGTGATGATGTGGCAGAACCGCCGCGGAACCGCGGCGCAAGCCGGCTCCCGCCGCGGTTCCGTGGCGCTTTGGAGGAGTTGGGGCTTGGGCTCTCTGGTACTTGTTGTATTTGATATGTGGGCCTTTTTCTGATATGTTGATTCTGAAAATTCTTTCTAGATTACTTCCAGATCTGAATCTTTTGAGTTGGCGTAATGTTTGATCAGCAAAATGACAATTTTGTCCTATCCCCTGGATTTTCCTGCATAAATCTCGAAACAAGTGTTGCGCAATATAGGGATGATGCGATGCCATAATAAATACACAATTTCCTCAGAAATGTCGGTTTTAGAGTCTAACACATGCAATCTGATATTTAACGACTGATTTGCTAATATGTGTAATATGAATGCCGAACACTTCTAGATGAGTGCAAATGATAGGGAAATTTCCGTGTTAAAAATACATTATTTTCAACTGATCACTGGACGTAACGGCCACCCGGGTATTGAGCGATCAGAAGATCAGCAAGCAAGCCCGCTCCAACTCCTGTAAAAGCCTGCCTGTAACACTTCCTGTACAGTCCGATCTCCTTGTCTGATATGTCGCATATCAAGTCTAGGGGTGGTAAACGTTAGACCCCAATAACCGATAACTCGTGCCGATATGAGGCTCATAACGGGTCGAGAAACTACTGGTAACTCTTACCAGTAAATCTCTATATCAGCCCTGGCCAGGGACTTCCCTGTTATGGCCAATCGAGTACAGCGCAACATCAACCCCCAATACCGGGAGAGACGAAACCCCTCCTATCGCTCATTGCCTCCATGTGACTCGGGATTGTACCCAAAAACCACCGTTTTGCACGCCCTCATGGACGTGGTAAGGTGGAAATCAAAGCACGGTGGGAATCACACAAGACTCTATGACGATCTCGGGTCTACAGACTAACCTGCACAAGTGTCACCAGAGAACTGCCATCTGACGTGAGGTATAGTACCATCTGGGAGTTCTCGGCGAGTCCGTCCGGTGTACCCAGTCATCACTGAGCACCCGTATACCATCTCTGATGTCAAACACCAATGGATATGGGATCATCCATCGCCCATCTAATGGGTCGAGAAGCGTATACGCTAGTCTACTCTGGTATATCGATGTCATGTCTCGATATACCTACGACTAGGAACATTAAAGGATGTCCTTATGGACTACTCTGTCCCCACTAGTATGATCTGCATCACAGTCCAGATAGTCAAGTACACATCCTAAGGGCTTTACCAACATGTAACTATAAGACAGTATAAAGAGACAAGTATACATGTTAAGATAAAGAGCAACCAGATAGCATACTATCATGTCGAGCAAGAAAGTCCTCTCTATATATGTCCAAGCATCCAATATAATATACATCATATGTACAATACTGGCCTCTAGGGCATACATACAACTAATAATCTCCCACTTGCACTAGGGCCAGCTACTGTAGTATCGCAAACCAAGCATCTCGAAGAGTCTCTCAAACTGTATCTGGGTAATGGCCTTCGTGAGTGAATCCGCAGTGTAGTTCTACGTATCAACCCTCCTGACCTCGATCTCCCGGCGATCAACTATCTCCCGGCGATCAACTATCTCCCGGATCAGGTGATACTGCCTCAGAATATGCCTGGATCGCTGATGGGACCTAGGTTCCTTGGCCAAAGCCACCGCTCCATTGTTATCGCAATACAAATGCATTGGATGCTCAATGGATGGAACCACTCCAAGTTCAGTAATGAACTTCTTGATCCAGACAGCCTCTTTGGCAGCATCGTTGGCAGCGATGTATTCAGCCTCCATCGTTGAGTCTGCCATGGTTTCCTGCTTGGATCTCTTCCAGCTAACCGCCCCTCCATAAAGGGTAAAGACAAATCCCGAGTGCGATTTAGAGTCGTCCTTATCACTCTGGAAGCTCGAATCGGTAAAGGACTCTACTTGGAGTTCTCCGTTACCATACAACAAGAGCATCTCTTTAGTCCTTCGCAAGTACTTGAGAATGCTCTTTACAGCTGTCCAGTGACTCTCTCCAGGATCATCTTGAAACCTACTCACTACACTTAGTGAGTATGCTACATCGGGTCCGGTACATATCATCGCGTACATGATAGAGCCTACAGCCGAAGCATAGGGTATCCCTTGCATGCGAGCTCTTTCCAAATCAGTCTTGGGAGACATCTCTTTGGAAAGAGTGAGCCCTGAGATCGTGGGTAAAAACCCACGTTTGGACTCTTCCATACTAAACCTCTTTTGTATAGTGTCAATGTACCTGGATTGGGACAATCCCAATATCCTTTTAGATCTATCTCTATATATCATAATTCCCAGTATGCAGGAGGCATCACCTAGTTCTTTCATTGAGAATCTTTGTGATAGAAGAGCTTGACCGATTGGAGCATAGGAATGTCATTTCCTATCAAGAGTATGTCGTCCACGTACAATACGAGGAAGACAGCCTTACTCTCTGCCACCTTCTTGTAGATACAAGATTCATCTACATTTTTGACGAAATCAAACTCTTTGATAACGACGTCAAAGCAGATGTTCCAACTCCGCGATGCTTGCTTTAATCCATAAATGGATTTAAGCAGCTTGCACACCTTCCCGTTGCTCCCACTATCTACGAAGCGCTCTGGCTGAGTCATGTACACGCACTCTTCTAAATCACCGTTTAGAAAGGAGGTCTTAACATCCATTTGCCAGATTTCGTAGTCATGATAAGCAGCAATGGCAAGCATGATCCGGATGGATTTAAGCATAGCCACTGGAGAAAAGGTTTCGTCATAGTCCACACCTGGTCTTTGACGAAAACCCTTTGCAACCAGTCTAGCTTTGAAAGTCTCCACTTTCCCATCTACACCAAGTTTTTTCTTGAAGATCCACTTGCTCCCAATGGGTTTTAACCTTTCAGGAGCATTTTCAAAAGTCCATACTTTGTTGGTGTACATGGATTCCATCTCGGACTGCATTGCATCCAGCCATTTCACTAAGTCCCCACTCGTGATGGCTTGTTCGAAGCTAGTTGGGTCATCATCAACCATGATGCAATCCTCGCTCCCACCATCCATGAGAAAACCGTAGTATCTCTCAGGTGGGTGAGGAACCCTACTAGATCTCCGGAGTGGCTGTGGTTCATCGGGAACTACCGAATCCTCTGGTTCCACCAAATCTTCTCTTGTGGTTTGTACTGCTGGAACCTCTTCCAGTTCTACCTCAGAGCCACTAATCTCTTTTGCAAGAAATTCCTTTTCTAAAAAGGTGGCATGTTGAGCAACAAACACTCTTTGTTCCTCACTGTGGTAGAAGATATACCCTCGCGAATGCTTGGGATATCTAACAAACTTACACAAAACAGACCTTGCCTCGAGTTTGTCCGGTTTTTGTCTTTTGACATAAGCTGGGCAACCCCATATCTTAATAAAATTAAGATATGGTCTCTTCCCCTCCCATATCTCATATGGGGTGGTAGGCACTGATTTGGTAGGAACCCTATTCAGTAGGTATGCTGCTGTCTCCAGTGCGTATCCCCAGAAGGAAATAGGTAACTCAGCTATACTCAGCATAGAGCGCACCATATCTAATAGGGTGTGGTTCCTCCGTTCCGATACACCGTTGTGCTGTGGTGTATATGTAGGAGTTAGCTGAGAGAGAATTCCATTATCTTTTAGGAAGTCCAGGAATTCATTGCTCAAGTATTCACCTCCTCGATCAGATCGAAGGATTTTAGTACTTTTCCCGGTTTGGTTCTCGACTTCTTGTTTATATTCTCTAAATTTCTCAAAAGCTTCTGATTTGTGTTTCATCAGGAACACATATCCGAATCTAGAGAGATCGTCAATGAATGTAATGAAGTACGAAGAACCATCCCTGGCATGTGTAGACATAGGACCGCATACATCACTATGTATCAGTCCCAAGAGTTCGGTAAATCTTTCTCCGTGTCCCGTAAACGGAGTTTTGGTCATCTTTCCTTTGAGACATGACTGGAAAGTGTCATAAGACGAAAATTCGAACGGTTTCAAATATCCATCCTTATGCAACTTAGCTAGTCGTGTCGCATTGATGTGACCCAGTCTACAATGCCACAAGAAGGATTCGTTCAGTTCTGAACTCTTCCTCTTGTGTGTGTTTGTTATGCTCAGAACTGTTGATTGATTTAGAACATAAATTCCATTGCACAACGTGCCTGATCCAACCAACTTTTGGTTAAGGAAAATGTTCATAACATTATCCTGTAGTACAAAATTATATCCCTCTTTACTCAACAAAGAAACTGATATAATGTTGCATATCAGGTTCGGCATGTAATAGCATTCGTTCAGAATCAATGTATTACCAGTTGGCAATACAAGGTGATATTCCCAGACGGTTTTAGCTGCAACAATTGCACCATTTCCAACCCTTATGTCTTTATCACCTTCTCCAAGTTCTCTACCTTTCCTAAGCCCATGTAACTGATTACATATATGGGATCCTGACCCGGTATCTAATACCCAGGACGTAGAGCAAATGTAGAAACAGTTCCCAGTAACGAACACACCCGAAGAAAATGCATCAACATGTACTTTCTTCATTCGGGTGGCATGGGAATCCTGGTATTCCCCTATATCCTGTTCAGTCTTATAACTTTTATAAGAAAGAACGGAACCAACGTTCCCCAGCACAGTATAACATGCGGGTTCGGTCAATACATCCATATTAAGGCATGATATGGTCGCTACCTGGAGAGAGAGAGAAGAAAACACTTTAGCGTATGCTCTTGCAAGATCAGATTGGTTATTATTTTATCTAATAAGGATGGCTCCCACTATTTTTATCAAATCTTCCTTCAAACCCTAAAAGGAAAGACTAACCGGGATTAATTACACCCTATAATTTCGCCAATGTTTTAGCCAGGCCAGTGTCGGTACTTTGATGGAGGTTCCCCGTGCTTTCGCACGGACCTAATTAAAGTAAACCTCGTTTTCCCAGAAGCGTAACCCCGTTGACACCTTTCTAGACACCTACTTGATCGGCTAATTGTCCTGTGTAAAAGTCTCCTAGGAGTAACAATTGCTGGCAGTGGGTATCGGGATCCAACTATCTCATAGAAAGTATGCAATCTCATTGCAAATTTCAACACTTGAAATTCCCGATAATATTTTGCCCCAAGCATCCCATGACCTTGACGGAGGTCAACAAACCACAAGGTGCAAGTCAAGTTTAACCCGTCATTTCTTGATTGAATCAAACTGTAAGTCTACGGTAGCGCCCCGGCCGTCTTTCAGACGCCAAATGCGGTACAAAAACTTTTTATAACTGGCGCTATCGCATACTTTAACCCGGATCTGCCATTAACGCTAAACTAACAATCTACAAAGAGGGAAGAAAGGTTATACCGAACGATCCGAGTCCTTCGTTCTTTAACCATCATCCCACGCTCCGTTGCGGCTGCTCCGATCTCCTCTTCCAGGTGGCACCACATTATAGGATCTTTAAACGGGCTCCCGCCTCTGACTCGAGGCAACTCGGTCGTCACGTTTGCTAAAAGAGACGACCAAGATTGATGTAGAGAATGAGGGGAATACTTTGTCTCGCTTCGTCCAAAACCATAGACGAACGGTTAATGAAGTTGCCATGGGAATCGGGTGATGGAATGAAATGAGCTGTGAAATTCCATACACCAAAACCTGTCATCTTTTTTCCAAATGAATCAAATCAAGTGAGAGTGAAAAATCTCATGGGCACCAAGGAGGGGGCCGGCCACAATATATAGAGGTGGGGGTGAGTGTAGGAGAGGGGGAGGTGACAATAAGAAAATATCTCTAGTGTGAACACAAAGTGTGAACACACTTAATGAAATGATGAATCATTAACCTAGTCATCAAGCATTAATGGAATCATTAAATGCAACCATGACTCACTAAACACCTCACCACTTCTAGAACCTTATAGAAGCTTCCACACTCATCTCAAGAAAAGATAAATCCGTATTTAACCAAATGTTAAATACGGCTGATAGAAAACTGGAAACTGGCAACTTCCAAAAGTGATCCCGAAACGAATTTCAGGATAACCCCGTAACTGTATAAATATACCCGCATTTGTATTACGACCGAATACAAATGCAACTGAGACAAATATATTATATCTACTCTACATAATACATGGATCCGGCTTAAACCAAAGCCCACCAGTATTATCTGCCCGAAATATGACACGTGCGTAAACGCACGTGCATTTTCCGAACCCTGCCATAAAACCATACGGCCTGTACAACGTTTCGCCCGAACTTGGGAAACTATCTGTGGGGGACTCTAATGACTCGTCAGTACCCTGGCAGTGGGTTTAACCATAAGCCGTCAGCGGCACTAGCTATGCGTAACGGCTGCCCATGGACTGACCTCAAGGGAGGCTGATGAGCGAACTCATCCAGAAACCCTACTGAGCCTAACAGTGATAATGTATATACAGTCCGGTCCATTCGTCTATGAGTATCGCATATCCGGCCTACGGGCTAGTAACGTCAGACCTCCAATAGCTGTATAAGTCGTGTCGGAGACAAGCCCTGAACACCCTGAGATACTACTGGAGTACCTACCAGTAAATCTCACCTACCTTGGCTAAGGACTTGGTGTAATGGCTTTCCTAGACACGGCGCGACCTCCACCCCCAATACCGGGAGAGACGAATCCCCTGCCGATCCGCTCACGTGCCTCCATGTGGCTTGGGACTGTACCTAAAAACTAGCTGTTTGCACAACTCCTTTGTGCCGTGGTAGGGTAGAAATCAAAGCACAGTGGGAACTCACACGAGACAAATGACGACCTCAGGTCGATGTACTAACCTGTACACATGTCACCAGGGAACTTCTATCTGACGATATGTATAATACCAACTAGCAGGTTCCCGGTGAGTCCTGTCCGGTGTACTCATAACCCAATGAGCACCTGTATACATCTTAGGTGAACCAACTGACACCAGTGGCTTGTGAGACCGGCCACCACCCCTCGTCGGGGTCTCGACTGTATACACTAGTCTACTCCGGAGTATCGATGCCCTGTCTCGAAACTCCCACGACTAGGGACCACTATTAAGGATATGCTTATAGACTACCCAACTCTCACTTATATGATTGCCCTCATACTGTTGGTAGTCAAGCAAGATCCTATGGGCTCTACCAAAGTGTAATCGTGATCAGTCACCTGAACCTATACACGACTGATAAAGGCAAACCAGATAGCATACTATCATCTCGAGTAAGACTGTCCTACCGGTATAGGTCCTCCGCAATTATTGCAGTCACGTATCTGCAATCCAATAATTGACTTTGAGGGCACTATATCCAACAATCTCCCACTTGCACTTAAGGCTAATTATTGCGATGTCGCGTAGTCACAGCCCGTGTGAAACCAACACCCAACTCCTCTACTAATCAGTTTCACAAAGCCCGTTTATAAAACTATTGTGTTCGAGAAATAGCCTCAGTGAGTGGATCCGCCCTGATGTTACTTTCTATGTCTCTCTTAATCTCAAGTTCGCGGAGAAAGTCATCTCCCGAATCAAGTAATACCTGTCTTAGAATATGTCTGGATATCTGATGGGACCTAGTTCATAAATGAACTCCAAATCCAAACTTCATAGACTGTATCGATAACTGAACCTAATCAGTATCCTGCACCATGCCTCCCACAGTATCCTCTTGGACCACCTGTCCATAATACTGTCCCTCTTCTTCAGAGGGAAAACTATAACTCTAACAATTTCTCTGTCATCCATGTCACCTTTGAAGCCTGGAATGATAACCGTCTCCCGAAAGAGGCTGCCGTCATCAACTCCGTAGAACATCCACTTATGTTCTAAATCTGCTTCTTTATGTTTCTACAGGGTTGGATTAATACAAACTTATTGCATCTAGTGCAAAAACAACATTTGGTGTGGTACTTGACATCTCATGATTGACTCAATTGCCTAAGCAAGTGATCCGCCAATCATGCACATCCCTCTCCCCTTTAGTCTGTAAGACACCTTTAGAGAGGGTGACTCCATCACCTGCAGGTACACCACCATGCCAGGAATCATCTATTCTAAAAACCATTAGAATACTGTCAAAGTACCCACATTGGGAAACTACCCAAATCCAGATCTAAAACCGTAGATCTAGAAACCAGAATGTCAAATATTATATCCATATCCTATCTGGAGAAACAACTGTGTGACGACCAAAGTACAACCGATCGTAGTATAGGAATTTTACTTCCTACTCTGTGTATGTCATCCAAATACCAGGACATCACATCCTACTACCTTCTTAACTGATCCATCCCTTATTCTGATGAAGTTAAACCCATGACTGTCACATCAAAATTAGATGATCAATCTCCGCTATAACTGCTCTAGTCTATAAATAGACATAAGCTACTTGCCCACTATGCTTCCGCTGCTCCCACTGACCACAACAACCCTCCTACCGGGTCTCATAGCCTGGAACAATAGTAGTGTCAAGTCTGGGTAGATAAGAACCTCCCTGTCTCCGTCCTTGAGGCTACCGGAGTACCTCTCGGGTGTCTGAGGTTACCCACCAAATCTACGGAGTGGATAATGGAATGTCAAACCTGATTCAATCTTTAGGTCCTATTAAATTTTCCGTAATCGTTTACGGTTCTGGAATCACTTCCAGTTCTACTATACTCCCACTACAGTTTTCTGAAAAAAATCCATTTTACTAAAACTGTGGTGAGTCAAGAACAATATCACAATTGATCTTCCAGATGGTAAAAAATCAACCCTCGTCATAGCCTGGGCCAACCCACAAACTGCCATTATAGAAGCGTGCCTTGAGTTATCCAGAGTATGGTTTTAAGCATAAGCCGGACAACTCACCTATATCCAATATAGAAACTTTGGCACTTATTTAATTGGAACCAGATTCTAATCATGCAGCCGTCTCTAGTGCATATCAACTTTTAATGGAGAGAGGCTAATCAGCATTACTCAACTTAGGAATCCATCCAATTATGAGTAACCCGAAAGAAAAATAAGTTTCTCAAAACCAATACTATCATCTGAATACCAATCACAAGTATCTACATCTTCGATCTCTTTGAAGAATCCCGATACTTGCGATATCTGGTTCTCTACTTTATTCTTATACCCACAACTTCTCAAAACTAAGACCTTGTATTTCTACGAAACACTTGTCTAAAAACTAGATGTAACGTTTTAAAAATAATTAAATAAATAATTAAATGAATAAAATTGTTTAAGTGAATTTTATGATTTTCGGCAAAGTAAAATGTATTTTTCGTAAAACCTAACCGTGATTGTTTTTCATTATAATTTCAAAAATACCTATTTTAATTATGTAATTACTAGTAAATGGTGTTTATTTAGCCACTTATAAATTTTTAGTTTAATTAAATATTTTTCCTAAACTAATTATTTTAAGTATTAACATAAGCTTTATTTTTACACTAAATTAGTGTAAATTACAAATTTGAATGGTTTTAATTTGTAAAAGTGAGCCATGACATATTATAATTTAGTGAGTATCATGTAAAATTCATTTGCAAATTTTTCCAATTTTCTAGAGTTTTCTTGAGTTGCTATAGTAAAGAATTAAAAGGAAATTAAATAAAATCATGAAAAGACATAAAGAGTTGATATTTTGGGTGATGTTTCTACACTTTTCATCACTTTTCTCACTCTCCTCTCCCTCCTCCATGGTGTGGCCGGCCACAACAACCCCATGGCAGCCCCCCCCCCCCATTTCCCACTTCATTTTTATTCAAAATTCATCAAAAATACTTCAAAAATTCAATTAAAATTCCACAAAATCATATTTATTTCATACCCTTTATTCCTTGCTCATTTTTACATGGATTTTGGAGATGGAAAGCATGCATTTTTGAGGCTCATTTTCATGTTTGGACTTGAGGTTGTGAAGGTATAAATCTATCTCTTTTGTTTTATTTGCATTAGATGTTTCTTTTAAAGCATAATTAGTTTTATTAGATTAATTTTATGTTCAATTTTTAAAATTCAAGTTAGGGTTTGTAAATTAAAGTTATGATTTTTATTAATTAATTAGGGTTATAATATCTAGTCTACCATTTTTAGAAGTGGAAAAATCTTGCATGGTTATTATATAAAAATTTGTGTATTCAAATTGATTTAATAACGTTATTTAGCTAACTAGTTTTTATAAAATGTATTTGTGGATAATATAAAATTCCAATTAAGGTTGTTATCATTAGATTGTAGTTTTAGTGAGAATCTTAGCATGTTAATGGAAAGAAAAACTTAGTTTGATCACTAGTTTCTTGTGATAATTGGAAAAATACTAATAAAAGGCTATTTTTGTAAACTAGATTTTGGGAAATTCCTAAATAAATGAGATTAAAAATATAATTATGATTTCATCATATCATTATCATCATGAATTGTAGTTTAGTACATTAATTCATGCAACATCATGTATTGTGGTGGAATTGTGGTATTTTGCTTGAAAAATGTTGAAAATTGAAAAAGGTTGCAAACTAGAAATTTCAAATTAATGCAAATTTGTGTAATAAAAATGTAGTAATGGTTTGTATAGTCTAGTTATGCTATTTAATGAGTTTTATAACCATTGGTTTCATCTAAATGTCAAGTTTTGATGAAAAACGGTAAATTGGCGTTTTCGGGTTTTACAAAATCGGACTGTTTGATCAATTTTTAGGGTTTCGATGGATTTAATCATGTTTTATAATATAAGTAATGTGTTTTAAAACTATGATTTATTTGTTGATGTTTATCTCGATCCATCGGAGTTTGTACGCCGATATCGAGCGAAATTTGGTTCTTTTGCGTGGACGGGACATAGGTTTTAACCTATGCTTGTTCCTTGCGTCGTTTTGACTTTTGTATGTGATTTAGTTTACGATTCTATTTATATGTTTGCGTTTAGGTACCCCTCACGTGGACTGCGGGCGATGAAGAGGAGGATGGCGACACCGTTTTTGGCAGACATGGACCAGGTGAGTAGATGCATATCTACGGGGGGAAGTCGGGTGGATGGCGTTTAGCACCCCCGCAACGTAGACTAGGGGTAGTACTTATTGTCATTAGGAAACTAGATGTGACCCTAGATTCTTAAAGAGTAGGACCCTAGTAATGACCCAGGCTGGACTAGACTGATTTAGGAAAACCATATCAGAGGATCAGTACCTTGGAAGAGGTTCGTAGGTTTCAGATAGAAACACACACACGCACACACTGAAACTCGACATGGGGTATACGTGTATGTGTATATATATAAAACTAGGTATAGGTATATACATATATATACAACACGTATATGGGATTCATTGATGTGATATGATATCCGAGGTATGATGAAATAGTGTAACTGGGCTTGATGCCGTGATTCTTGGCTATACAGTCGTATTAAGTGTTAGCGGATCATTAGAGAATGAGATAATGAACAAGTATACTTAAATTATAATGGGTGGTGATGATATTGAGGTATATGGGACTCTAAAATAGTACCCGGACTGTAACTTGTGATTGATCACGATATGGGATATGTATGACTTGATTACGACATCATATAGGTGTGACCTGATGTCGATATCATAGAGGTGTGACTTGAGGACGATATGATATATATGACATGATATTTCTGAGGATAAACTAATGATGCTTATTATGATGGCAATGATATATGATAGATATATGCGATCATAGTTTAGCACCTTGATCATGAGATGTGTTGATGATGACATTATACTAATGATGAGACACCTAGGAGATACTTGACCCGTACCCTGATATTGGGATGCCGTACGATGGATTTTACCGTACGAGGCATAAATATGATGATTGATCCACACTCTTGATTCGAGGAAGCCGTACTACGTACGTGACGCTATTGAGGTCGGATCGCCGACTATTAGAGATATTGATTCAGACCTTAGGTAGACTCTTGTTTCTTATTGACTAGTTTCTTAGGTTTTGTTCCTTAGGAGGTTAGATGGACACTAGGTTAGGTTCGAGTCATATAGTAGTAGTGGTAATGGTATATCAAATGAGTAGATAACACACATCCGTCTTTACTTTCACACTGGAATCTTAATGACGCATGTTCTTACATATGTTGCTATAATCAGTATAAACCTTACCTGTTAGGACACTAGCACCATTACCGATGATGCGCATATTCCACGCACACTTATTTACCGGCTCACACACATCATCATCGGTAATTGCTATGTCACGTACACTTTAGATTATATTATCTTTTATTGATAGAATCAGTTAACAACTTGACCGATATAATATTGTGATTACCCTCTGATGTTAGTATAGACATGATAATTATTACTTAGACATTCATGCATTCATGTTTTCATGTTATCATGCAGTATTATGGGCATATGCCGACACTTATCATATACTTACTCATGATTTTGAGATTTGCGTTTCTATGAGATTTCTGGATTTTTGGGGAAAACCGCAAGAATATATAAAAACTTCTCTCTCTCTCCTCCTCTCTTTTTAAAACATAAGATGCGGTTTTCTCGTGATGTATGTGTCGTCCACCATGAGATTTCATGTTTTCTGATGGATTTCGAGACCCGATTCGAGGAGTGGATGAACCGTCTCGGGTACATGGTGGGCCCGGTATGGTACCCCGGGGCAAGAAGATCGAGTTGTAGACGATGAGCCTGGCAGGGGAAGGCTACCTACCGGTGATGTCTGGCGCGGCGGATATCCGGAGGATACCGACCGTTGTCGTGAGATGTAGTGATATGGGCCGATCCGGACTGACGGAGCCCGAGGTATTGAGACTATGAGACTTGAGATTTACATGTTTGTGTCGATGCTTGACACGGATTTCCATGGATTTCATTATTGAGATTTCAGATTCCTATACACATTTTACTATGATAACAGTTAAAGATTTTTTATACATATATATCTGGATTTCAGGATTGATTGTTTTATATTCATGGTGCATGCATATCCATTCATATGACATAGTACTATATGAGGCACTGACACGAGCACGGAGTATCTGCACTTACACGTAGTATTACCCTGCTATTACTAGATGATTGGGACTTAGTAGTGTATTATTATGACCTAGGATAGCGTCGTGCATTCGATTTCTTTTCGTAGATGTCTTCTACTCACGAGTTGGCAACTCACCCCCGTTGTGCCAAATTTTATTACAGGTTCGATGTACAGCTTTCCCTGGCAGCTTGCTGGCACATCTATTCTTTCAGGATGATTTGCACGGTAGGTTGGTTCACTTGTATCCGAACCACCATTGTACTTTTATTCTTTCATTTGTATCTAGTATGCTCCATCAACCATACTTGTATTACTTGATAAGTTTATTGGACCAGTCTTTTATTTTGACCTTACAGTCGCGCATGTATTATTCTGATTTGGTGGTTTTGTTTTCTTTGAGTTTTGAGCCTCGCCCTTTGGCGTTGTATATTATTGTGCTTGTTGTGGTTGTTTCCGCCTGTTGGCGTTGATGCTAGCTCCCGTTTGGGGATGCTTTTTATTGTTTATGTATATTATACTTGTTGTACCCGTTTGGGGGCCAGTTTTTATAGAGGAGACTCTGCCGAAATTTTTGAGAAAATTTGCTGATGCTTTTAAACTTGTTTTCTTTTTCTTCTTCTTCTTCTTTTATGGTTTAGATTTCTGGGCTTCGGCTTACTTAGGTTACGTGGCACCTCTAGACGCTTCGTAATCTAAGTGCCGGTCACGTTCCGTACTTTCGGGTCGTGACAAAGTTGGTATCAGAGCGCTAGGTTTAACCTTGTATAAGTCTAGGTGACCCTTGGTTGATGGAGTAGGCGATTTAGGTAGAGTAACGTACCGTGGGTATGGTCCGCGGCATACTTACAATACGCTACTCTGCTTTAGGAGCCTTAGGATGTACAATTGTTTGCACCGTATTCCATTCGTTCTTTTGATCTATCTTCGTCAATGTTGGAGGGTGGTTTCTGTTACCACGAGCACACTGGCAGAGGGAGCTGCGGCTCGAATGCGATAACCATTAGAGTATTTGTTATTCCTGAGGATTGAAGCATTGCTTAGCGTGCGGACGAAGGGTATTCACATGCCGTCTGGATGAAGTTTAAGGGTTCGAACGATTATCCGAAAACCATTTTCCCAAGTTTAAAGTATTTGGAAGAACATGCAGGTATTTCGATGGACCCTCTAGAAGAATGAAACCCTAACTCGACATAATGACCACGAGAACGCCCTTGAACCTTAGGGCTTATGGCAGTTCCGCGGTGCCACTAGTGAGGCTTGGGTTTGCCCTTCTACGACTGGATCATCGATGCTGGGGTATGTACCTGATATTTTTAAGTTGTGCTTGAGTGTTGAGCTCTCGGGGAATTATGGGATTTTGATGGATCGATCGAAAAGTTTAATGTAGTCCGGATATCAAGTGAAGGGATCGACTACGAGGGAGACTCTAGATATGAGTATTGCCGTTAGTAGCGCAGTCAGCACAGCTACGAAGAGACGAGTTTGAAGCAGCCGACATCCGAGGAAAGAGGCGCACATTGACGATAGTGTTTACGATTGTGATTTGAATTTCATATTTCTGTTATTGGATTTTGGTATTTTGAGGATTTTGTTCTACGATTGGTATTTCTTATGTGTACCTTCATTATATTCTATTTGTGTTTTATATATCTGTTGTATTGATGTTGTTTAGTATACACCCAGTACCCTTGATTTGGTTTTATATATTTTGAGATTTTTGATTTGGTTTCGTGCATATGGGTTACACATGATTTTGATATATGTTTCGACCTAGTTTTCATGCATTTGTACTGTGATTTCGATCTTGATAATTGATGTATGTTTCCGTGCACCATGTGCACCTGATTAGGATTCTTGCGCATACTTGGCGTACTTGATGCGATTTTGTGCACACCAGATGCACTAAATCGGGGTTTTGTGCAGATTAGATGCACCTGATATTGAGTCGTGCACGCCCGTTGCACTTGACAGATGTTTTTGGTGCACACCTGTTGCACTCAGTTTTGTTTTTGTATGAATTCGTGGCATCTGTATTTGGTTTCGATTTCAGTGCGCACCGGACGCACATGATATTTTTATGATATGATTGGGATTGATTTCAGTTTAAGCCGTATGATTTTATAATCATTACTATTTGATTTAGTAACGAGGCGGGACGTGTATGTTAAATAAAAGATATATATATATATATATAGCTAATTTTTTTAAATAAACGTCCGCTACTTAAGCCGTGACACGTGCATCGCACGGCGATTTTCAAGAGAGGTTTTTGTATGCTTCTTTATTAAGATGTTTAGATGATTTTACTACGATGCGCACTATATATATATATAAGTTATAGTTTTGATATATATTATGTTGGTTTTCATATTGGGTTTTGATATTTTATTCTCGCCATAACTCCGATGATTGCGTTATGCTTGACGGAGTTGATTTTTGTTATGTATTAATGATTTCGGAGCCCCGACGATTTGAGTGTTTTGTTAAATGTTTTAGTATTTGGAAGGGAAGTTTTAATTTAAATTCGGGGACCGAATTTTCTAAAGGGGGGAAGATTGTAACGTTTTAAAAATAATTAAATAAATAATTAAATGAATAAAATTGTTTAAGTGAGTTTTATGATTTTCGGCAAAGTAAAATGTATTTTTCGTAAAACCTAACCGTGATTGTTTTTCATTATAATTTCAAAAATACCTATTTTAATTATGTAATTACTAGTAAATGGTGTTTATTTAACCACTTATAAATTTTTAGTTTAATTAATAATTTTTCCTAAACTAATTATTTTAAGTATTAACATAAGCTTTATTTTTACACTAAATTAGTGTAAATTACAAATTTGAATGGTTTTAATTTGTAAAAGTGAGCCATGACATATTATAATTTAGTGAGTATCATGTAAAATTCATTTGCAAATTTTTCCAATTTTCTAGAGTTTTCTTGAGTTGCTATAGTAAAGAATTAAAAGGAAATTAAATAAAATCATGAAAAGACATAAAGAGTTGATATTTTGGGTGAAGTTTCTACACTTTTCTTCACTTTTCTCACTCTCCTCTCCCTCCTCCGTGGTGTTTCCGGCCTCAACAACCCCATGACAGCCCCCCCCCCCCCCATTTCCCACTTCATTTTTATTCAAAATTCATTAAAAATACTTCAAAAATTCAATTAAAATTCCACAAAATCATATTTATTTCATACCCTTTATTCCTTGCTCATTTTTACATGGATTTTGGAGATGGAAAGCATGCATTTTTGAGGCTCATTTTCATGTTTGGACTTGAGGTTGTGAAGGTATAAATCTATCTCTTTTGTTTTATTTCCATTAGATGTTTCTTTTAAAGCATAATTAGTTTTTTTAGATTAATTCTATGTTCAATTTTTAAAATTCAAGTTAGGGTTTGTAAATTCAAGTTATGATTTTTATTAATTAATTAGGGTTATAATAACTAGTCTACCATTTTTAGAAGTGGAAAAATCTTGCATGGTTATTATATAATAATTTGTGTATTCAAATTGATTTAATAATGTTATTTAGCTAACTAGTTTTTATAAAATGTATTTGTGGATAAAATAAAATTCCAATTAAGGTTGTTATCATTAGATTGTAGTTTTAGTGAGAATCTTAGCATGTTAATGGAAAGAAAAACTTAGTTTGATCACTAGTTTCTTGTGATAATTGGAAAAATACTAATAAAAGGCTATTTTTGTAAACTAGATTTTGGAAAATTCCTAAATAAATGAGATTAAATATATAATTATGGTTTCATCATATCATTATCATCATGAATTGTAGTTTAGTACATTAATTCATGCAACATCATGTTTTGTGGTGGAATTGTGGTATTTTGCTTGAAAAATGTTGAAAATTGCAAAAGGTTGCAAACTAGAAATTTCAAATTAATACAAATTTGTGTAATAAAAATGTAGTAATGGTTTGTATAGTCTAGTTATGCTATTTAATGAGTTTTATAACCATTGGTTTCATCTAAATGTCATGTTTTAATAAAAAACGGTAAATTGGCGTTTTCGGGTTTTACAAAATCGGACTGTTTGAACAATTTTTAGGGTTTCGATGGATTTAATCATGTTTTATAATATAAGTAATGTGTTTTAAAACTACGAGTTATTTGTTGATGTTTATCTCGATCCATCGGAGTTTGTACGCCGATATCGAGCGAAATTTGGTTCTTTTGCGTGGACGGGACATAGGTTTTAACCTATGCTTGTTCATTGCGTCGTTTTGACTTTTGTATGTGATTTAGTTTACGATGCTATTTATATGTTTGCGTTTAGGTACCCCTCATGTGGACTGCGGGCGATGAAGAGGAGGATGGCGACACCGTTTTTGGCAGACATGGACCAGGTGAGTAGATGCATATATACGGGGGGAAGTCGGGTGGATGGCGTTTAGCACCCCCGCAACGTAGACTAGGGGTAGTACTTATTGTCATTAGGAAACTAGATGTGACCCTAGATTCTTAAAGAGTAGGACCCTAGTAATGACCCAGGCTGGACTAGACTGATTTAGGAAAACCATATCAGAGGATCAGTACCTTGGAAGAGGTTCGTAGGTTTCAGATAGAAACACACACACGCACACACTGAAACTCGACATGGGGTATACGTGTATGTGTATATATATAAAACTAGTTATAGGTACATACATATATATACAACACGTATATGGGATTCATTGATGTGATATGATATCCGAGGTATGATGAAATAGTGTAACTGGACTTGATGCCGTGATTCTTGGCTATACGGTCGTATTAAGTGTTAGCGGATCATTAGAGAATGAGAAAATGAACATGTATACTTAAATTATAATGGGTGGTGATGATATTGAGGTATATGGGACTCTAAAATAGTACCCGGACTGTAACTTGTGATTGATCACGATATGGGATATGTATGACTTGATTACGACATCATATAGGTGTGACCTGATGTCGATATCATAGAGGTGTGACTTGAGGACGATATGATACATATGACATGATATTTCTGAGGATAAACTAATGATGCTTATTATGATGGCAATGATATATGATTGATATATGCGATCACAGTTTAGCACCTTGATCATGAGATGTGTTGATGATAACATTATACTAATGATGAGACACCTAGGAGATACTTGACCCGTACCCTGATATTGGGATGCCGTACGATGGATTTTACCGTACGAGGGATAAATATGATGATTGATCCGCACTCTTGATTCGAGGAAGCCGTACTACGTACGCGACGCTATTGAGGTCGGATCGCCGACTATTAGAGATATTGATTCAGACCTTAGGTAGACTCTTGTTTATTATTGACTAGTTTATTAGGCTTTGTTCCTTAGGAGGTTAGATGGACACTAGGTTAGGTTCGAGTAATATAGTAGTATTGGTAATGGTATATCAAATGAGTAGATAACACACATCCGTCTTTACTTTCACACTGGAATCTTAATGACGCATGTTCTTACATATGTTGCTATAATCAGTATAAACCTTACCTGTTAGGACACTAGCACCATTACCGATGATGCGCATATTCCACGCACACTTATTTTCCGGCTCACACACATCATCATCGGTAATTGCTATGTCACGTACACTTTAGATTATATTATCTTTTATTGATAGAATCAGTTAACAACTTGACCGATATAATATTGTGATTACTCTCTGATGTTAGTATAGACATGATAATTATTACTTAGACATTCATGCATTCATGTTTTCATGTTATCATGCAGTATTATGGGCATATGCTGACACTTATCATATACTTACTCATGATTTTGAGATTTGGGTTTCTATGAGATTTCTGGATTTTTGGGGAAAACCGCAAGAATATATAAAAACTTCTCTCTCTCTCTCTCCTCCTCTCTTTTTAAAACATAATATGCGGTTTTCTCGTGATGTATGTGTCGTCCACCATGAGATTTCATGTTTTCTGATGGATTTCGAGACCCGATTCGAGGAGTGGATGAACCGTCTCGGGTACATGGTGGGCCCGGTATGGTACCCCGAGGCAAGAAGATCGAGTTGTAGACGATGAGCCTGGCAGGGGAAGGCTACCTACCGGTGATGTCTGGCGTGGCGGATATCCGGAGGATACCGACCGTTGTCGTGAGATGTAGTGATATGGGCCGATCCGGACTGATGGAGCCCGAGGTATTGATACTATGAGACTTGAGATTTACATGTTTGTGTCGATGCTTGACACGGATTTCCATGGATTTCATTATTGAGATTTCAGATTCCTATACACATTTTACTATGATAACAGTTAAAGATTTTTTATACAGATATATCTGGATTTCAGGATTGATTGTTTTATATTCATGGTGCATGCATATCCATTCATATGACATAGTACTATATGAGGCACTGACACGAGCACGGAGTATCTGCACTTACACGTAGTATTACCCTGCTATTACTAGATGATTGGGACTTAGTAGTGTATTATTATGACCTAGGATAGCGTCGTGCATTCGATTTCTTTTCGTAGATGTCTTCTACTCACGAGTTGGCAACTCACCCCCGTTGTGCCAAATTTTATTACAGGTTCGATGTACAGCTTTCCCTGGCAGCTTGCTGGCACATCTATTCTTTCAGGGTGATTTGCACGGTAGGTTGGTTCACTTGTATCCGAACCACCATTGTACTTTTATTCTTTCATTTGTATCTAGTATGCTCCATCAACCATTCTTGTATTACTTGATAAGTTTATTGGACCAGTCTTTTATTTTGACCTTAGAGTCGCGCATGTATTATTCTGATTTGGTGGTTTTGTTTTCTTTGAGTTTTGAGCCTCGCCCTTTGGCGTTGTATATTATTGTGCTTGTTGTTGTTGTTTCCGCCTGTTGGCGTTGATGCTAGCTCCCGTTTGGGGATGCTTTTTATTGTTTATGTATATTATACTTGTTGTACCCGTTTGGGGGCCAGTTTTTATAGAGGAGACTCTGCCGAAATTTTTGAGAAAATTTGCTGATGTTTTTAAACTAGTTTTCTTTTTCTTCTTCTTCTTCTTTTATGGTTTAGATTTCTGGGCTTCGGCTTACTTAGGTTACGTGGCGCCTCTAGACGCTTCGTAATCTAAGTGCCGGTCACGTTCCGTACTTTCGGGTCGTGACACGAGAGAAGTCATAAGTAAATAGAAAATAGCACGTGGACCTACCACTTTGTCCTGATAGACACTGGACAATATACAATACTTTGTATGAGTCCGCTGAGTTGAATAACTCAAAACCTGTGCGTCGTAGGTTGAAAACTGTACCCTGGCGATTTCCTCAAATATCACCAATTACAACGAATTCCGATATAATGAGGATGATCACCTAATTCCCAATAACTTCATCCCACTCATCATCTGTAAAACCATACAGATATGAGAATGAAACCTGGTGAATACACACCCTGGAGTAAGTATCTAATCGGGGAAACAGTTTTCCGTTAACAATGCACTGAAACATGAAAATGTTTCGTAGGGGTATCCTGGTATTCATAGTAATGCCTCTTCCATAATCCAATTCATGACTTTAACCGTATATTTCTTTGACATCTCTCCAATTCCCTTTATTTATCTTTAGTCGTTACCTTTTGTACACCATCGTTAGGCTAAATGGTTTTCTTCCTTCCCTACCGTTCGGCACCAGCCTATGGTTTGGAAGAAGACTATCCAGTAAGCATAATAGGTGTACCCTCCTAAACCAAAGAGTACTCGCAACTGAGAGAAGGTGATGATGAAAGACAACTGAATAATACCTTATTCTTTTAAAGGTGAAATAGGAGTGGCGATGAAGTACGCGGTTTGGTCGTGAATGATAATAGTCGCAACTTACTTTGCCCTCTTTCTAATCCCTTTATTTTGTCTTTACATATTACCTTCTGTACACCCTACTTAGGCTAATTGGTTTACTTCATTCCCTACCTTTCGGCACCTGCCTATGGTTTGGAAGAAGACTATACAATAAGCATAATAGGTGTACTCTCCTAAACTAAGGAGCCCTCGCAACCTGAGAGAAGGTGATAATAAAAGACAACTGAATAAATCAATTCTATTTCTCCTGAACCTTGATCCATCCTCGAAGGAGTCCCTTCGAGTTCGTATATAACTATACGATGGATCTATCCAATGGAAGTGGATGTCCGTAGTAATACGGGTGTTCTGAGAAATTCAAAGGGTAAAAGAAGGAGTGGCAATGACTTATGCAACATAGACAATCCAAAAGCCAATATTTTAAGAAGGTTCGGTCAACTTGGTCCCTGAGTCATAGTCTAGGGTCGGTCAAAGGTCGCTGCCAAAGAGAGAGAGAAAAGAAACACTCTGCGTGCACTCTAACCTAGATCAGAATGGTTATCACTTTATCTAATCCGGAAACCTCCCACTGTACTGTCAAATTCTCCCCCAAACCTGAAAGAAGAATCAATCGGGATCTCCCGAAGAGTAAACCAACTCATCAGTAGGAATCGGGATCCAACTCTCATCGCATGATAACGTGACGGAATCCACTCACGTTATCACACTCCAGAATGTATGCGCATGCCTGGCAAGTTTCAGTTTCTTTAGAAACTCCCGATATGATTTTTACCCCATGTTCTTATGATCGTGACTAAGGGCCAACCCATCATAAGTCACATGTCAAGTTCTTCCCATCATTATCTTGTTAATTTGAACCTACTCGTACTCGCCCTTGACTAAGGGCCAACAAGGCTGTACGACTGTCCCAAACCAACGCATCTATCTATGCAGCATATGAACACCCCAGCAGCTACCAATCACTATGTCCTAGCTAAGGGCCAGACCAACATAGCTTGAATACTACTGACCATTCATATGAAATGACGGAGGGCTACGGCTGGTTTTTGGCGAAAAACTATTAACGTAATGAACTTGATCTCGTTGAATGAACCTGATAGCTTTTTATAAAATATAGTGGCGAAAACCTTTGCTAAAGAGGTCACTCCCGGTGAAGGGATCTCGGCTCTTTCCTCGTGGAATGAGGTGCAGGATATTCCACTGAATACCGCGATGCAAAGCAACATGTAATCGACTATAGTGAAGTTATTACCCTGACGCAAACTTCTGCCCAAGGGGTCAGTCCCGGTGAAGGGATATCGGCCCTTGCCCCGTCGAATGAGGTGCAGGATATTCCAACCGAATACCACTGTGCAAAACAAAAGGAAACATCTTTGTAATAACACTTTTTAAATTGTTCCAACAACATCCAAACAGGTTTGTTTTACTTTGCATTGATCAGAATCAACGTAGTCATATCAATTAATCACACCAAAAAAGAACGAAAATAAAATGTACGTATATGCCATCCGCATTCGTCACTGGGTCCCGTCATCACCCGTTAGGTTACTTAACTAACGACAGAGCGGGGACTGAACTAGCGCGGGTGTAAAACATATACAACATCTAATAGTATATATACCAATATACAATAATCGCTCCAGGTATGATAATATGCAACATTACAGAAAAGTAATAAGCATCACAGAACAATACAGATAATCTGGGATCTCCGGGTTTCACAGAGCCGCTACTGAAACCCGACGTTCCCCTATCATGTGGATAGCCTGTGCAATGAAACCTAGACCCCTACGGGTGCGGCAAGTTACCCGCCAAAACCTGAAGCGAGGCAGCCCCCTACAGCAAAGTGAATAGACCACCCAGCACTTTACGGAATCTGGTAATCTTGGGCACCCCTCCTTGGGTCAACCTGTACCCCCTACGAGTGCGGCGAATAGTCTGCCAATTCTAGCGTGGGGCCCCTCTGCCTCTCAAAGCCAAGAGATGCGGACCCGTTGCCCCTCAGAACCCGGCTATCCGTGCACTCCGTCGCGGGGTAAAACCTAGTACAGAAATGAAAAATATGTACAACGGGTACATCGACCTCGACCCGGTTGTGCCCCAAAAGAATATTATATAACAGGCAGTGACGGCAGTCCACATGTTGGACGCTCGCCCCGCAATATCAAATGTAGAAATAAATCCAAACAGCACTATCATTGCACACTGCTATCCACCATGACAAAATCCGCAACATCACAGCACAACACAGAACATCAACGCGAATGTCACGTTCGCAAACCCGTCTAAAAGAACTATAGCAATCAGACCCGGTTTACCGATCAAATGACATTCCCGGTCGGAGATATAATGTAAGTACTGTAAACTAACATGTTTAAATTTTGATCGACTAAATATCACGAAGTGGGCCCCACGAACATCTGTTGAACAGTAACAAAATCTGGGCCCAAAAGATATATACCAAAAACCCCAAATTCCAGACAAGAACCCACTGTGCAAATTTGGGGCCACATCTCACTGATGGCCGCAGAAGCGCGGTCAAACCATAGGTTTGACCGCGATTCCGCGGCGGTCTTGTCGAATCACGTGCCTAAATTTTTACGGTGTTCTTAGAAAACCCTGCTGAATTTTCTGTGATATGTAAAATTATTTTTAAAACTCTTTAAAAATCAACAGAAACTCAGAACTTGAATTTTGCGGTTTTCGATATCCGGTTCGATAGATGTTTTAAACGCGTTAGCACAAGTTAGTAAAGCTTAATGGCGTGGCTCTGATACCATGTAAGTCTACGGTAGCGCCCCGGCCGTCTTTCAGACGCCAAATGCGGAACAAAAACTTTTATAACTGGCGCTATCGCATAATTTAACCCGGATCTGCCATTAACGCTAAACTAACAATCTACAAAGAGGGAAGAAAGGTTATACCGAACGATCCGAGTCCTTCGTTCTTTAACCATCATCCCTCGCTCCGTTGCGGCTACTCCGATCTCCTCGTCCAGGTAGCACCACATCATCGGATCTTTAAACGGGCTCCCGCTTCTGACTCGAGGCAACTCGGTCGTCAAGTTTGCTAAAAGAGACGACCAAGATTGATGTAGAGAATGAGTGGAATACTTTGTCTCGCTTCGTCCAAAACCATGGACGAACGGTTGATGAGATTGCCATGGGAATCGGGTGATGGAATGAAATGAGCTGTGAAATTCTATACACCGAAACCTGTCATATTTTTTCCAAATGAATCAAATCAAGTGAGAGTGAAAAATCTCATGGGCACCAAGGAGGGGGCCGGCCACAATATATAGAGGTGGGGGGTGAGTGTAGGAGAGGGGGAGGTGACAATAAGAAAATATCTCTAGTGTGAACACAAAGTGTGAACACACTTAATGAAATGATGAATCATTAACCTAGTCATCAAGCATTAATGGAATCATTAAATGCAACCATGACTCACTAAACACCTCACCACTTCTAGAACCTTCTAGAAGCTTCCACAGTCATCTCAAGAAAAGATAAATCTGTATTTAACCAAATGTTAAATACGGCTGATAGAAAACTGGAAACTAGCAACTTCCAAAAGTGATCCCGAAACGAATTTTAGGATAACCCCGTAACTGTATAAATTACCCGCATTTGTATTACGACCGAATACAAAGGCAACTGAGACAAAGATATTATATCTACTCTGTATAATACATGGTTCCGGCTTAAGCCAAAGCCCACCAGTATTATCTGCCCGAAATATGACACGTGCGTAAACGCACGTGCATTTTCCGAACCCAGCCATAAAACCATACGGCCTCTACAACGTTTCTCCCGAACTTGGGAAACTATCTGTGGGGGACTCTAATGACTCGTCAATACCCTGGCAGTGGGTTTAACCACAAGCCGTCAGCGGCACTAGCTATGCGTAACGGCTGCCCATGGACTGACCTCAAGGGAGGCTGATGAGCGAACTCATCCAGAAACCCTACTGAGCCTAACAGTGACAATGTATATACAGTCCGGTCCGTTCGTCTATGAGTATCGCATATCCGGCCTAGGGGGCTAGTAACGTCAAACCCCCAATAGCTGTATAAGTCGTGTCGGAGACAAGCCCTGAACACCCTGAGATACTACTGGAGTACCTACTAGTATATCTCACCTGCCTTGGCCAAGGACTTGGTGTAATGGCTTTCCTAGACACAGCACGACCTCCACCCCCAATACCGGGAGAGACGAATCCCCTGTCGATCCGCTCACGTGCCACCATGTGGCTCGGGACTGTACCCAAAAACTACCTGTTTACACGACTCCTTTGAGCCGTGGTAGGGTAGAAATCAAAGCACAGTGGGAACTCACACGAGACAAATGATGACCTCAGGTCTATGTACTAACCTGTACACATGTCACCAGGGAACTGCTATCTGACGATATGTATAATACCAACTAGCAGGTTCCCGGCGATTCCTGTCCGGTGTACTCATAACCCAATGAGCACCTGTATACATCTTAGGTGAACCAACTGACACCAGTGGCTTGTGAGACTTGCCACCGCTCCTCGTCGGGGTCTCGACTGTATACACTAGTCTACTCCGGAGTATCGATGCCCTTTCTCGAAACTCCTACGACTAGGGACCACTATTAAGGATATGCTTATAGACCACCCAACTCTCACTTATATGATCGCCCTCATACTGTTGGTAGTCAAGCAAGATCCTAAGGGATCTATCAAAGTGTAATCGTGATCAGTCACCTGAACCTATACACGACTGATAAAGGCAAACCAGATAGCATACTATCATCTCGAGTAAGACTGTCCTACCGGTATAGGTCCTCCGCAATCATTGCAATCACGTACCTGCGATCCAATAATTGACTTTGAGGGCACTATATCCAACACAAACCCACCCGCACGACCCTTGACGGAGGTCAACAAGGTCGTACGACTACCCTAATCCAATCTGCATCATAGCATAAGCAGATAAATACTAGTTAGCTACCGCACACTACGCCTTGACGGAGGTCAACAAACGTAGCACGAATACTAAGTAGGACTTATCTAAAATGACGGAGGGCTACGACAGGTTTTTCTGAAAACCTATTGCGTAATGAACTTGATATCATTGTAGAATCAAGTGAATTTTGAAATGGAGTGATTTTGAGGCTTTCATTAGTTTTGCTAAAGAGGTCACTCCCGGTGAAGGGATCTCGGCTCTTTCCTCATCGAATAAGGTGCGGGATATATCATATATATCGCTATGCAAAGCAAAACTCTAAAAACGATCAAAAAACAAACCGAGTGTTGTAGCATCTGCCGGTTTTGCTAAAGAGGTCACTCCCGGTGAAGGGATCTCGGCTCTTTCCTCATCGAATAAGGTGCGGGATATATCATATATATCGCTATGCAAAGCAAAAACTGTAGCTACCCTTTTTGAAAAATTTGATCCTACAACATCATTTAGGTTTCTTTTCTTTCATTAATCATATTAATGAAGTCCCATCATTTAAGTCACTTAAACATCACAGATAAATACGATGTACACTTATGCCATCCGCATTCGCCTCGATGTCCCCTCATGCACCGTTAGGTTAGGTAACTAACGGCAGAGCTGGGCAGGGCTAGTGCGGGTGTAAAACATAAGTAACGTCTATATAATATATCATATATACTATATACAGTATTCATCACAACATATCAAATGATCACATCACAGATATCGCAGCAGAAGAAACATACGAAACATTGGATATACTAGGACGTCCGTGTTTTATTTTGAGCCTCTATGAAACACGGATTCTACAGTCGCGATGAATAGCCAAACCCACACCCCTAGACCCCTACAAGAGCGTCAAGCAACCCTACCAATTCTAGAGTTAGGAGACCCGGACTCGACTCCTCGAGTTGGTCTCCCACTGGACTCTAGAACCCGGTTACTTGTGCTCTCCTCCTTGGGTCTATCCTAGTGCGGAAAAGTAAATAATATACAAATGGTGACATCAACCTCATCCCGGAAGTGCCACAATAAAAGAATATTACATACATTTAATTTTACATGAATGAAAATAAAAACCCTCATCTCACATATAAAAAAAACCCGGCTATTCATAACACGACGATCCAATATAACATATCCAGCAACACATAACATCACATGTCATCAACGTAAGTAAATATGCGCATCCCAATTGTCGTTGACATATAGCAACGAAACCGGCGATAACACATATTACACTTACGGTCGCAGAAAATAAAGTGTAAAACTACAACATTTGGAATCAACAATCTCTTTAAACATCGTAAATCCGAAATATCACATACTTCGCATTTCATGCCTCACTATATGAATTCCACATATTGTATCACATTCCAGATAAATAGACAGTATTAAACTTTTCGATCGAATAATCAAATACCCAAGATTTCCTAAATAGCTCAACACTTGAGCGGAGTTCAAAAATTCCAGAATACGTCATAGTAGCAACGGTCCAGCCGTAGAAGGGTCAAGCCAACGCCTCACATGTGGCACGCCGTACTGCCCCAAACCCTAAGGTTCAAAAGGCAGTTCAAGACGGTCACATAATCGAGTTAAGGTTTGTTGTCTTCTAGAGGGTACATCGCGTTACATGCACGTTATTCCGAAAGATTTAAACTTAAGAAAAAATCCAACACTTGAAAGTTTTTCATGCCGGGGAATAATGAGTTAATGATATCCGTTCGAACATTTTAATAGTTTCTAAATATCCGGAAAACATAACAAAATTAAATATTTCGATCGAATCAGCGAATACAAAATAATCCCCAGAACACTCAACACTTGAGTCAAAATAAAAATACCCAGAAAATATAAATTACAGAAATAGAAATTACTGTGCAAAACCGAGTGCATGATTCCCCTTTACTGCCGCGGATCCGCGGCCCAAGAGCGGTACGGCCGAGGTTCCGCGGCGGCTTGTACGGTTCATCGTCTCGTTTTTCACTGTAATTCTTAGAAAACCCTGCTGAATTTTTTAGGTATTTTTAATTCAGAAAAAACACAGTTTTTAAAAAATGACCAGAGAGGGGGTTATTTCATCGATTCGGAGTTCGTTCGGAGTTTTAACTTCGTATACACGTTGCCTAATGCTCTAGCTAGGCTCTGATACCACTGTAGGGTTACTAGGCACTCTAACAAGGGTTAAGAAAGCATCATCCATGCCCGATTAAAATTTTAGCCGTGCCTAACAACCCTAAACAAGATCTTTTCTAGAAAATTAGGGTTTCACATGCAAGTAATTAGCATCTATGACTAAATGAATACGAAATACAACCATTGTAGATCAGTCCTTCACTTCATTAGCTCCTTGTTGAAGTCCCTTCACTGCGATCATGGTTCTCTCGGACTCTTGCATGGCTTCACGAGGCAAAGGAGCGTCCTTGCTTGAAGTCTTCGAGGCCGAAGATGATCTACGTCGAGGAGATGCCAACTCAAGCTTCTACTTCACTAACTAGAGAATTAATGAAGCAAACACCCTAAACTAAAGTGCTAGTCTAGTAGAGGATGGAGAAATAGGAAGTGGGTTCACTTTAGAATTTAGTTTCTCACAATGTTTCTCACTTTGGATCAAACCCTAGAGAGCTTTTTAGCTCAAGGAAAAAGATGAAGAAAATAATATGAGAAGAGATAATGATCATGTGAGAAAGCTAACCATGGTGAGTGAGTATCATATACTAACTCATGTAGAGACATAACCATGGCTAATCCTTATGGTTGGGTTAACAAATATCCATAGTAAAAACAAACTTAGTGGACTTAGTCAATGCATCCACAAGCTTCCACAAGCTTCATGCATTTTGCTAATCCTCCACTAATTTTGTAATTACTTTAAATATTAAAACCCAACATAATAAATAGCATGCTGTAAGTCTCATACACCCAAGTCATGTGTATCATCAACCATGATACAAAATGAAAACACATTTTTAATATATATCACATATATATTAAAGTTGTGCACATGTGAGGGAAAAAAATCCTTAAGTGAACAAGTGTTACTTAATATAAACTAGTATATCTAATATACAATTATATACTAAATTATTAAATCAACTCTTGACTTAATAATCCGGTCATATCTCATATAACCGACTAACATCTATTGTATTGACTTATCGAATCAACACTTGATTCGATAACCCGGCTATATCATATATAACCGACCGATACAAAAAGTTGCGAGAATAGAAACGGTATCACATGCATGCATTATTCTCGGTCCCGCACATATCACATACGTTCTCCTATTTCGTTTTTCCTGAGCCAGTAAAACCTCTATGTAGGACTCTAAAGACTCGTCAATACGCCGGCAGTAGGTGATGATCACATCAAGCACCCACAAGCCGTCAGCGATAATAAATGGACGTAACGGCCACCCGGGTATTGAGCGATCAGAAGATCAGCAAGCAAGCCCGCTCTAACTCCTGTAAAAGCCTGCCGGTAACACTTCCCGTACAGTCCGGTCTCCTCGTCTGATATGTCACATATCAAGTCTAGGGGTGGTAAATGTCAGACCCCAATAACCGATAAGTCGTGCCGATATGAGGCCCAAAACGGGTCAAGAAACTACTGGTAACTCTTAACAGTAAATCTCTATATCAGCTCTGGCCAGGGACTTCCCTGTTATGGCCAATCGAGCACAGCAGAACATAAACCCCCAATACCGGGAGAGACGAAACCCTTCCTATCGCTCATTGACTCCATGTGACTCAGGACTGTACCCATAAACCACCGTTTTGCATGCCCTCATGGACAAGGTAAGGTAGAAATCAAAGCACAGTGGCAATCACACAAGACTCTATGACTATCTTGGGTCTACAGACTAACCTGCACAGGTGTCACCAGAGAACTGTCATCTGACATGAGCTATAATACCATCTGGGAGTTCTCGGCGAGTCCGTCCGGTGTACCCAGTCATGACTGAGCACCCGTATACCATCTCTGATGTCAAACACCAATGGATATGGGATCATCCATCGCCCATCCCATGGGTCGAGAAGCGTATACGCTAGTCTACTCTGGTATATCGATGTCCTGTCTCGATATACCTACGACTAGAAACATTAAAGGATGTACTTATGGGCTACTCTGTCCCCACTAGTATGATCTACATCATAGTCCAGATAGTCAAGTACACATCCTAAGGGCTTTACCAACATGTAACTATAAGACAGTATCAAGAGACAAGTATACATGTTAAGATAAAGAGCAACCAGATAGCATACTATCATGTCGAGCAAGAAAGTCCTCTCTATATATGTCCAAGCATCCAATATAATATACATCATCTGTACAATACTGGCCTGTAGGGCATACATACAACTAACAGTCACTACACAATAGGGTTGCTGCATCATGATATACATATTGTACCTACATAGATAACTGGTTTTATTGGGAAATTGGGAACCGCATGTTATATTTTAAAAACTGGAATCATTTAAAAGAGCGGTTTTCCCTTAATATGTCATATCACTGTTCCATGTTGCACGATACAGATATGCTTGCATTTCTATTATATGTCGCATACAACATGCTTTATGATTTTACACATTGAGATATGTTGTTTTCATGAGATTTCTGGATTTGAGAACCGTGGCTATTTCAAAATATAGTATGTACTGTTTTAAAAACCCGGTTTCTCTTGATATGATATTTTAGTGCGTCCACCATGCGTTTTCTCGGTTCTGAGACGTGTGATATGTGAAACCCGATTCGAGGAGGCGGATGATTCCGTTTGTGGATACATGGTGGACCCGGTATGGTACCCCGAGGCAAGAAAGGGATGCTGTGTATACAGACGGTGAGCTTGGCAGAGGGACTACTACCTACCGGTGATTGGTTGGACCTGGCGGTTATCCGGAGGATAATGACCAGAGACGAGAGATGGATACGGGCCGACCCGTACTGCCGGGGCCGAGGGCCGATTGCGCAGACGGAGCCCGTGGGCTGATCCGGACTGACGGAGCCCGAGATATGAGGATTTACGTGTCGATGCTGGACACGGGTTTCATGATGTTTTCGGGTGTCGATGTTGGACACACAGGTTTTATGATTTCGATGTGTCGCGAGGGACACCGTTGATTTATATCCTCATACTTACTTGCATACAGACATTGATTATATTGTTGGATTATATCCGCATGCATATAGGTATTGATTACATTGTTAGCACATATACGACCCGGTCACCCTAGTTATCATAGTATTACCTGTATGATATAATTGACCTAGGAGTCGTTGTTTATTCGATTTCTACTTGTAGATGTTTTTCTACTCACGAGTTGGCAACTCAGCCCCGTTGTGCCACAGTTCTTGCAGGTTGACCGCATGGATCTGTAGCGGCATCGCTGGCACATAGCTTCATTTGGGTGTTTTGCATCGGTAGGTGGGACATTTGTATCGTACCCACTCTTGTATTTATATTTCATATTGTATCTAGTTAACTCCATCAATCAAAATTAGTAAATTGTGTAAGTAATGAGACTTAGTGAGATTGTGGTTGCGAGACTTTGAGCGAAGGGTTTTCCGCTACTTGTGGTTTTTATGTCTTGCGTGGTTGTGATCCGTCGTTTGGCGAAGAGCTAGATCCCACTTGGGGAAGCCTTTATTATTATTATGTATTTGTGGTTTTGGATCAAAAAATACAAAGGAGGTGCTACCCAAATTTTTAAAAGACGAAACATGTTTTCAAACTAGAAATTTTCACTTGCATTTTTATGTCCCTTTTCTATGCATTAAGAAAACTTGATTTCCTTATACCTTTATTTCAAAACTTCACCTTTTTTATTTTCTTAAAAAGATTTAGATTTCTGGGTTTCAGCTTACTTGAATTACGTTACGCCTTTAGACGTTGTGTGATTTATGTGCTGGTCACGAGCTAATATTTCGGGTCGTGACAAAGTTGGTATCAGAGCGTTAGGTTTAACCTTGGTTCGAGTCTATGTTTGTAACATTTCCAAATAATAAAATATTATTTTTGGGAATTTTTATATTTTAATATTATTTTATTGAATATTTTAATAATTCGGTATAATTAAATACAAATAAATGGGGAAAGATTTTGGAAAATTATGGAAAATTCTAAAATAGGGTAGATTAGAGAATTATGCCATTTCTAAGTTTAGTTGAATAGTTTTATGCTAATTTAGTGCTAATCGCGATTAAAAATCGCTAATCGGTTTTTTAGCATTTTTGTGCAAAACATGCACATATCATTCTTTTTCACACTTGTGCATTTTCTTGCCATGGTTCACTTTGGGTTTACTATTCTTGTGAGAAGGAATTTTGGAGAGAAAGAAAAAGAAAAGAAAAAGGATTATTATAATGAGGTATGGGTGAGAGAGAGAAGGGTTACCTTTGACTTGGACTTAGCCATTCCTCTTGTTTCTTCAACTCATTCCCCTCTCCCTCTTCCTCTTCAGCTACTGCTGCTGCCCTAGCTCATTCTCCCCCTCTTCAACTCCTCAAATCACTATGAAAATAACTCCAAACCCTACTCTCATTTCATTAAAAGTGTGCACAAGCTCAAGATCTACACATTGGACCAAGGAAGCAAGGATTTTGGCCACTAGGGGCAACTCAAGAAAATTCTTGAGTTTCCAAATGAGGTATTTTCTAGATCATTAACTTAGTTTAGCATTTCCTTTACCCCCATGTTATGATTGAACCGATATTGTGTGATTTTGGTGACTTGAGGAAAAACCTAGTTAGGGTTGTGAAGAATTTTGTGTTGTATTGTGAAACTAAGCTCAGTAGAGGTTATACTATCATCCTAGTACATGAATTGAGACCCTAACCTGAGAGTTGAAACCCGAAATATGGATTTAGAAACCGATATCGGTGAAATCGTGGAATCTTTGAAGGGTATATTGAATCTGCTATCACCCGAGACATCCTAAATTAAAATTGATTGGACAGTGACATGTGCAGGCACCCAGAAAGCTACCACCAAGACCCCAGCCCCTAACTCCCAACCTTGGCCGCAGATTTATCCCGTTTGGCCGCAAATTGCGGCCTGAACCCCACCAAACTTGCTCGTTTTGGTTTTGGTGTTCCCTTATCTGTAGATTAGGCTCTTGGTATATATAGATTTGTCTAATTGGACCTAGGGTGAAATCTGGAGCATATTTCCTAAGTTGCTGTTTTGGATTCGTGTTTCCGTATTCCGTATTTTTAATTCTGAATTTGTGTCTTATGTTTTACCTCGACTAATTGGCGTTTATACGACGATATCGAGGATTGATAGATGGTTTTGAAGGCGTGCCGTGGGTTCTAACCTATAGGTCCCTTATTGTATCGTTTTGGGGTTTCGTGTGCGGTGTTAGCTTTGATTTAGTTTTAATACGCATTTACGATACTTTGATGTGTAGATACCCCATGAAGACTTCGGGAAGATAAGCAAGCGCGTGGCGACATCCACAATTGAAGACGCAAGGTGAGTAGATTATATCTACTGGGGGAAGTCGGGTGGATGGCGTATAGTAACCCCGCAATCCGTAGTTGATATACTATATATTTATGACAGTTTTAGTGTGTCGCTTTGTGTTAGGTGTATTAGGGATAGTTTAGGATTAGAAGCTACTAGTGTAGTTCATAGTCGCGAACCCTCAAATTGAATTACACCTACATGCACCCCTTGCATATTCATATACTTGCACTGTGTTTGATGATATTGGATGACATTGGAGATGAGTCGATGATGTTGGGCTTTGTGCCGCGAGATCGGCGTTTGATATGATTCGTATTTGGGATACGATATGTGATCTCTAGCAGGCCTTTGGACGTGTGCTTACACACACAGTATATTGATAGTATCAGTTGTACTAGACTTAGATCGGTACCTCAGATTATGTGACATGATGATGATGATACCAAATAATTGATGAGAGGAATGTGATTTTGACCCGTACCCAGCTATTGGGATGCCGTACGACGATTTACCGTACGAGCTTTATATTGATGATAGATCCGCACTCATGACTTGAGGATGTCATATGATATACTGTATCGTACGCGATGCTACTGAGGCAGGATCACCGACTACTATATATATACATATCGACTCAGATTTAGGTGGTTTCCATACCCCTCCTGATTGACTTGATACTTAGATCTGTAGTTTGCATAGTATATTCTTCACTGGGGTGTTGATTATTGGATTTCCGCATATTCATACTATTCACATTGCCTTGCATATGTTTATTGCTATATTATCATCATGCTGTTAGGACACCAGCACCATTATCGATGATACGTATGTTCCACGTACACTATTTTGCCGGCTCACACACTTCATCATCGATAATTGCTATGCCACTACACTATAGTACTGTTGCATTCATGATATGATTCTTGCATGGCATAATGTACACTTATACCTGTATACAAACATAGATGATTCTGACATGATTAGAGATTTGGGAACCGCAAGATGTTCTTCAAACTGATTCGTTTTAAAAGAACGGTTTCCCTCGACATGTGCACATTACTGTTCCATGTTGCATGACTTCTGATATGCTTACCTTTCTTTACATGTCGCATACATCATGTTTTGATTATACGCATTGAGATATGTTGTTTCCATGATATTCCTGGATTTGGGAACCGTGGGTATTTCAAAAGAGAATATATCATTGTTTTAAAAACCCGGTTACCCTTGATATGATATTTCAGTGCGTCCACCATGTGTTTTCTCGGTGCTGAGAGCGACATGTGAAACCCGATTCGAGGAGGCGGATGAGGCCGATTGCGGGTACATGGTGGACCCGGTATGGTACCCCGGGGCGAGAACGGTTTCGCTGTGTAGTAGACGGTGAGCATGGCAGAGGGATTACTACCTACCGATGATTGTATTTGAGCTCGGCGGATATCTGGAGGATACCGACCAGAGTTGAGAGATGGACATGGGCTGACCCGTACTGCCGGGGCCGAGGGCCGATACCGCAGACGGAGCCCAGAGATGGACATAGGCTGACCCGTACTGCCGGGGCCGAGGGCCGATACTGTAGATGGAGCCCCATATGGACGAGGATTTACGTGTCGATGCTAGGCACGGGTTTCATGATGTTTTTCCTGTAAGTGCACGGCGGCGTCCCGGCCTCCATCCCGAGGCCAAAATGCAGAAGCGGTGATATACTTAAAATTTTCATGAACTGGCACCACCGCGCACTAATACCCGGATCGAACCATTAACTAGTCCTAGCTAAATACAAGATGGGGAAGAGAAATATACCGAGTGATCCGAGTCCTCCGGTCTTCTCGTCGTCGTCCCGATCTCCCGCGGAATGTCCGGTCTCCACCTCGTCGCCGGAAGGGCACCACGTCGCCTGCTTCTTTTACGGGCTCCCACCTCTATACCGAGGCAACTCGGGCACGAAGCTGGCTAGTCGACGTACCCAAGGTTTGCTGCAGAATGTGTAGTGCTCAAGTCTCATTTGGGGTTGTAGGAATTGCCATATTGGTGGAGGTATGAACTATCTTTTTGGAGAGGAGCAAAAATGATTTTTTCCAAGCCAAATGAGTGTAAATCCCTACACCAAAAATTAGGACAGCTCACTAGAGGAATGTTAGTTGTATGTATGCCCTAGAGGCCAGTATTGTACAGATGATGTATATTATATTGGATGCTTGGACATATATAGAGATGACTTTCTTGCTCGATATGATAGTATGCTATCTGGTTGCTCTTTATCTTAACATGTACACTTGTCTCTTTGAACTGTCTTATAATTACATGTTGATAAAGCCCTTAGGATGTATACTTGACTACCTGGACTATGATGCAGATCATACTAGTGGGGACATGGTAGTCCATAGGTACATCCTTCAAGGTCCCTAGTCGTAGGTGTATCGAGACGGGGCATCGATATACCAGTGTAGACTAGCGTATACGCTCCTCGACCCATGAGATGGGCGATGGATGATCCCATATCCATTGGTGTTAGACATCAGAGATGGTATATGGGTGCTCAGTGGAGACTGGGTACACTGGACGGACTCGCCGAGAACTCCCAGATGGTATTATACCTCACGTCAGATGGCAGTTCTCAGGTGACACTTGTGCAAGTTAGTCTGTAGACCCGAGATCGTCATAGAGTCTTGTGTGATTCCCACTGTGCTTTGATTTCCACCTTACCACGTCCATGAGGGCATGCAAAACGGTGGTCTTTGGGTACAGTCCCGAGTCACATGGAGGCAATGAGCGATAGGAGGGGTTTCGTCTCTCCCGGTATTAGGGGTTGATGTTGCGCTGTGCTCGATTGGCCGTAACAGGGAAGTCCCTGGCCAGGGCTGATCAGAGATTTGCTGGTAACTGTTACCAGTAATTTCTCAACCCGTTATGAGCCTCACATCGGCACGACTTATCGGTTATTGGGGTCTGACGTTTACCACCCCTAGACTTGATATGCGACATATCAGACGAACAGACCGGACTGTACGGTAAGTGTTACTGGTTGGATTCACAGAAGTGTGAGCGGGCTGGCTCGTCGATCTTCTGATCGCTCAATACCCGGATGGCCGTTACGTTTAGCAGACCGCTTGCGGCTTATTGGTGCTTGATATGATCATCATCTGCTACCGGCGTATTGACGAGTCTTTAGAGTCCTACACAGAGGTTTCCTGGCTCAAGCGAAACGAAATAGGAGCGCATATGAGATATGTGCGGGACCGAGAATAATGCGTGTATGTGATACCGCATTTCATTCTCGCGATGAATGTTTCGATTGGTTGTATGCGATATGACCTAGTTATCGAATCATTGATTCGATAAATCGATACATTGTATACTAGTCGGTTATGTGCGACTTGACCGGATCATTGAATCAAATGTTGTTTTAATGATTTAATGTATAATTATATATTTGATATATTACTTTGCATTAACTAGTATTGGTTCACTTTAAATGGATTTTCTCACTTGATGTGCAAGTTGTATATGTGATATACTTTTATGCACATGTTTGTATCATGTTTGATGATACTTGCTCATTTGGTTAAGTGTATAGAATTAAACCATGGTTAAGTTGATGATTAGGGTTTTGCTTATTCATTTATTTATTTATTTGTTTATTTATTTATTTGGAGAAGATTATGATGAGAATGGTGGCTTTCTTTGTTTCTAGTTGAAGCTTCATGAAGCTTTGACTTTGTAACCATTCTTGTCTTCATGCTTAACCCTAACCCTTCCAAGTAACCATGGTCAATTCCCTACACTCTACCTTAGTTTGTATATGATAAGTATTCATTTTACTTTTCAATTTTAATCAAGACTTATCATATTCTAGCTTCATCTTCTTCTTCATCTTCAAAGAAAAAGCTTAAGTCCATTAATGGCAACTTGAGCTAAAGTGTGAGAAATCCAATTCTAAGTGAACCCACCTCCTATTTCTTCACCCTCTACCTCTTGCCAAGTAGTATAGGGTGTTTTCTTCATAAGTTTCACAACTTGGTGAAGTTGGAGCTTGAACTTGTGATGCCTCGACGTAGATCATCTTCGGCACGAAGCCGACGACCTAGCACGCCTATTTCTCCGATGAAGCCGACGATTGAGTTCGGGATTCAAGACGGACAGCGAGAGGACGCCTACGTGGAGCTAAGGAAGTGGAGAAACGGATCTACAAAGGTTGTAGCCTCTCTCCTTTAGTTAAGTTGTTAACTAGTTTCGTTTTTCGCCTAAACTCTAGTCAACGATCCGTATTAGGTTTTCTCGGCACCCGTAAAATTTGAAATTGGCATGGTTGATGCCTTGTGAGACCTCTTGAGAGTGCCTAGGAACCCTACAGTGGTATCAGAGCCTAGCTAGAGCCTTAGGAGAAGTCTAGACGACGTTTGAAACCCGATCGAACCGAAACCCTAATTCCCGATATGCTCTCTGGACTTTTTCTAAAATCTGGGATTTTTCCATATTAAAAATGCTTAAAAAATTCAGCAGGGAATTCTAAGAATTAAGATGCAAAATTTATCCCATGATCTGCTAAGGGCGCGGCGGAACCGCGGCAGAAGCCTGGCTTCTGCGGCGGTTCCGCGGCCATCTGATGACATCATCTGTCCATTTTTGCACAGTAATTCCTATTTTATTATGCTGAATTTTCTGGGAATTTTTAATTTGACTCAAGAGTTGAGTGTTCTGGGGTTGTATTGGGAATCGACGATTCGATCGTATTATCAAACCTTGTCTATGTGGCTTTCCGGATATTTTAGAATATGTTAAAAGGTTCGACCGGATATAAATACCCAACTTTTCCCCTGCCGGAAAATTTCCAAGTGTTGGATCTTTCTGTGGTTTAAGGACGTTCTAAGTAGTGCAAGTAATGCGATGGTCCCACTAGAAGACAACAAACCTTAACTCGATTATGTGACAGTCTTGAACTGCCCTTTGAACCTTCGGGTTTGGGGCAGTACGGCATGCCACATGTGAGGCGTTGGCTTGACCCTTCTACGGCTGGACCGTTGGTACTGAGGCATAAAGTGAATGTCTTTGAACCTATTTCATGTGTTGAACGGTTTCGGGAAAATTTGGGTGTTCGAATGTTCGATCGGAAAGTTTAATATTTTCTATTTATCCGGAATGGGATACAATAATTGGAATTCACAAACAGTTATGAGATAACTGAATGAATGTTATAAATCTAGCGGTTTAGTCTCACTTGATATTGAAAAGAGTTTTCGATAATGAGACTAAAATGCGGGGTTTATAATTGTTAGGCATGTGATGTCTAAGTATTTCATTTGATTAGGCATGCGATGTCTAAAGAGCTTGCGAATTCCAACTGTTGTAGTTTTACACTTTCTTTTCTATGACCGTAAGTGTAGTATGTTGATATCGCCGGTTTCGTTGCTATACGTCAACGGCAATTAGGGTATGCATACTTACTTACGTTGATGACATGTAATGTTATGTGTTGCTGGATATGTTATATTGGATCGTCGTGTTTGAATAGCCGGGGTTTTTTTTATGTGAGATGAGTGTTTTTCCTTTTCATTCATGTAAAAACTTGTATGTAATATTCTTTTATTGGGACACTTCCAGGTAGCGGAAGATGTTACCGTTGATGTATATTATTTACTTTTCCGCATTAGGATAGACCCAAGGAGGGGAGCACAAGTAACCGGCTTCTAGGGTCCAGTGGAAGACCATCTCGAGGAGTCGAGTCCGGGTCTCCTAACCCTAGAATTGGTAGGGTTGCTTTCCGCTCTCGTAGGGGTCTAGGGGTGTGGGATTGGCTATTCATCACGACCGTGGAATCCATGTTTTATACTGGCTCGTATTGAAAACACGGACGTCCTAGTATATCCAATGTTTCATATGTTTCTTCTGCTGCGATATCTGTGATGTGATCATGTGATGTTCTGTGATAGATACTTTATATAGTATATATGATATATTATATAGACGTTACTTATGTTTTACACCCGCGCTAGCCCTGCCCTGCTCTGTCGTTAGTTACCTAACCTAACGGTGCACGAGGGGACATCGAGGCGAATGCGGATGGCATAAGTGTACGTCGTATTTATCTGTGATGTTTAGGTACTTAAATGATGGGACTTCATTAATGTGATTAATGAAAGAAAAGAAACCTAAGATGTTGTGGAATCAAATTTTAAACAAAACAGGTAGCTACAGTTCTTGCTTTGCATAGCGGTATATATGATGTACCCTGCACCTTATTCGATGAGGAAAGGAACGAGATCCCTTTACTGGGAGTGACTCCTTTAGCAATAACTGGCAGATGCTGCACACTCGGTTTGCTTTTGATTGTTTTTTACTTTTGCTTTGCACAGTGATATATATGATATATCCCACACCTCATTCGACGAGGAAAGGACCGACGATCCCTTCACCGGGAGTGACTCCTTTAGCAAAACTAGAAAAGCCTCAAAATCACTCCATTTCAAAACTTCATTTGATTCTACAACGATATCAAGTTCATTACGCAATAGGTTTTCAGAAAAACCTGCCGTAGCCCTCCGTCATTTCAGATATGAACTGTTTAGTATTCGTGCTGCGTTTGTTGGCCTTTGTCAAGGCGTAGTGTGCGGTAGCTGAATAGTGCTTATCTGCTTATGCATGTGATGCAGATTGTTTCAGGGTAGTCGTACGACCTTGTTGGCCTTTGTCAAGGGTCGTGCGGGTGGGTTTGATTCAATCAAGAAATGACGGGTTGAACTTGACTAGCATCCTATGATTTGTTGGCCTTTGTCAAGGTCATAGGACGCTAGGGGCAAAATATTATCGGGAATTTCAAGTGTTGAAATTTGCAATGAGATTGCATACCTTCTATGAGATAGTTGGATCCCGATACCCACTGCGAGTAAGAGTTACTCCTGGGAGAGTTTTACACATTACAATTAGCCGATCAAGTAGGTGTCTAGAAAGGGGTCAACGGGGTTACGCCTCTGGGAAAACGAGGTTTACATTAATTAGGTTCGTGCGAAAGCACGGGGGACCTCCCTCAAAGTACCGACACTGGCCTGGCTGAAAGATCGACGAAGTTGTAGGGTGTAATTAATCCCGGCTAGTCTTTCCTTTTAGGGTTTGAAGGAAGATTTGATAAAAACCAGTGGGAGCCATCCTGATTAGATAAGATAATAACCAATCTGATCTTGCACGAGCATACGCTAAAGTGTTTTCTTCTCTCTCTCTCTCCAGGTAGCTACCATGTCAGGCCCTAATCAAGATAATAATATGGATGTATTGACCGAACCCGCATGTTATACAGTGCTGGGGAACGTTGGTTCCGTTCTTTCCTGTAAGAGTTATAGGACTGAACAGGATATAGGGGAATACCAGGATTCCCATGCCACCCGATTGAAGAAAGTACATGTTGATGCATTTTCTTCGGGTGTGTTCGTTACAGAGAACTATTTCTCCATTTGCTCCACGTCCTGGGTATTAGATACCGGGTCAGGATCCCATATATGTAATCAGTTACATGGGCTTAGGAAAGGTAGAGAGCTTGGAGAAGGTGATAAAGACATTAGAGTTGGAAATGGTGCAATTGTTGCAGCTAAGACTGTCGGGGAATATCACCTTGCATTACCAACTGGTAATACATTGGTTCTGAACGAATGCTATTACATGCCGAACCTGATATGCAACATTATATCGGTTTCTTTGTTGAGCAAAGAGGGATATAATTTTGTATTACAGGACAATGTTATGAACATTTTCCGTAACCAAAAGTTGGTTGGATCAGGCATGTTGTGCAATGGCATTTATGTTCTAAATCAATCAACAGTTCTGAGCATAACAAACACACACAAGAGGAAGAGTTCAGAACTGAACGAATCCTTCTTGTGGCATTGTAGACTGGGTCACATCAATGCGACACGATTAGCTAAGTTGCATAAGGATGGATATTTAAATCCGTTTGAATATTCATCTTATGACACTTGCCAATCATGTCTCAAAGGCAAGATGACCAAACTCCGTTTACGGGACACGGAGAAAGAGTTACCGAACTCTTGGGACTGATACATAGTGATGTATGCGGTCCCATGTCTACACATGCCAGGGATGGTTCTTCGTACTTCATTACATTCACTGACGATCTCTCTAGATTCGGATATGTGTTCCTGATGAAACACAAATCAGAAGCTTTTGAGAAATTTAGAGAATATAAAAAGAAGTCGAGAACCAAACCGGAAAAAGTATTAAAATCCTTCGATCTGATCGAGGAGGAGAATACTTAAGCAATGAATTCCTGGACTTCCTAAAAGAGAATGGGATTCTCTCTCAGCTGACTCCTCCATATACACCACAGCACAACGGTGTATCAGAACGGAGGAACCGCACCCTATTAGATATGGTGCGCTCTATGATGAGCACAGCTGAGTTACCTATTTCCTTCTGGGGTTATGCGCTGGAGACAACAGCATACCTATTGAATCAAGTTCCATCTAAATCTGTACCTACCACACCATATGAGATATGGAGTGGGAAGAGACCATGTCTTAAACGAGTTAAGATATGGGGTTGCCCGGCCTATGTCAAAAGGCAAAATCCGGACAAACTCGAGGCACGGTCAGTTCTATGAAAGTTTGTGGGATATCCCAAACATTCACATGGATATCTTTTCTACCATACAGAGGAACAAAAAGTGTTTGTTTCTCGACATGCCACCTTTTTGGAAAAGGAATTTCTTGCAAAAGAAATTAGTGGCGATAAGGTAGAACTGGAAGAAATTCCGGCTACACAAACTCAAACTGAAGATTTAGTGGAACCAGAGGATTCAGTAGCTCCCGACGAACCTCAACCTCTCCGCCGATCTAGTAGGGTTCCTCACCAACCTGAGAGATACTACGGTTTTCTCATGGATGGTGGCAGCGAGGATTGCATCATGGAGGATGATGACCCAACTAACTTCGAGCAGGCCATCACGAGTAAGGACTCAGTGAAATGGCTGGATGCTATGCGGTCCGAGATGGAATCCATGTACACCAACAAAGTATGGACTTTGGAAGTTGCTCCTGAAGGGGTAAAACCCATTGGGAGCAAGTGGATCTTCAAGAAAAAACTTGGTGTAGATGGGAAAGTGGAGACTTTCAAAGCTAGACTTGTTGCAAAGGGTTTTCGTCAAAGACCAGGTGTGGACTATGACGAAACCTTTTCTCCAGTGGCTATGCTTAAATCCATCCGGATCATGCTTGCCATCGCTGCATATCATGATTACGAAATCTGGCAAATGGATGTTAAGACCGCCTTTCTAAATGGTGATTTAGAAGAGTGCGTGTACATGACTCAGCCAGAGGGCTTCGTAGACAGTGGGAGCAGCGGGAAGGTGTGCAAGCTGCTTAAATCCATTTATGGATTAAAGCAAGCATTGCGGAGTTGGAACATCTGCTTTGACGTCGTTATCAAAGAGTTTGATTTCGTCAAAAATCCAGATGAACCTTGTATCTACAAGAAGGTGGCGGAGAGTAAGGTTGTCTTCCTCGTATTGTACGTGGACGACATACTCTTGATAGGAAATGATATTCCTATGCTGCAATCGGTCAAGCTCTTCTTATCACAAAGATTCTCAATGAAAGATCTTGGTGATGCCTCCTGCATATTGGGAATTTGGATCTATAGAGATAGATCCAAACGGATATTGGGATTGTCCCAATCCAGGTACATTGACACCATACTAAAGTGGTTTAGTATGGAAGAATCCAAGCGTGGGAACTTGCCCACGATCTCTGGAGTCACTCTCTCCAAAGAGATGTCTCCCAAGACTGATTTGGAGAGAGCTCGCATGCAAGGGATACCCTATGCTTCGGCTGTAGGCTCTATCATGTATGCGATGCTATGTACCAGACCCGATGTAGCATACTCACTAAGTGTAGTGAGCAGGTATCAAGCTGATCCTGGAGAGAGTCACTGGACAGCTGTGAAGAGCATTCTCAAGTACTTACGAAGGACTAAAGAGATGCTCTTGGTGTATGGTAACGTAGAACTCCAAGTGGAGTCCTTTACCGATTCGAGCTTCCAGAGTGATAAGGACGACTCTAAGTCGCAGTCGGGATTTGTCTATACCCTTTACGGAGGGGCGGTTAGCTGGAAGAGTTCCAAGCAGGAAACCGTGGCAGAGTCGACGATGGAGGATGAATGCATCGCTGCCAACGATGCTGCTAAAGAGGCTATCTGGATCAAGAAGTTCATTACTGAACTTGGAGTGGTTCCATCCATTGAGCATCCAATACCTTTGTATTGCGATAACAATGGAGCGGTGGCTTTGGCCAAGGAACCCAGGTCCCATCAGTGATCCAGGCATATTCTGAGGCGGTATCACTTGATCCGGGAGATAGTTGATCGCCGGGAGATCGAGGTCAGGAGGGTTGACACAAAGAACAACACGGCGGATCCACTCACGAAGGCCATTCCCCAGATACAGTTTGAGAGACTCTTCGGGATGCTCGGTATGCGATACTACAGCAGCTGGCCCTAGTGCAAGTGGGAGATTGTTAGTTGTATGTATGCCCTAGAGGCCAGTATTGTACAGATGATGTATATTATATTGGATGCTTGGACATATATAGAGATGACTTTCTTGCTCGATATGATAGTATGCTATCTGGTTGCTCTTTATCTTAACATGTACACTTGTCTCTTTAAACTGTCTTATAGTTACATGTTGATAAAGCCCTTAGGATGTGTACTTGACTACCTGGACTATGATGCAGATCATACTAGTGGGGACATGGTAGTCCATAGGTACATCATTCAAGGTCCCTAGTCGTAGGTGTATCGAGACGGGGCATCGATATACCAGTGTAGACTAGCGTATACGCTCCTCGACCCATGAGATGGGCGATGGATGATCCCATATCCATTGGTGTTTGACATCAGAGATGGTATACGGGTGCTCAGTGGAGACTGGGTACACTGGACGGACTCGCCGAGAACTCCCAGATGGTATTATACCTCACGTCAGATGGCAGTTCTCAGGTGACACTTATGCAAGTTAGTCTGTAGACCCGAGATCGTCATAGAGTCTTGTGTGATTCCCACTGTGCTTTGATCTCCACCTTACCACGTCCATGAGGACGTGCAAAACGGTGGTCTTTGGGTACAGTCCCGAGTCACATGGAGGCAATGAGCGATAGGAGGGGTTTCGTCTCTCCCGGTATTGGGGGTTGATGTTGCGCTGTGCTCGATTGGCCGTAACAGGGAAGTCCCTGGCCAGGGCTGATCAGAGATTTGCTGGTAAGTGTTACCAGTAGTTTCTCGACCCGTTATGAGCCTCACATCGGCACGAATTATCGGTTATTGGGGTCTGACGTTTACCACCCCTAGACTTGATATGCGACATATCAGACGAACAGACCGGACTGTACGGTAAGTGTTACTGGTTGGATTCACAGGAGTGTGAGCGGGCTGGCTCGTCGATCTTCTGATCGCTCAATACCTGGATGGCCGTTACATTTAGCAGACCTCTTGCGGCTTGTGGGTGCTTGATATGATCATCATCTGCTACCGGCGTATTGACGAGTCTTTAGAGTCCTACATAGAGGTTTCCTGGCTCAAGCGAAACGAAATAGGAGCGCATATGAGATATGTGCGGGACTGAGAATAATGCGTGTATGTGATACCGCATTTCATTCTCGCGATGAATGTTACGATTGGTTGTATGCGATATGACCTAGTTATCGAATCATTGATTCGATAAATCGATACATTGGATACTAGTCGGTTATGTGCGACATGACCGAATCATTGAATCAAATGTTGATTTAATGATTTAATGTATAATTATATATTTGATATATTACTTTGCATTAACTAGTATTGGTTCACTTTAAATGGATTTTCTCACTTGATGTGCAAGTTGTATATGTGATATACTTTTATGCACATGTTTGTATCATGTTTGATGATACTTGCTCATTTGGTTAAGTGTATAGAATTAAACCATGGTTAAGTTGATGATTAGGGTTTTGCTTATTCATTTATTTATTTATTTATTTATTTATTTATTTGGAGAAGATTATGATGAGAATGGTGGCTTTCTTTGTTTCTAGTTGAAGCTTCATGAAGCTTTGACTTTGTAACCATTCTTGTCTTCATGCTTAACCCTAACCCTTCCAAGTAACCATGGTCAATTCTCTACACTCTACCTTAGTTAGTATATGATAAGTATTCATTTTACTTTTCAATTTTAATCAAGACTTATCATATTCTAGCTTCATCTTCTTCTTCATCTTCAAAGAAAAAGCTTAAGTCCATTAATGGCAACTTGAGCTAAAGTGTAAGAAATCCAATTCTAAAGTGAACCCACCTCCTATTTCTTCACCCTTTACCTCTTGCCAAGTAGTATAGGGTGTTTTCTTCACAAGTTTCACAACTTGGTGAAGTTGGAGCTTGAACTTGTGATGCCTCGACGTAGATCATCTTCGGTACGAAGCCGACGACCTTGCCCGCCCATTTCTCCGATGAAGCCGACGATTGAGTTCGGGATTCGAGACGGACAGCGAGAGGACGCCTATGTGGAGCTAAGGAAGTGGAGAAACGGATCTACAAAGGTTGTAGCCTCTCTCCTTTAGTTAAGTTGTTAACTAGTTTCGTTTTTCGCCTAAACTCTAGTCAACGATCCGTATTAGGTTTTCTCGGCACCCGTAAAATTTGAAATTGGCATGGTTGATGCCTTGTGAGAGCTCTTGAGAGTGCCTAGGAACCCTACAAGGAAGTGGCCGGCCATGCCAATGGGGGGGAGAATGAGAGTATGTGAGGGAGTGTATCAATCAAAAGAATGAGAGTCTCTCATAATCCAAGAGAGAGAAAAAGCTATCATGCAAAGAAATGATCACTATGAAAGTCCAACACTCAAACAACAATCATCACACCCTTTCATCATAACCAACCATGATCATCAAGCATGATGACTTCAAAAAGGTCAAGCCATCATGAAAGAAGAAGTCAAAAGGTCAAGGGATGGTGCAACCATCATGATCCAACCAATATGCAAAAGACCCCCTTCCAAATGGCTTATTTGCACAAATGCAAATAAGCCCTCCTCCACCAAACTTCGGCCAATGAAGGATACAAAGAAATATGGCCGAAACGAAAAGCAAACTGGCAACTCCAGAAAACTGGTCCCGTAATAAATTACAGGAAAACCCCGCTACTGTGCATACACACCCGCATCTGTATTCCGACCGAAATACAAATGCAATGAGACAAAATCTACACTGTACTATACTAGGATCCGGCTTAAACCAAAGCCGGTTAGTAATATCCGTTCGATCCTGATCTGTGCAATACCGCACGTATCTGATCGAACCCTGCCATATATCCATACGGCCTATAGTACAAACTGTCCGATTCTGATCCGTGCAATACCGCACGTATTTGATCGGACCTTGCCATATCTCCATACGGCCTCTACAGCTTTTCGCCCGAAAGCTTGAGTAACTGAATGTGTGGTGGACTCTAAAGACTCGTCAACACCTTGGTTGTGGATTTAACCACTGGCACGTCAGAGGTATAAGCCAATACGTAACGGGCTACCAGGTATTGACCAAAAGGGACGTCGATGAGAGAACTCATCCTGACACCCTACTGAGCCTGTCAGTGACAATATCCGTACAGTCCGGTCCGTTCTTCTATGAGCATTGCATGGCGGGCCTAGGGGGTTGGTAAAAGTCAGACCCCCAAAAGCGGTACAAGTCGTGTCGGAGTGTAGCCCAGAACACCCTGAGATACTACTGGAATACCTACCAGTAAATCTCTTGCCTCGGCCGAGGGCTTCGTGTAATGGCTCTCCTAGACACAGCGCGACCTCACCCCCAATACCGGGAGAGACGAACCACTGAAGATCTGCTCACTGCCTCCATGTGCTCGGGACTGTACCCAACTAAAACCTGTTTGCACGTCTCCTTTGAGCGTGGTAGGGTAGTAATCAAAGTACAGTGGGAACTCACACGAGACAAATGACGATCCCCAGGTCGATGAACTAACCTGTACACATGTCACCAGGGAACTGCTATCTGACGTCAGGTATAAGACCAACTAGCATGTTCCCGGCGAGTCCTGTCCGGTGTACTCATAACCCAATGAGCACCTGTATACATCTTAGGTGAACCAACTGACACCAGTGGCTTGTGAGACCGGCCACCGCCCCTCGTCGGGGTCTCGACTGTATACACTAGTCTACTCTGGAGTATCGATGCCCAGTCTCGAAACTCCCACGACTAGGGACCTTTTAAGGATGTGTTTATAGACTGCCAGCTCTCAAGTATATGATCGCCCTCATACTGCTGGTGGTCAAGCAAGAATCCTAGGGGCTCTATCAACGTGTAATAGCGACCTGTCAGGTCACCTAAAGCAGTACACGATGATAAAGATAAACCAGATAGCATACTATCATCTCGAGTAAGACTGTCCTCCTGGGATAGGTCCTCCCTCAATCATTGCAATCACGTGACTGTGATCCAATAATTGACTCTGAGGGCACTATCTCCAACAATCTCCCACTTGCACTCAAGGCTAATTATTGCGATGTCGCATACTCACAGCCCGTGTGATACCGAACACCCAACTCCTCTACTAGTCAGTCTCACAAAACCCGTTTGCGAAACTATTGCGTTCGAGGAATAGCCTTAGTGAGTGGATCCGCCTTTATGTATCTTTCTATGTCTCTCTATATCTCAAGTTCGCGGAGAAACCCATCTCCCGAAATGAGCAATACCTGTCTTAGAATATGTCTGGATGTCTGATGGGACCTAGCTCATAAATGAACTCCAAATCCAAACTTCTTAGACTGTATCGTCAACTGAACTTAATCAGTATCCTGCGCCATGCCTCCCTCAGTATTGCCTTGGACCACCTGTCTAAATACTGTCCCTCGTCAGAAGGAAAAACTATAGCTCTGACAACCTCCTTGTCGTCCATATCACCTTGGAAGCCTGGAATGATAAATGTCTCCCGAATGAGGCTGTCGTTATCATATCCCTAGAACATCCACTTATGTTTTAAAATTGCTTCCGACTGCTTCTCCAGGATTGGATCAATGTCAACTTATTGCATCTAGTGCAAGAACAACATCTGGTGTGGTACTTGACATCTCATGATTGACTCAATTGCCTAAGCAAGTGATCTGCCAATCATGCAGATCCCTCTCCCCTTTAGTCTGTAAGACACCTTTAGAGAGGGTGACTCCATCACCTGCTGGTACACTACCGTACCAGGTGTCGTCCATTCTAAATACTCTTAGAATGCTGTCTAAGTACCCTGACTGGGAAACCACCCAAATCTAGATCTAAAACCATAGATCTAGTAACCAGTATGTCTGATATAATATACAAGTCCCATGTGGAGAAACCACTGTGTGACGACCAAAGTATAACCGATCGTAGTATAGGAGTTTCTTTTCCTACTCTGTGTATGTCATCCAAATTTCTTAGACAACACAACCTACTACCTTCTCAACAGATCCATCCCCTATTCTGATGATGTCAAACCTATGACTGTCACATCAGAAATTGATGATCTATCTCCGCTATATCTGCTTTAGTCTATAAATAGACATAAACTACTTATCCACCAATGCTTCCGCTGCTCCCACTGATTACGACAACCCTCTGGCAGAGTCATACAGACGTACACTTCTAAAGAAAGTTTAGAACGACGCTATACTCATCCTGCTGTCGGGTCTCGCAACCTGGAACAACAACAATGGCAAGTGTGGGTAAACAAGAACTTCCCTGTCACCGTCCTTGAGGCTACCGGAGTACCTCTCGGGTGCCTGAAGTTACCCACCGTATCTGCGGAGTGGCCAATGGAATGTCAAACCAGATTGAATCTTTAGGTTCCTATCAAATCTTCAGTAATCGTTTGTGGTTCTGGAATCACTTCCAGTTCTACCATACTCCCACTACTGTTTTTCTGAAGAAAAAAAACCATTTTTAATAAAAACTGTGGCGAGTCTAGAACAATATTTCTATTGATCTTCCAGATGGTAGAAAATCAACCCTCGTCATAGCCTGGGTCAACCCACAAACAGCCATTACAGAAACGTGCCATGATTTGTCCAGTATCTGGTTTTAATCATAAGCCGGACAACTCCCCGTATCTTAACAATGTTAAGATATGAACTGTACTATATCCAATATAGAACCAGAGGCACTGATTTAATTGAACCAGATTCAAATCATGCAGCTATCTCTAGTGCATGTCAACTAAATGGAAGGAGGCCGATCAGCGTTACTCAACTTAGGAATACTTCCAATTATGAGTAATCTGAAAGAGAAGCAAGTTCTCTTAATCATTACTATCAACTGAATACCATACTCAAGTATCTACATCTTCGATCACTTTGAAGAATCCCGATACTTGCAATACCTGGTTCTCTACTTTATTCAAATACCTATAACTTCTCAAAATTCGGACCCTGTGTTTCCATGAAACACTTGTCTAAAAACTAGAGAAGTCATAAGTAAACCGAATATAGTACGAGGACCAACCCCTCTGTCCTGATGGACCCTGGACAACATACAATACTCTGTATAAGTCCCTTGAGTCTGATAACTCATTCACTGTGTGTCGTAGGTTGAAAACTGTACCTTTGGTTATGAAGAATTACACCGTTGTTTAATGCTCCTTACCAAACCATCCACTGATAGGTAAATGTCATAGACATAATTTCAAAAAGGTATATCTCACTCTATAAAAATAGACGTACAGATATATCAATTTGAAATTGGTGCATAACAGCGGATATTCAAAACCAAATATTTGCCGTCCGGCAAACTACCCAGGTGATTTCCTCAAATATCACCGATTACAACGAATCCCGATATAATGAGGATGATCACCTAATTTCCACTAACCTACTCCCACTCATCATCTGTAAAACCATACAGATGTGAGAATCATACCTGGTAAATACATACCCTGGAGTAAGTATCTAATCGGGAAATCAGTTTTCTTTTAACATTACACAGTGAAACTGAAACATTGAAATGTTTCGATGGGGTATCCTGGTATTCCTAGTAATGCCTCTTCCATTATCCAGATTCACAACTGTAACAGTGTAATTCTTTGCCACCTCTCCAAATCCCTTTATATGTCTTTAGTCATTACCTTCTGCACTCCCTTTAGGCCAAATGGTTTTCTTCCTTCCCTACCGTTCGGCACCAGCCTATGGTTTGGAAGAAGAATATCCAATAAGCCTAATGGGTGTACTGTCCTAATCCTAGGATCACTCGCAATGCGAGAGAAGATGAAGATAAAAGACACCTGAATAAATCTTATTCCTATTTCTCCTGAACCAGAATCCATCCCCGAACTGGAACAAGTTCCTTTCGAGTTCGTATATAACCATACGATGGAGTATCCAATAAACTGTGGATCTTCGTAGTGATACGGAGTGTCCTGGAGAAATACAAAGGTGATTTTAGGATTGGCGAAGAAATACTTGGTTTGGTCGTGAATATCAGTCGCAGTTCACTTTGCCCTCTTACTAATCCCTTTATTTGTCTATACATAATACCTTCTGTACACCATCGTTAGGCTAATTGGTTTTCTTCATTCCCTACTGGTCGGCACCTGCCTATGGTTTGGAAGAAGACTATCCAATTTGCGTAATAGGTGTACTGTCTCCTAAACCAAGGAGCACTCGCAACCTGAGAGAAGGTAAAAAGAAAAGACAACTGAATAATCCTATCCGTTTTCTCCAGAACCGGAAACCATCCTCGAATAAATTCCTTCGAGTTCGTATCTAACCATACGATGGTTTTGTCCAATGGAAGTGGACGTTCGTAGCAATACGGGGTGTCCTGGAGATAAAAGGGTAAAAGTAGGAGTGGCAATGAGGTTAGCAACTCTGATAATCCAAAAGCCAGTGTTTAAGAAGGTTCGGTCAATTTTGGTCACTGAGTCATAGTCTTAGGGTCGGGTCAATGGTCGCTGCCAAAGAGAGAGATAAAAGAAACACTCAGCGTGCACTCTAACCTAGATCAGAATGGTTACCAATTTATCTAATCTGGAAACCTCCCACTGTACCGTCAAATTCTCCTCCAAACCTGACAGAAGAATTAGTCGGGGTCACTCGAGGAGTAAACTAACTCATCAGTGGAAATCGGGATCCAACTATCATCGCATGATTCCGTGACGGAATCCGCTCACGGTATCACACTCCAGAAGGTATGCGCATATCTGGCAAGTTTCAGTTTCTTTAGAAACTCCCGATGTGATTTTTACCCCATGCTCTTATGACCTTGACTTTGGCCAACAAATCATAAGTCACATGTCAAGTTCTACCCGACATTCTCCAGGTTGATTTGAATCCATCCGTACATACCCTTGACTTTGGCCAACAAGGCAGTACGACTGTTCCAAACCAACGCATCTATCTATGCTGCATATGAATACCCAACAGCTACCAAACACTGTGCCTTGACTTTGGCCAACAAACACAGCTTGAATACTATTGACCACCCATATGAAACGACGGAGGGCTATGAATGGTTTCTGGCGAAAACCTTTAACGTAATGAACTTGATATCGTCGAAGGAACGGATAGCTTTTAAAAATATAGTGACGAAAACCTTTGCTAAAGAGGTCACTCCCGGTGAAGGGATCTCAGCTCTTTCCCTGTAGAATGAGGTGCAGGATATTCCAACTGAATACCACGATGCAAAGCAAAAGTAATCGGCTATAGTGAAGTCATTGCCCTGACGCAAACCTTTTGTCCAAGGGGTCACTCCCGGTGAAGGGATCTCGGCCCTTGCCTTGTCGATTGAGGAGCAGGATATTCCAACTGAATATCACGATGCAAAACAAAAGTGAACGTCCTTGCAATAACAGCTTTTTGAAAAGTGTTCCAACAACATCAGATTAGGTTTGTTTTTAACTTGCATTGATCCAAATCAACGCAGTCCCATCAATTGATCACACCAAAAAGAACGAAAATATACTGATGTACGTATATGCCATCCGCATTCGCCACTAGGTCCCGTCATTACCCGTTAGGTTAGCTAACTAACGACAGAGCGGGGACTGGACTAGCGCGGATGCAAAACATATACAACATCTACTAATATATATACCGATATATTATATTCGCTCAAGGCGTGATAAAAATGCAACATCACAGAAATGTACAGCATCACAGAACAATACAGATATCTGGGATCCCCGGGTTTCACAGAGCCACTACTGAAACCCGACGTTCCCCTGGTCGTGTGGATAGCCTGTGTAATGAAATCCTAGACCCCTACGGGCGCGGCAAGTTACCCGCCAAAACCTGAAGCGAGGCAGCCCCCTTCAGCAACATGAGTGGACCACCCAGCACTTCACGGAATCCGGTAACTTGGGCACCCCTCCTGGGTCAACCTGTACCCCCTACGAGTGCGGCGAATAGCCCGCCAATTCTAGAGTGAAGCCCCCTCCGTCTCAATGCCATGAGATGCGGGCTTGTTGCCCTCTAGAACCCGGCTATCCGTGCACCCCTCCGCGGGGTAATCCTAGTACAGAAAGTAAAATATACATACAACGGGTACATCGATCGCAACCAGGTCGTGCCCCAAAATAATAATACAATCAGGCAGTGACGGCAGTCCACATGTCGGACGCTCGCCCCGCAATATCAAATGTACATAATACAACCACAACTGTACTAGCATTGCATCCAGGCTATCCCCCACGACCAATCCGCAACATCACAGCAATACACAGAACATCAACGTGAAAGTCACGTTCGCAAATCCGTCTAACCGGGCTATAGCAGTTAGACTGGATTTACCGATCAAGTGACATTCACGGTCGCAGATATAATGTAAATACTGTGAACTAATGTGTTTAAAATATCCGTTCGATCAAAAAATACCAAGTGGGCCCCCAAGTACTACTGTAGCACATCAAGAAATTCTGGGCCCAAAAATAATATTCCAGAAAACCCTATTTTCACCCCAGAAGCCCACTGGAAAAATTTGACGCATTGATCTCTCCATACTGCGGCGGAACCGCGGCCCTAAGTGGGGTTTGGCCGCGATTCCGCGCTCCCCTTAAAAGATCAATGTGTCGAATTTCTCCAGAATTCTTAGAACTTCCAGTACATCACTTTTCTACAACCTGAAAAAAAATTTGAGCCAGAAAAAATTCGACAGAAAACTGATGCATGTGTTATTGGGTTTTCGGAACATTTGTTCGATCGGAATTGTAAAACACATTAGACCAAGCTAGAATATGTTAATGGCGAGGCTCTGATACCACTGTAAGTGCACGGCGGCGCCCCGGCCTCCAACCCGAGGCCAAATGCGGAAGCGATGGCTAACTTTAAATTTTCTTGAACCGGCACCACCGTGCACTATATTCCCGGATCGGGCCATTAACTAGTCCTAGCTAACTACAAGATGGGGAAGAGAAATATACCGAGTGATCCGAGTCCTCCGGTCTTCTCGTCGTCGTCCCGATCTCCCGCGGAATGTCCGGTCACCACCTCGTCGCCGGAAGGGCACCACGTCGCCTGCTTCTTTTACGGGCTCCCACCTCTATACCGAGGCAACTCGGGCACGAAGCTGGCTAGTCGACGTACCCAAGGTTTGCTGCAGAATGTGTAGTTCTCAAGTCTCATTTGGGGTTGTTGGAATTGCCATATTGGTGGAGGTATGAACTATCTTTTTGGAGAGGAGCTAAAATGATTTTTGCTAAGCCAAATGAGTGTAAATCCCTACACCAAAAATTGGGACAGCCCACTAGAGGAAGTGGCCGGCCATGCCAATGGGGGGGGAGAATGAGAGTAAGTGAGGGAGTGTATCAATCAAAAGAATGAGAGTCTCTCATAATCCAAGAGAGAGAAAAAGCTATCATGCAAAGAAATGATCACTATGAAAGTCCAACACTCAAACAACAATCATCACACCCCTTCATCATAACCAACCATGATCATCAAGCATGATGACTTCAAAAAGGTCAAGCCATCATGAAAGAAGAAGTCAAAAGGTCAAGGGATGGTGCAACCATCATGATCCAACCAATATGCGAAAGACCCCCTTCCAAATGGCTTATTTGCACAAATGCAAATAAGCCCTCCTCCACCAAACTTCGGCCAATGAAGGATACAAAAAAATATGGCCGAAACGAAAAGCAAACTGGCAACTCCAGAAAACTGGTCCCGTAATAAATTACAGGAAAACCCCGCTACTGTGCATACACACCCGCATCTGTATTCCGACCGAAATACAAATGCAATGAGACAAAATCTACACTGTACTATACTAGGATCCGGCTTAAACCAAAGCCGGCTAGTAATATCCGTTCGATCCTGATCCGTGCAATACCGCACGTATCTGATCGAACCCTGCCATATATCCATACGTCCTATAGTACAAACTGTCCGATTCTGATCCGTGCAATACCGCACGTATTTGATCGGACCTTGCCATATCTCCATACGGCCTCTACAGCTTTTCGTCCGAAAACTTGAGTAACTGAATGTGTGTGGACTCTAAAGACTCGTCAACACCTTGGTTGTGGATTTAACCACTAGCACGTCAGAGGTATAAGCCAATACGTAACGGGCTACCAGGTATTGACCAAAAGGGACGTCGATGAGCGAACTCATCCTGACACCCTACTGAGACTGTCAGTGACAATATCCGTACAGTCCGGTCCGTTCGTCTATGAGCATCGCATGGCGGGCCTAGGGGGTTGGTAAAAGTCAGACCCCCAAAAGCGGAACAAGTCGTGTCGGAGTGTAGCCCAGAACACCCTGAGATACTACTGGAATACCTACCAGTAAATCTCTTGCCTCGGCCGAGGGCTTCATGTAATGGCTCTCCTAGACACAGCGCGACCTCACCCCCAATACCGGGAGAGACGAACCACTGAAGATCCGCTCACTGCCTCCATGTGGCTCGGGACTGTACCCAACTAAAACCTGTTTGCACGTCTCCTTTGAGCGTGGTAGGGTAGTAATCAAAGTACAGTGGGAACTCACACGAGACAAATGACGATCCCCAGGTCGATGAACTAACCTATACACATGTCACCAGGGAACTGCTATCTGACGTCAGGTATAAGACCAACTAGCATGTTCCCGGCGAGTCCTGTCCGGTGTACTCATAACCCAATGAGCACCTGTATACATCTTAGGTGAACAAACTGACACCAGTGGCTTGGGAGACCGGCCTCCACCCCTCGTCGGGGTCTCGACTGTATACACTAGTCTACTCTGGAGTATCGATGCCCTGTCTCGAAACTCCCACGACAAGGGACCTTTTAAGGATGTGCTTATAGACTGCCAGCTCTCACGTATTTGATCGCTCTCATACTGCTGGTGGTCAAGCAAGAATCCTAGGGGCTCTATCAACGTGTAATAGCGACCTGTCAGGTCACCTAAAGCAGTACACGATGATAAAGATATACCAGATAGCATACTATCATCTCGAGTAAGACTGTCCTCCTGGGATAGGTCCTCCCTCAATCATTGCAATCACGTGACTGTGATCCAATAATTGACTCTGAGGGCACTATCTCCAACATTTCCATGATTTTGTTTATATCCTCATATTTACATACATGATGCTTATTGTCATTGGTTGACGGGTGGACGGGTTCCACGTTTATTGTCAATGGGTGACGGGTGGACGGGATCCACATATATGCAGACATTGATACTTCATCATTTTTACTTCATGCAGACATACCTTACATCTATGACATGTTATTACCTGAGTACTTGGCACTACATACCTGTTTAGATGTTGCTTTGCCACCTTATCATGTATCAGGCTTATTCTTTGAGGTTTATATACTGATCGTTTTGACCTAGGATTATGTCTTGCATTCGGTTTTTTCTTGTAGATATTCTCTATTCACGAGTTGGCAACTCACCCCCGTTGTGCCACAGTTCTTGCAAGTTTTGCCGTAGAGGTTCCGTAGCGGCATTTCTGGCACACTGCTTCTTTATAGGTGACCAGCTTGGGTAGGTGGGTTCTTTTGCATCAAGAACCACCATTGTACTTGTATTATTCTTGTATCTAGAAATTCCATCAACCAAACTTGTATATTGTTTCAGACTTAGACATTTGTGATGTATTATTCAGCCTTAGAGTCGCGCTTAGTAGCATTGCGGTTTTCATGCTTACTGAGTTTCTTTTGGGTTTGATCCTCGCCATTCGGCGTTGTATATTATATTGCATGTGTGGTTGTGACCGTCAATTGACGAAGAGCTAGCTCCCGCTTGGGGATGCCTTTTTTTTCATAGCATATATTGTTATTCTTGTTGTACCCCATTCGGGGCCAGTTTTTACAAAAGAAACTCTGCCAAAATTTTTAGAAAAGACTTTACTGTTTTTAAAATGCATATTCGGCTTAGTTATTTAAAAACCTTCACTTCTTTAAACCAGTTTCTTATTTACTCCTAAAATGGTTTTAGATTTCTGGGCTTTTGGCTTACTTGGATCAGATGGGGTCCTATAGACTTCATATGGTTCAATGGCCAGTCACGTGCTCTTTCGGGTCGTGACAAAGTTGGTATCAGAGCGCTAGGTTGACCTTGGTTCGAGTCTAAGTTTGACTATGTGGAGCCTAAGGCGTTTATATATATATATACGGAACTTAGGCTTGACCTTACGGAACTTAGACTTAGTCGAGGGGATATTAGACCCGAACTTTCGTAGCGTAGGATGACCCTTGGTTGATGGAATAGGTGACTAAAGTAGAGTGACGTACCGTGGGTATGTTCCGCGGCATACTTACGACACGCCACTCCGCTTAAGGAACCTTAGGATGTACATATTTTCGAGATCAGTGACTCTCTTCATATCCATGATTATACATGCATTTGAGATCCCCGATTCTATTAGTTTCATGATCATAACTTCATTGATGTTGTTCCTTCTTATGATCATGTATCCACTCTGGATCTGTTGTTTCCTTTCTTGCCATTGATCTGCTCTCTTCGATACTCGATTGAGGTTCCTGTCGCCATGTTTGAGCGCAGTTTGAGCTGCTGCTAGGGTAACGGTCAGGGTGAGCTCGTCTGGTACGAGGGCCGACCATTGTGTTTTCTGGTGACATGGGAATGTCTTAGTATTGGTGATTGTGACCTCTAGTGGAGGCGAGTGCTTGGTTTTGCACCGGATGATCGGGCCATTGTTAGAGCTGCCAGTTGAGAGAGGACTGTTGATGTACAGCATACCTCAGAGATTATGATGTCGCCTACCGTGCAGACAGGTGGACCAGTTGTTGCTGAGATTGACAGGATGTCGCTTCCGGAGCTTACGAGCTGAGATTGTCAGAGCTTCCAGGCAGATATGAGACAGATGATAGTTAGTCTACCCGATTTGAGAGACGAAGGTGATTCGCCTGATTTATGCACCGGAGCGGGCCCAGTTGAGTTGAAGATTTCCAGTGTGGAGGGTCTTACTCAGATCTAGAGCAAACCGATTCAGAGATGACCGCCAATGTATCGCCTTTCTTGGAGGATTGAGGCGTTGTTCGGCGTACAGGAGAATGAGCCAGTTGTTGCTGCAAATGACGAGATATCGCCCAGACGATTAGAGCTACTGCAGCATGAGTGCATACTTAGAGAGATGATAGAGAGTCGCTAGTCACCTGAGGATGAATGACTAGGACATGTGGTTCGTCCGTTTACCGATGCGAGGTCATCAGATAGATTATTTCCAGCTAGAGACGACTTCACGCAGGTTCGTGGAGAGTCGACAGAGACGATCAAATGTCAGGATCCCATTTTCCAAGTTTAAAGTATACGGAAAGACATGCAGGTGATTCTATGGACCCTCTAGAAGAATGAAACCCTAACTCGACTTAATGACCGTGTGAAAGCCTTTGAACCTTAGGGTTTGCGGCAGTTCCGTGGCGCCATTAGTGAGGCTTGGGTTTGCCCTTCTACGGCTGGACCACCGTCGCTGTTGCATGTACTCGATTCTATTAAACTGTACTCAAGATGTTGATCTCTTGGGGGATTATAAGGTTCTGACGAGTCGATCGAATGTTTCGACATCATTCGGATATCATGTGATGGGATGCTTTGCTTGGGAGACTCTAGATACGAGTATAGCCGTTGGAGCCCAGTCCATGCAGCCACGATGAGACGAGTCCGAATCAGTCGACATTGAAGCAGAGTGAAGAAAAGAGTTCGCAAGAGATTTCGACGAGATGACGTCCCACTCCGCTGACATCAGAGATGTGATACGCACCCATAGGCGTTGTATATGGATATATCTTCTAGAAAGAGGCGCGATACATATGCAGCTGTTCCGGAATAAGAATTAGCTTCAGCAATGGATGATGACTTCCGGGCAATTCGGCAGGAATGAGATTTGAGAGAGAAACCTCGACAGGACCTTTCTGGAAAACGATACGAGAAGACCTAGACCCAGGAGTGGTCATATTGCGCACACCCAGTATGCCAGAGCTCGGCATCGTCGACGAGGTGGTTGACCAGGTTCGGATAAAGGAACTTACCCAGATGCGTTGCGAATTGATCAAGGACGGACGTGTATTGAGTATTCCTCCGATGGTTGGGACGCGTTCCCGAGGACCTGTTCGGCCAGACATCTTCTATAAAATGATGAAGCTACAGAGTACGCAATTTCGAGTACGTGCGAGGGACTTTGGATCGACCGTAGCCGAGAACAGTGCAGTGCGTAGATAGCATGGCGTGACGTCGAAGTGGACGGAAATACAGACAAACGGACAAGATGTTCGTGCGAGCCGCTGACGAGCTGTCATTACTTCCCGTCGAGACCAGAGGTCAGATATGCTTACAGAGGCGTTGGGATGCAACCAGATTCCGAGAAATGTTGTGCTGAGGACACAGATGTCCATTGAGCGAGAAGAGATTATGCAAGAGTACCAGCCTCCGTACAGATCGGCATAGGCATGATTGGAAGATACCATGAGCAGGATTCCTTCCAGGATACTGCTGTAATGATGCTTGCACCAAGGATCAGATGTGTGACATGCATTCAGAGAGCCAGAGGCCGACGCCAGTAATATGCAGCTTTATGAGTGGTCGTAAGGATTGACCGAGAGATGACCAGAGAAGTGCCAGAACGGAATCGTCCCCGTTAGCATACCTGACAGGGCCGATGAGCCGATTGACTGCGAGATAGGTAATCTGCAGAGAAGATAAGGACCCAGAGTCAGAGGACGCCAGACCGTGAGCAAGAGGCAAGTAAATATTTTGCGCTGCTAGCATTGGATGCACCGACTCCTTCTCGACCTTGAAGGAGGAACTACCGACGACGGTATTTATGATTTTATGATTTTGTGATTCGGTTATCACGTATCCGTCATCTTGGATTTCGGTATTTTGGGCGTTCTGTTTGCATGATTTAGTTTTGATGACTGAGTCTCATGATATTTATTTTATGCATCCACTGGGTATTTATATTTTGCGCATAGTTATTACATTGAGATATTGATTGTGATTTCATACCTATCTTTTGTAGTGATTTGATTTACACTTCCAGCATAGTTTTCATGCACCTTTAGTGTTTTGATATACGATTTTCGTGCACGCCAGATGCACTAAATCGGGATTCTTCATGCATGTCATATGCACCTGATTTTGCTGTCAGGCGCACACGTTGCCTATGACAGATGTTTCGTGCACACCCGTCGCACCTAGATGTTGTTTTGTGCCCATGTATGGCACATATATGGATTTTGATTCCTTCCGCACCAGACGCACAGGATATTCTTATATATGCATTTTTGTGGATTGATTTTTATTAGAGCAGTACACTCTGATGATATTCGCTATGTATTGATGTTTTCAGAGCTCCGACAAATTGGATTTTGCTAAAAGGTTTTAGTATTGGCGTTTTAAATTTAAATTCGGTGACCGAATTTATTTAAGGGGGGTAGATTGTAACATTTCCAAATAATAAAATATTATTTTTTGGAATTTTTATAATTTAATATTATTTTATTGAATATTTTAATAATTCGGTATAATTAAATACAAATAAATGGGGAAAGATTTTGGAAAATTATGGAAAATTCTAAAATAGGGTAAATTAGAGAATTATGCCATTTCTAAGTTTAATTGATTAGTTATATGCTAATTTAGTGCTAATCGCGATTAAAAATCGCTAATCGGTTTTTTAACATTTTTGTGCAAAACATGCACATATCATTCTTTTTCACACTTGTGCATTTTCTTACCATGGTTCACTTTGGGTTTACTATTCTTGTGAGAAGGAATTTTGGAGATAAAGAAAAAGAAAAGAAAAAGGATTATTATAATGAGGTATGTGTGAGAGAGGGCAGGGTTACCTTTGACTTGGACTTAGCCATTCCTCTTGTTTCTTCAACTCATTCCCCTCTCCCTCTTCCTCTTCAGCTGCTGCTGCTGCCCAAGCTCATTCTCCCCCTCTTCAACTCCTCAAATCACCATGAAAATAACTCCAAACCCCACTCTCATTTCATTAAAAGTGTGCACAAGCTCAAGATCTACACATTGGACCAAGGAAGCAAGGATTTTGGCCACTAAGGGCAACTCAAGAAAATTCTTGAGTTTCCAAATGAGGTATTTTCAGGATCATTAACTTAGTTTAGCATTTCCTTTACCCCCATGTTATGATTGAACCGATATTGTGTGATTTTGGTGACTTGAGGAAAAACCTAGTTAGGGTTGTGAAGAATTTTGTGTTGTATTGTGAAACTAAGCTCAGTAGAGGTTATACTATCATCCTAGTACATGAATTGAGACCCTAACCTGAGAGTTGAAACCCGAAATACGGATTTAGAAACCGATATCGGAGAAATCATGGAATCTGTGAAGGGTATATTGAATCTGCTATCACCCGAGACATCCTAAATTAAAATTGATTGGATAGTGACATGTGCAGGCACCCAGGAAGCTACCACCAAGACCCCAGCCCCTAACTCCCAACCTTGGCCGCAGATATATCCCGTTTGGCCGCAAATTGCGGTCTGGACCCCACCAAACTTGCTCGTTTTGGTTTTGGTGTTCCCTTATCTGTAGATTAGGCCCTTGGTATATATAGATTTGTCTAATTGGACCTAGGGTGAAATCTGGAGCATATTTCCTAAGTTGCTGTTTTGGATTCGTGTTTCTGTATTCCGTATTTTTAATTCTGAATTTGTGTCTTATGTTTTACCTCGACTAATTGGCGTTTATACGACGATATCGAGGATTGATAGATGGTTTTGAAGGCGTGCCGTGGGTTCTAACCTATAGGTCCCTTATTGTATCGTTTTGGGGTTTCGTGTGCCGTGTTAGCTTTGATTTGGTTTTAATACGCATATACGATACTTTGATGTGTAGGCACCCCATGAAGACTTCGGGACGATAAGAAAGCGCGTGGCGACGTCCACAATTGAAGACGCAAGGTGAGTAAATTATATCTACTGGGGGAAGTCGGGTGGATGGAGTATAGCACCCCCGCAGTCCGTAGTTGATATACTATATATTTATGACAGTTTTAGTGTATCGCTTTGTGTTAGGTGTATTAGGGATAGTTTAGGGTTAGAAGCTACTAGTGTAGTTCATAGTCGCGAACCCTAAAATAGAATTACACCTACACGCACCCCTTGCATATTCATATACTTGCACTGTGTTTGATGATATTGGATGACATTGGAGATGAGTCGATGATGTTGGGCTTTGTGCCGCGAGATCGGCGTTTGATATGATTCGTATTTGGGATACGATATGTGATCTCTAGCGAGCCTTTGGACGTGTGCTTACACACGCAGTATATTGATGGTATCAGTTGTACTAGACTTATATCGGTACCTCAGATTATGTGTCATGATGATGATGATACCAGATAATTGATGAGAGGAATGTGATTTTGACCCGTACCCAGCTATTGGGATGCCGTACGACGATTTACCGTACGAGCTTTATATTGATGATAGATCCGCACTCATGACTTGAGGATGTCATATAATATACTGTATCGTACGCGATGCTACTGAGGCGAGATCACCGACTACTATATATATACATATCGACTCAGATTTAGGTGGTTTCCATACCCCTCCTGATTGACTTGATACTTAGATCTGTAGTTTTCATTGTAGATTCTTCACTGGGGTGTTGATTATTGGATTTCCGCATATTCATACTATTCACATTGCCTTGCATATGTTTATTGCTATATTATCATCATGCTGTTAGGACACCAGCACCATTATCGATGATGCGTATGTTCCACGTACACTATTTTGCCGGCTCACACACTTCATCATCGATAATTGCCATGCCACTACACTGTAGTACTGCTGCATTCATGATATGATTATTGCATGGCATATTGTACACTTATACCAGTATACAAACATAGATGATTCTGACTTGATTAGAGATTTGGGAACCGCAAGATGTTCTTCAAACTGATTCGTTTTAAAAGAGCGGTTTCCCTCGACATGTGCACATTACTGTTCCATGTTGCATGACTTCTGATATGCTTACCTTTCTTTACATGTCACATACATCATGTTTTGATTATACACATTGAGATATGTTGTTTCCATGATATTCCTGGATTTGGGAACCGTGGGTATTTCAAAAGAGAATATATCATTGTTTTAAAAACCCGGTTACCCTTGATATGATATTTCAGTGCGTCCACCATGTGTTTTCTCGGTGCTGAGAGCGACATGTGAAACCCGATTCGAGGAGGCGGATGAGGCCGATTGCGGGTACATGATGGACCCGGTATGGTACCCCGGGGCGAGAACGGTTTCGCTGTGTAGTAGACGGTGAGCCTGGCAGAGGGATTACTACCTACCGGTGATTGTATTTGAGCTCGGCGGATATCTGGAGGATACCGACCAGAGTTGAGAGATGGACATGGGCTGACCCGTACTGCCGGGGCCGAGGGCCGATACTGCAGACGGAGCCCCATATGGACGAGGATTTACGTGTCGATGCTAGGCACGGGTTTCATGATGTTTTTCCATGATTTTGTTTATATCCTCATATTTACATACATGATGCTTATTGTCATTGGGTGACGGGTGGACGGGTTCCACGTTTATTGTCATTGGGTGACGGGTGGACGGGATCCACATATATGCAGACATTGATACTTCATCATTTTTACTTCATGCAGACATACCTTACATCTATGATATGTTATTACCTGAGTACTTGGCACTACATACCTGTTTTGATGTTGCTTTGCTACCATATCATGTATCAGGCTTATTCTTTGAGGTTTATATACTGATCATTTTGACCTAGGATTATGTCTTGCATTCGGTTTCTGCTTGTAGATATTCTGTAATCACGAGTTGGAAACTCACCCCCGTTGTGCCACAGTTCTTGCAGGTTTTGCCGTACAGGTTCCGTAGCGGCATTTCTGGCACACTGCTTCTTTATGGGTGACTTGCTTGGGTAGGTGGGTTCTTTTGCATCAAGAACTACCATTGTACTTGTATTATTCTTTTATCTAGAAATTCCATCAACCAAACTTATATATTGTTTCAGACTTAGACATTTGTGATGTATTATTCGGCCTTAGAGCCGCGCTTAGTAGCATTGCGGTTTTCATGCTTACTGAGTTTCTTTTGGATTTGATCCTCGCCATTCGGCGTTGTATATTATATTGCATGTGTGCTTGTGACCGTCAATTGACGAAGAGCTAGCTTCCACTTGGGGATGCCTTTTTTCATTGCATATATTGTTATTCTTGTTGTACCCCATTCGGGGCCAGTTTTTACAAAAGAAACTCTGCCAAAATTTTTAGAAAAGACTTTACTGTTTTTAAAATGCATATTCGGCTTAGTTATTTAAAAACCTTCACTTCTTTAAACCAGTTTCTTATTTACTCTTAGAATGGTTTTAGATTTCTGGGCTTTTGGCTTACTTGGATCAGATGGGGTCCTATAGACTTCATATGGTTCAAGGGCCAGTCACGTGCTCTTTCGGGTCGTGACAATGTTTGACTATGCGGAGTCTAGGGCGTGTATGTATTTCGGAACCTAGGCTTGACCTTACAGAACTTAGACTTGAACAGAGGGGTATTAGACCCGAACTTTCGTTTCATAGGTTAACCCTCATCGATGAAGTAGGTAGGTTGAGTAGAGTGACGTACCGTACGTATATTCCGCGGCATATTTACGATACGATACTCCACTTAAAAAACCTTAGGATGTACATATTTTGAGATCCTCGATTCTATTTGTTGCCATGATCATACACACATTGATGTTGTTCCTTCTTATGATCATCTATCCATTCTGGATCTGCCGTTTCCTTTCATGCCGTTGATCTGCTTTCTTCGATACTCGATTGAGGTTCCTGTCACCAAGGTTTGAGCGCAGATTGAGCTGCTGCTAGTGGTGCGGTCATGGCGAGCTCTTCATGGACGAGGACTGACCATCGTGTTTTATGGTGACACGGGAACGTCTCGAGTTAGTATTTATGTTGTGATCTGTCGGATGAGGCGAGTGTTTGGCTTTGCACCGGATGATCGGGCCGTTGACAAAGGCTGCCAGTTGTGTGAGGACTATTGATGTACAGCATAACTCATAGAATGTGATGTCTTCTACCATGTAGACAGATGACCCAGCTGCTGAGATCGATAGGATGTCGCTTACAGAGCTTACGAGCTGAGATCGCCGGAGCTTCCAGGCAGAAATGCGACAGGTGATAGCTAGTCTATCCCGAGTTGAGAGACGAAGGTGATTAGTCAGATTGATGCGCCGACGCAGGCCCAGTTGAGTTGAAGATTTCCAGTGTGGAGAGTCTTACTCAGGTCTATAGATGACCGATCCAGAGATGACCGTGATGCACCGTCTTTCCTGGAGGATTGAGGCATTGATTAGCATGCGGGCGAAGAATATTCACATGTTGTATAGGAGAAGCTAAGATGTTCGAACGAGAGTCAGAAACCCATTTTTTCCAAGTTTATAGTGTTCGGAGGAACATGCAGGTAATTCTGTGGACCTTTTAGAAGATGAAACCCTAACTCGACATGATGACCATAGAACCACTTTTGAACCTTAGGGTTTACAGCAGTTTAGCGGTGCCATCAGTGAGACTTGGGTTTGCCCTTCTATGGCTGGTCCAGAGGTACTGTGGTATGTACCATATATTTTTAGACTGTGCTCAGGTGTTGAGCCTTCGGGAAATTTTGGGACTTTGATGACTCGATCGAAAAGTTTAGCGTCGTCCGGATATCATGTGATAAGAGATCAGCAAGCTGACCAGTTTCGGATAGAGGACCTCACCCAGATGCGTTTTGAGTTGATCGGGAACGGACGAGTATTGAGTAATCCTCCGATGGTTGGAATGAGTTCCCGAGGACGTGTTCGGCTAGAGATCTTCTACAGAGTGATGAAGATGCCGAGTTCGTGATTCGAGTCCGTGTGAGAGACTCAGGATTGACCGTAGCCGAGAATCATTGGAGTACGCAGATAGAACGACGTGACATCGAAGTGGACGATGATATAGACGATTGGAACGAGAGGTTCGTGCGAGATGCTGACGAGCTGTTGTTACTTCCCGTCGAGATGAGAGATCCGATATGTATACAGAGGCGTTGGGATGCGGCCATGTTAGTGATCCGCCGTATAGCTTATATGTGCTTGCAGTGCATTGATATGTATTTTTGTGCACGCAGTTGCACACATTTATGATTTTATACACCTTGGTGTACTCGGTGTTGCTTTTTATGCGTTTGATGTATTGATTGTATTTCATGCATTTGATGCACCAGATGTTGCTTTCGTGCACAATAACTGCGCCAGATGTGTTTTCGTGCACACCTGTTGCACTTAGTTTTGGATTTTTTGCATATTGTGGCACCTGTATTTGGATTTGATTCCCATGCGCACTAGACGCATGTGATTGTTGGGTACGCCTTTTGAGGCTGACTTTGCTTTTTGAGCACTTTGTTTTCTTGGTAGGTACTATATATTATATAGTAGTCGAACATGACTGATCTGAGGATAGTACCTGAGTACTAGCATGCATTAAAAGCTTACCAAGAGGTTTTCAAAGGAGCTATAGTCTCGCTATTTCCTACATGTCCTTGAGCGACGCGAACGTTTTTAAAGGAAGACCTTTAGGGATATTTAGAAACGACGGAACGTATATTTAGCAAAACATATATGGACATATATTATTATTTTACATATGAGCGTCCGTCACTTATGCCGTGGGTTACGCATTCACGCGGCGATTTATAAAGGATTTTGCTGTGTGTCATTCAGTTTTTGAAGATTTTTTTTCAAGGATGGGTACTATATACATTTTATAGTATTTGACTAGTGTATGTTGGATTTCTGTATTGGATTTCGAGATCTGTATATCCAATGTAACTCCGAGGATATGCGTGCAAGTCCGATGATTTGCGTGACGCTTGATGGAGTTCGATTTTATACCCGTTTTCAGGCACACGCAATGCGCGGTGTTATTTTTGTATCTTCCGTGATTTCGGAGCCCCATTGATTTGAGTTGATTATTGAAATGTTTTGGTATTTGGGGGTTTAAATTTAAATTCGGGGACCGAATTTATTTAAGGCGGGAAGACTGTAACATTTCAGAAAATATAAAATATTATTTTTGGAATTTAATATTAAAATAATATTTTTCCCGAAAACTGCCCGATTTGCGAAATTGGGGTTTTCGGAAAAGGGTATAAATATATACCAATAATTATGAAATAACTGGAAATTAAAATGATTTATTCATTTAAAAATATATTTAAAGGATTTGGCATTTTTAAAATTTATTATATGCAGTTTTGATAAAAACCCGATTAGTGCACTGCTAATCGCGATTAAGCCAAATCCGTGTTTCGACGGTTTTTCATGGTAAATGCACCATGAAATGTTACATTTTATTTCATGGTGTTGTTCTATATGGGTGTATGTGTTTTGGTGAGAAAAGAGAAAGAAAAGGTGTCATGATGAGTGAGGAGAGAGAAAGGAAACATAATGATGACTTAGAGAGAGAGAGAGTGAGAACAATTGAGAGAGGGGGGCTGCCTCCATCTTCATTCCACCACCATTTTCATCTCCTTCATTTTAATCACCCTCATCTCCCTCCACCTTCAAGCCCTAGATCCATCTCCAAATAATCCCCAAAACCCCAAACCCCTTTCACAAAAAAATGATCCCCTCTTCATGCTCATCACATTGAACCAAGCAAAATAGGATTTTGGCAACTTTGGGACTTCTAGGGTTTGCTTAAGAGACATCCATGAGGTATATCTCTTTCCATGTTGGTTTAGTTTAAATTCCTAGCTTTTAGTTTGGCTTAGAACTCGTTTAGTGGTGATTTGTGGAAATTAGAAAATCCTAGTGAGGGTTTGAGTGAAATGTGGATTGGTGGTGATTGAGTGGCTGTTTAAGACCTGGGATTTAGTATAGAAAACAAAATATGGATTTAGGAATTGATTATGTCGGTTTTGTGTTGATTTGTGAGGGTATATGGAAATCTGGAGTAACCCGGGGGCACTAAAAATAATTTAGCGAACACGGTGACACATGCAGGAACCCAGGAAGCTACCACAGAGACCCGAGACCCCAAATCCAGTAAATGGCCGCAGATTTAATCATTCTGGCCGCAATTTGCGGCCAGAGTAGGGTGTATTTGGTCCATGTTGGTTCCAGGGCTTTATCTTCAGTAAATTAGACCCTCCATAGGTGCAGAATTGACCAATTTGGCCTAGGGTAAAATCTTGGAGCACATTGGGGTATTTTTGGCTATGTTTTCCGTATTTTGGGATGCTTGGTTTTGATATTGGAATTTTTATTTGGTCGTGTGGCGTTTGAACGTCAACGACTAGGATTTTTAGTCGTGTTTTGCACGCGAAGCTATAGGTTTTGACCTATGAGCGAAACATGTGCCGTTTTGGTTTCCGACTTGATTTTAATACGTAATTGCGATGTGTTATGATATGTAGGTACCCCGCGAGGATTTCAAGACGATGAAGAAGAGGATGGCGACATCTACATCGGCAAGCAAGAACAAGGTGAGTGGATCTATATCTACGGGGGGAAGTCGGGTGGATGGCGTATAGCACCCCCGCAAAGTTTTGAAGGAAACTGATTTATAGAATAAGGTTAAGAAAAACTAGATTTGGAAACTCGGGTTAGAGTTAAATGATAATTAGTGAAACCATATTAGAAACTATGGATAGTTAGAAGTGGTATAATACGGCCAATATGTGATGACGGGATTTGAGGATGATGTTTGACGATATTGCCGTTTAGGATACTATAGGACTAGATAGTCGACGTGGATGTGTCATCCGAACCATACATAATTATAAACTGAAGAATCGTATGCATCTTTTAAACAGATACCTTGAGGGGCGTTACGGAATTTCAAATGATATCCTTTCCTTAAAAACACCGTAACCCCTATTTTCAAAACTATGATTCGCTTCTTTAAAAATCTGATTGTATGGTTCGGGTGTGTATGTTAGATTAGATACTTATACTTATAGTAGAGATAGAATATTTATGTAAACTCGACTTGATGTGAGATATAAATGCGGTGAAAAGAATATAAGACGAATATGGTGATCCGATGATATGTTGGTATACGGATGCGAGTCGATTGAGATGATTGATACATTGTCGGTCCCCTGATATGAGATCGTTATGGATGTGACCTGGGACATAGGTATATAGATATATATATATGGAAGGTTGTGAATCATGGATGATAGACCGTACGTGACGTTAGGTCCGTACCCTCGTCGTCTTATAGGATGATAGGATCCTTGATAGCTTAATGCCGCCGTACGATAATTTTCCGTGCGTGATGAGTTTGACTTGATGATTGAACCTTACCTTTGACTAGAGGTTGTCGTACAATGGATTATACCGTACGCGATGTTGTGAGGATGGATGCCGATCGATAGATTCACCGACTCAGACATATGATAGTTACGTATACCTTATAGCTTTTAGCTGATGATTTACCTTATGCTGCATTCATGATATTATCATCGCATTGCATATACCTGTGTTAGTAAACTTACACCATTATCGATGATGCATATGTTACATGTACACAGATTTGCCGGCTCACACTCTTCATCATCGATAATTGCCATGTCACTGTTGGATATGGTGCCCTCAGAGTCAATTATTGGATCACAGGCACGTGATTGCAATGATTGAGGGAGGAACTATACCGGTACGACAGTCTTACTCAAGATGATAGTATGCTATCTGGTTTATCTTTATCATCGTGTACTTCTTTAGGTGACTTTACCGGTCACTATTGCACGTTGATAGAGCCCATAGGATTCTTTCTTGACTACCAGCAGTATGATAGTGATCATATACGTGGGAGCTGGGGTCTATAAGCATATCCTTGAAAGGTCCCTAGTCGTGGGAGTTTCGAGACAGGGCATCGATACTCCGGAATAGACTAGTGTTTACAGTCGAGACCCCGACGAGGGGCGGTGGCCGGTCTCACAAGCCATTAGTGTCAGTTGGTTCACCTAAGATGTATACAGGTGCTCATTGGGTTATGAGTACACCGGACAAGACTCGCCGGGAACATGCTAGTTAGTATTGTACCTGACGTCAGATAGCAGTTCCCTGGTGACATGTGTACAGGTTAGTTCATCGACCTGAGATCGTCATTTGTCTCGTGTGATTTCCCACTGTGCTTTGATTACTACCCTACCACGGCTCAAAGGAGTCGTGCAAACAGGTTTTAGTTGGGTACATTCCCAAGCCACATGGAGGTAGTGAGCGGATCGGCAGGGGTTTCTTCTCTCCCGGTATTGGGGGTAAGATCGTGCTGTGTCTAGGAGAGCCATTACACGAAGTCCTTGGCCAAGGCATGAGATTTACTGGTAGGTATTCCAGTAGTATCTCAGGCTGTTCTGGGATACACTCCGACACGACTTGTACCGCCTTTGGGGGTCTAAATTTTACCAACCCCCTAGGCCCGCCATGCGATGCTCATAGACGAACGGACCAGACTGTACGGATATTGTCACTGACAGGTTCAGTAGGGTGTCAGGATGAGTTTGCTCATCGACCTCCCTTTTGGTCAATACCTAGTAGCCCGTTATGTACAGCTAGTAGCTCTGACGTGCTAGTGGTTAAATCCACAGCCAAAGTATTGACGAATCTTTATAGTCCCCCACAGACAGTTCTCAAGTTTCGGGCGAAACGTTGTAGAGGTCGTATGATATATGGCAGGGTTCGATCATATACGTGCAGTAGTGCACGGATCATGATCGTACGGATCATACTAGTGGGCTTTGGTTTAAGCCGAATCCTAGTATTAGATTTGTTTGATTACTTTAGTCTCATCGCATTCGTATTCAGTCGGAATGCGGATGCAGGTATGTATATACAGGTGAGGGGTATCCTTATGATCCGTCACGAGTTTACTTTAGATGTTGTCGTATCATTTTATTGTTGTAAACATTTGGGTTAATGTTTACATATGGAAATTATGAGCTAGAAATCATCATTAGAAGCCTTAATTGTGACACATGCACAAGTGATGACTCATGGTCTCTTTCTTTGTGCATGTGTCACATTATTTGATGGATTTGGGTCTTGATATGATAAGGAGAGAGAGAGGGGCTGCCATAATATGTTTTTTGGTCTTGTATTTTTTCACAACACTCTCTCATTTTTATCATAGCAGAACAAAAGAAAGAAAGGTCTTCTTCTTCCTCCTCCTCCTCTAGCTCATAACCTCCATTAATGGCTTCATCTTCAACCTCCATCCATGCCATGGATACAAGAGACAAAGTTGTCACAAACATTCTTTACTTCGTCTTGGACACGTCGGCTAGCGAACTTCGTGCCCGAGTTACTTCGGATGAAGCGAGAGCCCGTAAAAAGACTAGAAGATGTGGTGCCCTTTCCGACGAGGAGATCGAGACCGGAGATGCAGCGAGGAGCTTGGGATGGTGGCTAAAGACCGAAGGACATGGATCGATCGGTATAGACTTTCCAACCCTTCACTAGTTTGCTAGTAGTAGGTTAATGGTTCGATCCGGATTTAAAGTATACGATAGCGCCGGTTTCTAGTTTGAAAAAGTTTTCGTTTCCGCATTTTGGCCTCGGACAGACGGCCGGGGAGCTACTGTAGACTTACATGGTATCAGAGCCACGCCATTAACCTTTACTAGATTGCTCTAACGTGTTTAGAACTTCGATCGGATGAAATTTCCAAAAACTGCATTTCCAATACTGAACTTTCTGTCGAAATTTTTGTTTGCTCTAAAAATTTTTTTGGGTATGTCAGAAAATCAGGCAAGATTTTTTAAGAGCACTGTAGAAATTTGGTAGGACGATCCAACAATAACGCCGCTGAACCGCGGCCGTACCCTCCTTTTGGCCGCGGTTCCGCCGCCATTCTGGGGCTTCGTCTCACCAGCTTTCTTCAGGTGGTCTCTGACTTGGAAATGGGGTTTCTGGTAATTTTATTTTTGGCCCAGATTATTTTGAGTACTGGGTATTGTACTTAGAGCCCACTTCGGGAAATTTTGTCGATCGAAAATTTTAAATATGTTTGTTCACAGTATTTACATTATATCTGTGACCGTGAATGTCATTTGATCGGTAAATCTTGTCTAATTGTTATAGCTCTTTCAGACGGATTTACGAACATGACATTCACGTTGATGTTCTGTGTTGTGCTGTGATGTTGCGGATTTTTCGTGGTGGATAGCCTGGATGCAATGTTAGTAAAGTTTGGTTGTATTTTTACATTTGATATTGCGGGGCGAGCGTCCGACATGTTGACTGTCATCACTGCCTGTTTGTATATTATTCTTTTGGGGCACGACCAGGCTGAGGTCGATGTACCCGTTGTATATATTTTACTTTCTGTACTAGGATTACCCCGCGGAGGGGGTGCACGGGTAGCCAGGTTCTAGAGGGCAACGGGCCCGCATCTCATGGCTTTGAGACGGAGGGGGCTTCACTCTAGAATTGGCGGGCTATTCGCCGCACTCGTAGGGGGTACAAGTTGACCCTAGGAGGGGTGCTCTAGTCACCGGATTCTGTGAAGTACTGGGTGGTCCATTCACGTTGTTGAAGGGAGATGCCTCGCTTCAGGTTTTAGCGGGTAACTTGCCGCGCCCGTAGGGGTCTAGGATTTCATTGCACAGGCTATCCACACGACCAGGGGAACATCGGGTTTCAATTGCGGCTCTGTGAAACCCGGGGATCCCAGATTATCTGTATTGTTCTGTGATACTTATTACATTTCTGTGATGTTGCATTTTATCACGCCATGACCGAATATTATATATTGATATATATACTAGTAGATATTGTATATCTTTTACACCCGCGCTAGTCCAGTCCCCGCTCTGTCGTTAGTTAAGTAACCTAACGGGTGATGACGGAACCCAGTGGCGAATGTGGATGGCATATACGTACATCGTATTTTTATTCTTTTGTGGTGTGATTAATTGATGGGACTGCATTGATTCGGATCAATGCAAGCTAAACAAACCTGTTCGATGTTGTTGGAACATTTTTCAAAAAGCTGTTATTGCAAGGACGTTCTCTTTTGTTTTGCACAGTGGTATTCGGTTATGAATATCCAGCACCTCAGTCGACGAGGCAAGGGCCGGGATCCCTTCACCGGGAGTGACCCCTTGGACAGAAGTTTGCGTCAGGGTAATAACTTCACTATAGCCGATTGCCTTTTTGCTTTGCATCGTTGTATTCAGTTGGAATATCCTGCACCTCATTCTACGGGGAAGAGCCGAGATCCCTTCACCGGGAGTGACCTCTTTAGCAAAGGTTTTCGCCACTATATTTTTATAAAAAGCTATCCGGATCCTTCAACGATATCAAGTTCATTACGTTAAAGGTTTTTCGCCAAAAACTATTCGTAGCCCTCCGTCATTTAAGAAAGGTAGCACTTAGTATTCGTGCTATGTATGTTGGCCTTCGTCAAGGCATAATGTATGGTAGCTATTTGTTACTTTTCTGCTGCATAGATAGATGTGTTCGTTTAGGACAGTCGTACTACTATTTTGGCCTTCGACAAGGGTATGTACGGGTGGGTTCAAATTAACCAGGATAATGACGGGTAGAACTTGACATGTGACTTATGATATGTTTTCCTCCATCAAGGTCATAAGAGCATGGGGTAAAAATCACATCGGGAGTTTCTAAAGAAATTGAAACTTGCCAGATATGCGCATACCTTCTGGAGTGTGATAACGTGAGTGGATTCCATCACGTTATCATGCGATGATAGTTGGACCCCGATTCCCACTGATGAGTTGGTTTACTCCTCGGGTGATCCCGACTAATTCTTCTTTCAGGTTTGGAGGAGAATTTGATGATACAGTGGGAGGTTTCCTGATTTGATAAATTGGTAACCATTCTGATCTAAATTAGAGTGCACGCTGAGTGTTTCTTTTCTCCCTCTCTTTGGCAACGACCATGACCCGACCCTTGACTATGACTCAGTGACCAAGTTAACCGAACTTTCTTAAAACACTGGCTTTTGGATTGTCAGAGTTGCATACCTCATTACCACTCCTACTTTTACCCTTTTCTCCAGAACACCCCGTATTACTACGAACATCCACTTCCATTGGATAAAACCATCGTATGGTTATATACGAACTCGAAGGAACCTGTTCCAGATTCGATGATGGTTTCCGGTTCTGGAGAAAATGAATAGGACTATTCAGTTGTCTTTTCCTTTTATCTTCCCTCAGGTTGCGAGTGCTCTTGGATTAGGGGACAGTACACCTATTACGACTATTGGTGTAGCGTTTTTAAAATAAATAAATAATTAAATAAATAAATTCTTTAGGTAAAAAAAATTTCCGATAACTGGTAATATAAATCACATTTTTCCGTAAAAACCATGATATAATTATTTTGTCACATAGATTTAATACACCTATTTTAATTATGAAATTGCTAATTTAATTAAATATTTTTCCTTAATTAACTATTTTAACTATTATTATAAGTTTTTATTTACACTTTTAGTCCTACATGTAACATGTTCTAGAATTTTATAGTATGAATTAAAAGGAAAAAATAATAATAATAATAAATAAACAAACAAACAAAGAATATAGAAATGTGGAATGTTGTTAATAATTAAGGTATGGGAGTGTTGTCCAGAAAATTCCTCACACTTTTCCCTCACTGGCCGAGCACAATTGGCAGCCCCTCCTTTCTTTCTTCATCTCACACCTCACAAACATTCACAAAAAAAAAAAAAAAATTCCCAATTTTTTCCCCTTTCTACTATTAACCAAATGGCTTCCATCATTCTCTGTAATCAGCAGGCCACCCAAGATTGCCTCACCATCATATACAATTAGCAAGCAACATTCATTTGCACAACTCTCATCAACTAGACAAATATCCTCTCCAGGAAATTATGTTCCAACAACCATTATCCCAGAGCAAATCATCATCGCCGAGTTCCCCGGCGTCATCCTCCACCCTATCGGATCCTTCAAGACCACCTCCGACCACCACTACCAAACCCAAAAGTCAAACGTCTATCTCCTCAAGCCCATCCAGGTCGGCCTCACCTTCGTCGATCCCGACCTCAACCATCGCTTCGTCTTCCAGTTCTACTCCCGCGAGTTTGACCCCTAATTCGACGGGTACGCCTTCGATTCCATCGACCTCCTCCGACAATCTGAGATCGATTACGAGAAAAAATGGAATTTAGGGTCGATGTGGTCAAATTTGGGGAGCTGCTGATGTCCTCTGGGGTCGCGTTGAACGATGCGGATCGGACGGTTCTGCCGCGACCCAACTCGTCCGGGAAGCTTGGGATGCATGGGCAGGATGTTCATTCGGTGCTGGATGCGCCAATGCTGGAGACGACCTCGTTGTTTGGGTCGGCTTCGTCGGCGCCTTCGCTGTTGAATCTACCGCCGATTTGGATACAACCCAATGATCGCCCGACCGATAGCAGGTATAATAATCTGGATGATTGTGTAGCAGAATCGATACCAACATATGGCATATTCTTGCATCTGATACAGAGAAGCATGTATGCACTATAGTTTTCTTCCATATACTACAAAAAAAAATTTCTGTTCCATGTATCACTGCTATTGGTTACAATGGAGTAATGTATGGCAACTTGAAGGTTACATTGATGCGACAAACTGGGCTCTTTGCTCTCTAATGCTGCTTTCTATAACATCACCGGTGCTAATTGGGTTTTCTTTTGGGATAAGCAATTCCTTGGGCTCTCTTGTGTTTGCTTCTTGGAGAGTTAAATCGATTTTCCCCGCGATGCCTATGACTGTTCTTACTTTAGGGCTTCATGTCATAACTCCATTTGTTTATAGAATTGTTGGGGATTCCATGCACAATGCTTGAAAGGCTATAATTTTCGACCGGTCCGTTCAATTGATTATGGTTCCTACGGGGAATTTTGTTGTTTTGGGGGATTACAGAGATTAATAAAGGTAATGCTTTTGAGCCAATGGAGCTGTTGATGTCGGTGAATCCATCGGCGTTGCCCGCTGTTCAAGGTTTTGCATTTTGCAGCATTGGCTATTAGTTCGATCGGTTATGCTATTAGCTTCCCAAAACCGTTGGTTGAAAATTTTGAGATTTGATTGGAGAAAGGTTTGATAGGGAAGGGGAAGGAAAAATTGAGGATTTGAATGGGTCGGTTCCCATTCCTGTGACGGGGATTGTACTCATCTTTCCTGTTTTTATTGTATCGTTTTTCAATGGTTTTCTTTAGAGCTCTTGACCTCGCTGGAGTATATGCAAATTTCTTTCCTTTCAGAGTTTTGCTGCCAGCAATGGCTTGGATTCATCAGTCGAGCAAGAAATATAGTGTATTTGAACAGAGAGGTTCTTCTGCCGGTGGAAAGCTGGTTCTTACTTTATTATTCGTCATTGCAGTTATACTTGGATTCTGTTGCTTTAAATGGGAAGAAAGTGTTTTGGAGGATATTTTATAACCTTGGTTTGAGATCTCGGCCGATCCTGATTTGATATAGCCAGTTCCGATCCCGAAAGTCACCCTCCGAGTTCCGAGGCCGATTCTAACCGATACCAAGCACCCTTTTATAGACTACGGGACGACGAGGAAAGCGTGGCGTCATCGACTTCAGCGTTCAAGGGTTGAGGTGAGTAGATGTATATCTACAGGGGAGGTCGGGTGGATGGCGTTTAGCACCCCCGCAAACGTAGAATAGGAATATTACTTATTGTCATTAGGAAGTCGGACGCGACCTTAGATTCTTAGCGAGGTGGACCCTCTTAAAGACATTAGGTTGGACTGGACTGATTTAGAAAGACTTTACCAGATGATGAACGTCTTGGAGGGAATTCGTAGGTTTCAGGTAGACACACACACGCACACACAGAATGTATATGTGATATAAGAATGTTATATGTTGGCATTGAGATATACGAGACTCTAGAATAGAACCCGGACTGTAATATATGACTGAATTACGATATGATATATATGTGACATGATATTTCTGAGGACCAATTGACGATGTATATTTACACAGACAATGATATATGATTGATGAATTGGGATCTATGCGATTACAGTACAGTACCCTTGATCATGACATTATTTGATGATGATATTGTATGAATGATGATGTACATAGGTGATAGTTGACCCGTACCCTGATTTTGGGATGCCGTACGATGGATTTTACCATACGAGGCATAGACAGGATTGATCCGCACTCTTAACTCAAGGTAGTCGTACTATGTACGTGACGTTGTTGAGGCTGGGTCGCCGACTATTAGATATATCGACTCAGACTGTACGTGGATTCTTATTTCCTATCGACTAGTTCCTTTAGTTTAGTTCCTTAGTAGGTTAGATAGATACTAGTTTAGACTTGAGTCATATAGTTGTAGTTAGAAATACACTTTCATCATTACATTCAGATTGTAATCATCAAGTTGCATGTTCATACATATGTTTCTTTAGTTAATATGAAACTCTGCCTGTTAGGACACCAGCACCGTTACCGATGATGCGCATATTTCACGTACACTTATTTGCCGGCTCACACATATCATCATCGGTAATTTGTATGTCACGTACACTTTAGAACATATTATATTTTATTGATAGAATCAGCTAAAGGCTAGATCAACATAATAATGTGATTACTCTCAGGTGTTACTCTAGACATTGCATTTATTACTTAGACATTTCATGCATTCACATTTTCATGTTATCATACAGTATTGTGGGGCTTATGCCGATACTTATCATTTACTTACTCATGATTTTGGGGATTTTGGATTTCTATGAGATTTCGGGATTTTGGGGGAAACCGCAAGAATATATATAAAAACTTCTCTCTCTCTCCCTCTCCTTTTTAAAATATAAGTTGCGGTTTTCTCGTGATGTATGTGTCGTCCACCATGAGATTTCATGTTTTCTGTTGGATTTCGAGACCCGATTCGAGGAGTGGATGAACCGTTTCGGGTACATGGTGGGCCTGATATGGTACCCCGGGGCAAGAAGATCGAGTTGTAGACGATGAGCCTTGCAAGGGAGGACTAACTACCGGTGATGTCTGGCGCGGCGGATATCCGGAGGATACCGACCGTTGTCGTGAGATTTGATAATATGGGCCGATCCGGACTGACGGAGCCCGAGATATTGAGACTATGAGATATTAAGACTATGAGGTATTGATACTTGAGATTTACATGTTTTGTGTCGATGCTTGACACGGATTTCCATGGATTTCATCGATGATATTTCAGATTTCTATACAAATTTACCATGATAAAAGTTAAAGATTTTCTTTATACAGATATATCTAGATTTCAGGATTGATTGTTTTACATTCATAGTGCATGCATATTCATTTACATGACATATTATTACTTGAGGCACTGACACGAGCACGGAGTATTTGCATTTACACGTAGTATTACCTTGCTATTACTAGATGATTGGGATATAGTGGTGTATTATTATGACCTAGGATATCGTCGTGCATTCGATTTCTTTACGCAGATATCTTCTACTCACGAGTTGACAACTCACCCCGTTGTGCCAAAATTTTATTACAGGTTGATGTACAGGGTTCCTTGGCAGTTTGCTGGCACATCATTTCATTCCGGGTGATTTGCACGGTAGGTTGGTTCATTTGTATCTGGACCGCCGTTGTATTTTTATTATTTCATTTGTATCTAGTAAGCTCCATCAACCAAACTTGTATACTTGATTAGTTTACTGGACCAGTTATTTATTTCGACCTTAGAGTCGTGCATGTATTATTATGGTATCTGGTGGATTTGTTTCCTTTTAAGTTTTGAGCCTCGCCCCTTTGGAGTTGTATATTATTGTGCATTGGTGTGGTTGTTTCCGCCTGTTGGCGTAGATCTAGCTCCCGCTAGGGAATGCTTTTTTATTGTTTATATGTATTTATACTTGTTTGTACCCATTTGGGGCCAGTTTTTTACAAAGGAGACTCTGCCGAAATTTTTGAGAAAATTGGATGATGCTTTTAAACTTGTTTTCTACATGTTTTCTTTTACTTCTTCTTTTATGGTTTAGATTTCTGCGCTTCGGCTTACTTTGGTTACGTTGCGCCTCTAGACGCTTCGTAATCTAAGTGCCGGTCACGTTCCGTACTTTCGGATCGTGACAATTGGATAGTCTTCTTCCAAACCATAGGCAGGTGCCGAATGGTAGGGAATGAAGAAAACCAATTAGCCTAACGATGGTGTACTGAAGGTAATAAGTTAAGACAAATAAAGGGATTAGAAAGAGTGCAAAGTAAACTGCGACTGTTATTCACGACCAAACCAAGTATTTTATCGCCACTCCTACTTCACCTTTGTATTTTTCCAGGACATTCCAAATCACTACGAAGATCCACAGTTATTTGGATACTCCATCGTATGGTTATATACGAACTCGAAGAAACTTGTTCCAGTTCGGGGATGGATACTGGTTTAGGAGAAATAGGAATAAGGTTTTATTCAGTTGTCCATTATCTTTACCTTCTCTCGGGTTGCGAGTGCTCCTGGGATTAGGACAGTACACATATTATGCTTATTGGACAGTCTTCTTCCAAACCATAGGCCGGTGCCGAACGGTAGGGAGGGAAGAAGACCATTTAGCCTAAAGGGGTGTGCAAAAGGTAATGACTAAAGACATATAAAGGGATTTGGAGAGATGGCAAAGAAATATACGGTTATAGTTGTGAATCTGATAATGGAAGAGGCATTACTAAGAATACCCGGATACCCCTTCGAAACATTTACATGTTTCAGTTTCACTGTGTATTGTTAAAAGAAAACTGATTTCCCAATTAGCCCTTGCTCCAGGGTATGTATTTACCAGGTTTGATTTTCACATCTGTATGGTTTTACAGATGATGAGTGGGAGTAAGTTATTGGGAATTGGGTGATTATCCTCATTATATCGGGATTCGTTGTAATTGGTGATATTTGAGAAAATCGCCCGGGTTATTTGCCGGACGGCAAATATTTGGTTTTGAATATCCGTTGTTATGCACCAATTTCAAATTGATATATCCGTACGTTTATTTTTATAAAGTGAGATATAACTTTTTGAAATTATGTCCATGACATTTACCTATATCAGTGGATGGTTAGGTAAGGAGCATTAAACAGCGGTGTAATTCTTCTAAACCATAAGTACAGTTTTCAACCTACGACATACAGGGAATGAGTTATTAGATTCAGGGGACTTATACAGAGTATTGTATGTTGTCCAGTGTCCATGAGGACAGAGGGGTTGGTACTCGTACTATATTATGCTTACTTGGGACTTCTCTAGTTCTTAGACATGTGTTTCGTAGAAATGCAAGGTCTAAGTTTTGAGAAGTTAGAGGTATATGAATAAAGTAGAGCGCCAGGTATTGCAAGTATCAGGATTTTTCAAGGTGATTGAAGATGTAGATACTTGTGTATGGTATTCAAGTGATATTAATGATTAAGAGAACTTGCTTCTCTTTCAGGTTACTCATAATTGGAAGCACTCCTAAGTTGAGTAATGCTGATCGGCCTCTCTTCATTTAGTTGACATGCACTGGAGACAGCTTCATGATTTGAATCTGGTTCCAATTAAATCAGTGCTTCTGTTTCTATATTGGATATAGAATAGTTCATATCTTAACAATGTTAAGGTACGGGGAGTTGTCCGGCTTATGCTTAAAACCAGACTCTGGATAACTCAAGGCACGTTTCTGTAATGGCTGTTTGTGGGTTGACGAGGGTTGATTTTCTACAATCTGGAAGATCAATAGTGATATTGTTCGTGACTCGCCACAGTTTTAATAAAATTGGATTTTTTCAGAAAACAGAAGTGGGAGTATGGTAGAACTGGAAGTGATTCCAGAACGGCAAACGATTACTGAAAATTTGCTAAGAACCTAAAGATTCAACCTGGTTTGACATTCCATTGGCCACTCCACAGATATGATGGGTGTAAGTCCGCGGCGGCGCCCCGGCCGTCGATCCGACGCCGGAAACGCGGAAACAAAAACTTTTCAAACTAGCAAACCGGCACCACCGTGCACTTTTATCCCGGATCGGGCCATTAACCTAGCTTCTAGCAAACTAAAAGATGGGTAAAGAAGTATACCAAGAGATCCGTGTCCTTCGGTCTTCGTCTCCACTCCGATCTCCCGCGGAATCTCCGTTCGTTACGTCCTCGTCGGAAAGGACACCACGTAGCCGGATTCTTTTACGGGCTCCCACCTCTTGACCGAGGCAACTCGGGAGCGAAGTTGGCTAGCCGACGCGTCCAAGATTTGCTGTAGACAAGTGTAGAATGGTTGTCTCTTTAGGGTTTAAGTGAAGTTGTCATGGTATGTGGAGAAATGATCTTTTGGAGAGGTGAGGAATTTGTAGCAAGCTAGAAAATGTGATGAAGGAAAAAATGCCACACCAAATGAACCTCTCTCTTCTTTCCTTCAAAAGTGGACGACCTCTTTTTCATATGGTGGAGGGAAAAAGAATGGAATAATGCAAGTGAGAAATGTGTGTAGATAATGATCAAAAAATCACCTCCATTTCAAATCCAAAGCCAAATCAACAACCATCCAATAAATGCAAAGGAGGTGACTAGAAAAGGATCTCATGATGATAGAAGCCACAATCACAATAAACCCCTCCACAAATAAGTTATTTGCACTCTTACAAATAACCCCTTCCATCGGAAAGTCCGGCCGCGAAAGAACAAAGGAAAACCGGCCGGAACGGAATGTAAACTGGCAACCTCAGAAAACTGATCCCGTAATAAATTACAGGAAAACCCCACTACTGCATATATAGGCCCGCATTTGTATTCCCACTGAACACAAATGCAAAGAGACAAAACTACACTATCTAATACTAGGATTCGGCTTAAACCAAAGCCGGCTAGTAAAATCCATCCGATCACGATCCGTGCAATACCGCACGTATCTGATCGAACCATGCCATATCTCCATACGGCCTCTACAGCGTTTCACCCGAAACCTGAGTAAATGTGTGTGTGGTGGACTCTAAAGACTCGTCAATACTATGGCTGTGGATTTAACAACTAGCACGTCAGAGGTATTAGCCATACGTGACGGGCCACCAGCTATTGACCAAAAGGGACGTGGATGAGCGAACTCATCCTGACACCCTACTGAGCCTGTCAGTGACAATATCCGCACAGTCTGGTCCGTTCTTCTATGAGCATCGCATGGCGAGCCTAGGGGGTTGGTGAAAGTCAGACCCCCAATAGCAGTACAAGTTGTGTCGGAGTGTAGCCCAGAACACCCGGAGATACTACTGGAATACCTACCAGCAAATCTCCTGCCTTGGCCAAAGACTTTTCATGTTCTGGCTCTCCTAGACACAGCGCGACCTCACCCCCAATACCGGGAGAAACGAACCCCTGCAGATCCGCTCACTGCCTCTATGTGGCTCGGGACTGTACCCAACTAAAACCTGTTTTCACGACTCCTTTGAGCCGTGGTAGGGTAGTAATCAAAGAATAGTGGGAACTCACACGAGACAAATGACGATCTCAGGTCGATGAAGTAACCTGTACACATGTCACCAGGGAACTGCTATCTGACATCAGGTATAATCCCAACTAGCAGGTTCCCGGCGAGTCCTGTCCGGTGTACTCATAATCCAATGAGCACCTGTATACATCTTAGGTGAACCAACTGACACCAGTGGCTTGTGAGACCGGCCACCGCCCCTCATCGGGGTCTCGACTGTATACACTAGTCTACTCTGGAGAATCGATGCCCTGTCTCGAAACTCCCACGACTAGGGACCTTTTAAGGATGTGCTTATAGACTCCAGCTCTCACGTATATGATCGCCCTCATACTGCTGGTAGTCAAGAAAGAATCCTAGGGGCTCTATCAACGTGTAATAGCGACTCGTAAGGTCACCTAAAGCAGTACACGGTGATAAAGATAAACCAGATAGCATACTATCATCTCGAGTAAGACTGTCCTACTGGGACAGGTCCTCCCTCAATCATTGCAATCACATGCCTGTGATCCAATAATTGACTCTGAGGGCACTATCTCCAACAATCTCCCACTTGCACTCAAGGCTAATTATTGCAATGCCGCATACTCACAGCCCGTGTGATACCGAACACCCAACTCCTCTACTAGTCAGTCTCACAAAGCTTGTTTGCGAAACTATTGCGTTCGAGGAATAGCCTCGGTGAGTGGATCCGCTACTGATGTTTCTTTCTATGTCTCTATATCTCAAGTTCGCGGAGAAAACCATCTCCCGAAATGAGCAATACCTGTCTTAGAATGTGTCTGGATGTCTGATGGGACCTAGCTCATAAGTGAACTCCAAATCCAAACTTCTTAGACTGTATCGTCAACTGAACTTAATCAGTATCCTGCGCCATGCCTTCCCTCAGTATCCACCTGGACCACCTGTCCAAAATACTGCCCCTCGTCAGAGGGAAAACTATAACTCTGACAGCCATTCTGCCATCCAGGTCACCTTGGAAGCTTGGAATGATAACTGTCTCCCGAAGGAGAATGCTGTTATCATATCCCTAGAACATCAACTTATGTTCTAAAACTGCTTCCTAATGTTTCCCAAGGATTGGATCAATATCAACTTATTGCATCTACTGCAAGAACAACATCTGGTGTGGTACTTGACATCTCATGATTGACTCAATTGCCTAAGCAAGTGATCTGCCAATCATGCACATCCCTCTCCTCTTTAGTCTGTAAGACACCTTTAGAGAGGGTGACTCTATTACCGGCAGGTACACCACCATGCCAGGAGTCGTCCATTCTAAATACTCTTAGAATGCTGTCTAAGTACCCTGATTGGGAAACCACCCAAATCTAGATCTAAAACCATAGATCTAGTAACCAGAATGTACGATATAAGATCCAATTCCTATGTGGAGAAACTACTGTGTGACAACCAAAGTATAACCGATCGTAGTATAGGAATATTACTTTCTACTCTGTGTATGTCATCAAATACCAGGACATCACACCCTACTACCTTCTTAACAGTTCCATCCCCTATTCTGATGAAGTCAAACCTACGACTGTCACATCAGAAATAGATGATCTATCTCCGCTATATCTGCTTTAGTCTATAAATAGACATAAGCATGATGTCCACCAATGCTTCCGCTGCTCCCACTGACTACGACAACCCTCTGGCAGAGTCATATAGGCGTACACTTCTAAAGCTAGTTTAGAATGACGCTATACTCATCCTCCTGCCGGATCTCACAGTCTGGAACAACAGTAATGGCAAGTCTGGGTAAACAAGAACCTCCCTGTCACCGTCCTTGAGCATACCGAAGTACCTCTCGGGTGCCTGAGGTTACTGTTCACACCATAATATTGTATTATTATATTCCCCATTCTTATTCTTTTTATAAATAAACAGGTGCTTTTGACGCATGTCTGCTACATATTACAGGTTACAGGTTCTTGGTGCGAAAACAGTGAAAAAGACAAAAAAACGACACAAAAAAGGGACTTTGACCAACAAATAGAAGGATCTTAATCAAGCCTACACAAAAGATCAGTACAAGGCAACGCAAGGTCCAAGATTACAAAGCAAACGGTTAAAAGTCCATTGTAATTGTTCACTGGAGATCTGGAAGAAATAGAGAAGCCAAATTGAATAAAGATCCAAAGAAATAAAAAGCCTAAGAAGCCCAGAATCAATTCCAAAATTTCTAGACATAAAATTTTACCAAAAGCTTGGAAGTCTACTTTGACTGGGTCTTCCTAAGAATATTTTGGTAAATGTAGACATGAGAATCAATTGTAACGTAGGGTTTCTATCTCCTATAAATAGAAGCCCAAATCATTGTATTCTTTTCATGCCTCCCTTCATTAATAAATTTCAGCATTCTTTTGGAGAGCATCATTTTTTTGTAAGTTCTTTATTTTCTGCCCTAGGTAAATTTTCTATTCTTTCCCTAGATAAATTTAATTCCTTGCCCTAGTTAATCTTTTATTCTCTGCCCTAGATAAATGTTCTTCAATTCCCTAATGAGTGAGTAGTCTCTTCGTTTGTTAGGGTTAGATCTGGGGAAGGTTTGAGAGACGAAGATCTCTCATCCCCTTTCTTGCCCGTCATATATTTTCATAGGACTCTATCCATACATGCATATACCGCTCCCTACGGCACCCTATCCCACGAGGTAGCGGTGATACCGTAGTATAAAGGCCTGGTTGTGATTGTTTTCCATGGAGGTTAGGGTAAGGATTGATAAAGGATGGACAAGAACCTAGAGGAAGAAACATCTTTCCAAATGATTCTAATCCCTTTTATTAATAATTATCATAACACCTAATTAGATCTTCATATGGGTATAGAAAGCGGTGAGATTTATTGACTTTCCAAACTTAACCTAGATCTAACCCTAGCAAGATTTAGATATAGATTAATTTAGTTTTTAGATTTAATAATCAATCCGACCACAATCGGAATTAACTCGTTTGAGCGATTAGGAAATTCACAACATCCCTGTGGACCGACCCGTACTCACCGGCTAGCTAGCAAGCGACGCCGTTCTTGATTGCGGTTAATAGATAGTTTTTGATACAAATCAAATGGCGCCGTTGCCGGGGATGGCGTAGTAATTTCCTTTTTGCAATTTCGGGTTAATCAAAATTCAAAAATTCATAAAAATCTGAAAAATCACAAAAAAATATAAAAAATTATCATTTTATTATTTTGTGAAGGGTATCTTTGTTTGAATTTTGCAGGATCTACAATCAAGTTCGGATCTGAAAATCTCCAGAGATCAAAACAGAAAATATCAAATCTGAAGAAACAGAAGATCATAACAACTGAGGAATAGAAGAAATTTGGATGACCGAATCTATAAGGCAACCGCGGCGATCTGGTGCAGAAAACAAAAAAAAAACGGCGACCCATTCCGGCCGCGGAACCACCGCGCGACCTGCCTACGACCGCGGAACCGCCGCACGACCTGCCTGCGACCGCGGAACCGCGGCGTTTTGGTCGGGGGAAAAAAAAGGGGTAGAAGCGCAGTTAAAAAAAAACTGTAAGTCTTCTGATCTTCTTCTCTGCAAATCTCTAATATCTCTTCTGAAAAATTTCCTGCAGGATTTCTTTGTGCTTAAAAATCTTCCCCCTTCCAAATAACAAATCTTGTGCAGGATTCTTTGCGCGCGCTTAAAATAATAATTGATTGAAAGTGATCTTTTCTGATTTGCATATCCTTAATCTTTTTGCTAAAAATAAATTTCCAAATAAAGAGCAAGCGGAAAAAGGAAAATTTTAATTAGAAAGCTTGCAAACTTTGAAATTCACAAAAAAGATTTGATTGCAAGTGATTTACTGTTTTGCATATCTTTAATCGGATTTTAAGGGGCTTTTGACCAATTCAGATTGGGTAGGGATTTCATCACCCTTCCCAGGACCCCAGAAATCACATAAGGCATTTGCATTGACCATTCTTAATTAAAAAATACTAGACTCATCCCTAAGGACTTCGAGCTCAATAGGACAGAGGACTAGGTTATAGGCATCGACCGTTTATCCTAACCCGACTTTGCGGTGTCTAGGCAAGTGTATCTAAGGCAAGTGGTTACTTAATTAGGACCACTACTTATAGCGGGGAGCCTCCCACTTACCTGGCACTTACCTGGCCGCAATTGGCGGTGAAGAGGCGGTTTGAGGTCCTATTTCTAGCCCTTTGGAACAGTTAGGAGCTATCTAGCTGACCTAGGTGACCCTAGATCTAGGCCTGATTGTGCATTTTTGGTTGATCGAAAGTGTGTCTTAGCTCTTTTCTCGAAAATCTTTTTGCAAACAGTTCTAAATAAAGAGAAAAAGGAAATTTTTTTTAGAGAACTTGCAAACTTTTGCCGCAAATAAATCCTTGCACCACCACCCAACATTCTTTCTTTCACCCTTTCTTCTAACATGGGTAACCCAGATAATAAATCACTTGCCGAACTTTGGTATCCCGAACCTAATTTTGCGTCGTTCGGCAATTTGTTCGGTCAATTTAAAGACGATCCTTCCATGCCTAAAATATCTTTGAAAGATCAAATAGAGGCGTCTAAGAGAAACAATTCGACTTTTCAACCCACTTTGTGTCAACCAAGTCAATCTTTACCACCTCCATATGTTGATACCACTTTTTCAAGTCCTTCTGTCACAACTAAGCTGATGTCCATTGCTGAGCATATTGCTCAATCTCGTAGCCGATCTTTCACCCCTCTCTACTCATCTAGTTTTAGTGATCCACACGACTATTCACCTTTTTATCCATATGTTGACCCTACCCCTGTCCAATCACCCACTTCCTACCAGTCCTACCCGACTTTTCCACCGTCACTAGACAATGTTTCTACACAGCCTGTTGGGAGTTTTGCATATCCACATGACTTCGAATCTTTTACCGAAACCTCCTTACCACCCAAGTATAGCTTGGAAGAGGCGTTGGAGGCGTATATCGCAGCAACAAACAAAATGGTTAGGAATGTGGAAGCGTCTGTGGCCGTCCTTATGCAACATGCTGAACCGGCAGCTAGTTTCCCGCTAGCCCCAAATTTTTCAATATATGAGGAGGTGGTTGGACAGAATGAGAATATGAGAGGATTTCCAAATCAAACCCACCCTTACCCAATTGAAGCCCACAACTCCAGTTTTCCATCGAATGTCCTAAATGATTCACAAGTTCAAAATAAAACCGAGTTGTGCGACTTTGTAGTGCTTGATTTGCCAAATCGTGAAGAACCCCTATCAAGTGAAACCACACTTAATCCTTTCGATCTTTACACCTCCACTCTAGAACCTAAATCGATAAATATCCATGCTTTTGATGAGGTGTCAGAAAAAATTGATTTTCACTTGATTGAGGATATAGACGCCGGGAATATTTCGGATGATGAACCTGTCGATTTAATTGAAATTTTATGTCCAATTCATCATCCCAAGTCATTAAATGTTTCTGCCGAACTTCATATGTGTCTTGATTTTGATGATATTGGCATGGATAAGCAAATTTTTAAGGAAAATATTAAGGAGAATTATGAGGATAGTATTGAGGATAATATTGAGGTTGAACCATTTTCGTTTGATGTGTCGAATTTTCCAATACACCCTCCTGAATCCTTAACTGATACCCTTCCTCACTCACTTCCTTCCGTCCTTCCTATCGTTCCGACTGTGCAAGAGACCGTTACGCTTTTATCTCCAATACCAAGTTCGGCGTACCCATGCTTTCTTGCGAATCTTGAGAGATTTGACCCCATTTCTCGACGGGTTAATAGGTTAGCACAATCGCTTTTAACACATCGGTCATCACAAATTGTGCTAATTTATTCACTCAATTTACACCCTCAAGATCGTACTCTACTTCTTTCTCTTTTCCGCCCTTCTTCTCCTCCACCGAGACCATATTCCACCCTTCTTCCCATTCGGTCTCGTGTGCATCTCATTTCTTTCCTTTACATCCCATTCTTTCATGAACCCTACCATTACCACGATAAGATCTTTGAATGGTTGGTGCTCACCTTTGGCTTATGTAAGGCCAAGCTTAAGTTTGGGGGAACCTTGTTGTATATATGTATATATATTTTTGTTTTTTTTCCTATAAAAAATTAAAACAAAATTAAAACAAAAAAATAAATTAAAAAAAATTATAAATAAATAAACAGGGGAGTGCCGACATTCTCAACCCTCTTGGTGTAGCATGACAGTGAGGACACTGTCAAGTTTAAGTTTGGGGGTATGCTCGGTATGTCTTCTTCCTTCGCATTCATATGTATATTTTTTCATTTGCATATTTATTTGAAAAAAACCATAAAAATTATAAAAATTATTGTATTCAATTTTGGTCTAATTGACTTGAGACAAATAGGTTAACTGGCTAGGAACAACTAGATCTTAGACTTAGTAAATTAAAAATCCTAAAAATAACCTTCCTTAAAGTTTAACAATAGAGAGTATATGTTTTTGTAGTTTATTTAGAAATAGGCAAATTTTGGGTTCACTTCTTGGGCTAAGTCGAAACGAAGGAAAAGTATTGATGTTCTTATTAGAGTATAAGTTTGAAAAATAGTTCCTACCTTAAGTCTAGATTCTGAAAATGTATACCCTACAATTTGCACTATCACGCATCTTGAAACATGGAATAGTAGAAGAGACCTTGAAATGCTTTTGTCTAAAGTCCTTAGTACAATGAAAATAAAAGAAAAAAAAGTGAATAAAGGAAAAAATAATGAACACTGATTTTTGTGATTACTTAAAGATGTAAAAATAGAAAAATATTTAGCGAGGGTGCTTCATCACCTAGTGCCTTAGACCAACTGGTTTGGGAGTCACTGCTAAAAGCCTTGGGTGTTGCAAAACTAGGAATTACGCTTTAAAGTGCAAACGCATTTTGTAATCGGTCGTTGGTACCTCAAGAAGTATTAACGGTCGCATGAAGGATGTGTACGCAAATTTCATTTAAAAATTCACATATTAATAAGTACTTTGGACAACGGACAAGAGTATGATTGCTTGATTTGAATTTCCAAGTGTAGGGGTGATTCATACACACACGTAGGGATATGTGATTGGAGTTTAGATGAGAGAAAGGAGTGAAGAATAGAACTTGTATCTTTAATAGAGTTGATAAAAATTCCTAAGTGGAGATGGAACCCTAGAAGGAAAACTTAAGAGATGCCGAAAGCTAAGTAAGTCTATAAAACATATATAATCTTAAGTTAGATGATGAGGAAGTGTGAAGAATATGGGTGGATAATTTACGGGTCGAAGATAATAGAATTTCTTGTTAGAAAACCTAATTGGAGAATAAAAGTCGATAAGCCGAATTGATAGGATTTTGTGGGTAGTATCCGCTGAAAACCCTCAGGAGACAACACTCCTCCTACTAGGGACACCTAGAAGTTTAACGGCTTATTGCACGTGCTCAGTGCAATCGTGTTTGCCTGCGAAAGTGCGGTTAGGTTTTTTGTAGAGAATAAAAAATAAGTTTGCTCGAGGACGAGCAAAAGATAAGTTTGGGGGTATTTGTTCACACCATAATATTGTATTATTACATTCCCCATTCTTATTCTTTTTATAAATAAACAGGTGCTTTTGACGTATGTCTGCTACATATTACAGGTTACAGGTTCTTGGAGCGAAAACAGTGAAAAAGACAAAAAACGACACAAAAATGGGACTTTGACCAACAAATAGAAGGATATTAATCAAGCCTACACAAAAGAATAGTACAAGGCAACGGAAGGTCCAAGATTACAAAGAAAACGGTTAAAAGTCCACTGCAATTGTTCACTGGAGATCTGGAAGAAATAGAGAAGCCAAATTGAATAAAGATCCAAAGAAATAAAAAGCCTAAGAAGCCCAGAATCAGTTCCAAAATTTCCAGACATAAAATTTTACCAAAAGCTTGGAAGTCTACTTTGACTAGGTCTTCCTAAGGATATTTTGGTAAATGTAGACATGCGAATCAATTGTAACCTAGGGTTTCTATTTCCTATAAATAGAAGCCCAAATCATTGTATTCTTTTCATGCCTCCCTTCATTAATAAATTTCAGCATTCTTTTGGAGAGCATCATTTTTTTGTATGTTCTTTATTTTCTGCCCTAGGTAAATTTTCTATTCTTTCCCTAGATAAATTTAATTCCTTGCCCTAGTTAATCTTTTATTTTCTGCCCTAGATAAATGTTCTTCAATTCCCTAATGAGTGAGTAGTCTCCTCGCTTGTTAGGGTTAGATCTGGGGAAGGTTTGAGAGACGAAGATCTCTCATCCCCTTTCTTGCCCGTCATATATTTTCATAGGACTCTATGCATACATGCACATACCGCTCCCTACGGCACCCTATCCCACAAGGTAGCGGTGATACCGTAGTATAAAGGCCCGGTTGTGATTGTTTTCCATGGAGGTTAGGGTAACGATTGATAAAGGAAGGACAAGAACCTAGAGGAAGAAACATCTTTTCAAATGATTCTAATCCCTTTTATTAATAATTACCATAACACCTAATTAGATTTTCATATGGGTATAGAAAGCGGTGAGATTTATTGACTTTCCAAACTTAACCTAGACCTAACGCTAGCATGATTTAGATATAGATTAATTTAATTTTTAGATTTAATAATCAATCCGACCACAATCGGAATTAACTCGTTTGAGCGATTAGGAAATTCACAACATCCCTGTGGACCGACCCGTACTCACAGGCTAGCTACCAAGCGACGCCGTTCTTGATTGCGGTTAATAGATAGTTTTTGATACAAATCAGTTACCCACCATATCTGCGGAGTGGCCAAATGGAATGTCAAACCAGATTGAATCTTTAGGTTCTTATCAAATCTTCAATAATCGTTTGCGGTTCTGGAATCACTTCCAGTTCTACTATACTCCCACTACTGTTTTCTGAAAAAATCCAATTTTTTTTATTAAAACTGTGGCGAGTCAAGAACAATATCATTATTGATCTTCCAGATGGTAGAAAGTCAACCCTCGTCATAGCTCGGGTCAACCCACAAACAGCCATTACAGAAACGTGCCTTCAGTTATCCAGAGTTTGGTTTTAAGCATAAGCCGGACAACTCCCCGTACCTTAACATCGTTAAGATATGAACTGTTCTATATCCAATACAGAAACAGAGGCACTGATTTAATTGAACCAGATTCAAATCATGCAGCTGTCTCCAGTGCATGTCAACTAAATGAAAGGAGGCCGATCAGCGTTACTCAACTTAGGAATGCTTCCAATTATGAGTAACCTGAAAGAGAAGCAAGTTCTCTTAACCATTACTATCAACTGAATACCATATACAAGTATCTACATCTTCGATCACTTTGAAGAATCCCGATACTTGCAATACCTGGTTCTCTACTTTATTCTTATACCTATAACTCCTCAAAACTTAGACCTTGTGTTTCTACGAAACACATGTCTAAGAACTAGAGAAGTCATAAGTAAACAGAATATAGTACGAGGACCAACCCATCTGTCCTAATGGACACTGGACAATATACAATACTTTGTACAAGTCCCTTGAGTCAAATGACCATTCACTGTGTGTTGTAGGTTGAAAACTGTACTTTTGGTTAAGAAGAATTACACCGCTGTTCAATGCTCCTTACCTAACCATCCACTGGTATAGGTAAATGTCATAGACACAATTTCAAAAAGGTATGTCTCACTCTATAAAAATAGACGTACATATATATTAATTTGAAATTGGTGCACAACAACGGATATTCAAAACCAAATATTTGCCGACCGGCAAACAACCCATGTGACTTCCTCAAATATCACCAATTACAACGAATCCCGATATAATGAGGATGACCACCTAATTCCCAATAACTTACTCCTACTCATCATCTGTAAAACCATACAGATGTGAGAATCATACCAGGTAAATACATACCCTGGAGCAAGTGTCTAATTGGGAAATCAGTTCTCTTTTAACAGTACACAGTGAAACTGAAACATTGAAATGTTTCGATGGGGTATCCGGGTATTCCTAGTAATGCCTCTTCCATTATCCAGATTCACAACTGTAACCATATAATTCTTTGCCACCTCTCCAAATCCCTTTATATGTCTTTAGTCATTACCTTCTGTACACCCCTTTAGGCCAAATGGTTTTCTTCCTTCCCTACCGTTCGGCACCAGCCTATGGTTTGGAAGAAGACTATCCAATAAGCATAAAGGGTGTACTGTCCTAATCCTAGGAGCAGTCGCAATGCGAGAGAAGGTGAAGATAAAAGACAACCGAATGAACCTTATTCCTATTTCTCCTGAACCAGGATCCATCCCCGAACTGGAACAAGTTCCTTTCGAGTTCGTATATAACCATATGATGGATTATCCAATAAACTTGGGTTCTTCGTAGTGATACGGAGTGTCCTGGAGAAATACAAAGGTGATTTAGGATTGGTGAAGAAATATTTGGTTTGGTCGTGAATATCAGTCGCAATTTACTTTGCCCTCTTACTAATCCCTTTCTTTGTCTTAACTTAATACCTTCTGTACATCGTTTAGGCTAATTGGTTTTCTTCATTCCCCACCGTTCGGCACCAGCCTAAGGTTTGGAAGAAGACTATCCAATTTGCGTAATAGGTGTACTATCTCCTAAACCAAGGAGTACTCGCAACCTGAGAGAAGGTAAAAGGAAAAGACAACTGAATAGTCCTATTCGTTTTCTCCAGAACCAGAAACCATTCTCGAATTCTTTCGAGTTCGTATATAACCATACGATGGTTTTGTCCAATGGAAGTGGACGTTCGTAGTAATACGGGGTGTCCGGGAGAAAAGGGTAAAAGTATGAGTGGCAATGAGGTCTGCAACTCTGGCAATCCAAAAGCCAGTGTTAAGAAGGTTCGGTCAACTTGCTCACTGAGTCATAGTCTAGGGTCCGGTCAATGGTTGCTGCCAAAGAGAGAGAAAAGAAACACTCAGCGTGCACTCTAGCCTAGATCAGAATGGTTATTACTTTATCTAATCTGGAAACCTCCCACTGTAACGTCAAATTCTTCCCCAAACTTGAAAGAAGAATTAGCCGGGATCACCCGAGGAGTAAACCAACTCATCAGTGGGAATCGGGATCCAACTATCATCGCATGATAACATGACGGAATCCGCTCACGTTATCACACTCCAGAAGGTATGCGCATATCTGGCAAGTTTCAGTTCTTTTGAAACTCCCGATCTGTATTTTTGCCCCATGCTCTTTTGACCTTGACTTTGGCCAACATATCATAAGTCACATGTCAAGTTCTACCCGTCATTATCCAGGTTAATTTGAACCCACCCATACAAGCCCTTGACTTTGGCCAACAAGGCTATACGACTGTCCCAAACCAACGCATCTATCTATGCTGCATATGAATACCTAACAGCTACCAAACATTGTGCCTTGACTTTGGCCAACATACACAGCTTGAATACTATTGACTATCCATATGAAACGACGGAGGGCTACGAATGGTTTCTGGCGAAAACCTTTAACGTAATGAACATGATATCGTTGAAGGAACTGATAGCTTTTAAAAAATATAGCGACGAAAACCTTTGCTAAAGAGGTCACTCTCGGTGAAGGGATCTCGGCTCTTTCCCCGTAGAATGAGGTGCAGGATATTCCAACTGAATACCACGATGCAAAGCAAAAGTAAACGGCTATAGTGAAGTTACTGCCCTGACGCAAACTTTTGTCCAAGGGGTCACTCCCGGTGAAGGGATCTCGGCCCTTGCCTCGTCGACTGAGGAGCAGGATATTCCAACTGAATACCACTGTTCAAAACAAAAGAGAACGTCCTTGCAATAACAGCTTTTTGAAAAAGTGTTCCAACAACATCATAATAGGTTTGTTTAACTTGCATTGATCCGAATCAACGCAGTCCCATTAATTGATCACACCACAAAAGAACGAAAATAATGATGTACGTATATGCCATTCTATTCGCCACTGGGTCCCGTCATCACCCGTTAGGTTACTTAACTAACGACAGAGCGGGGACTGGACTAGCGCGGATGCAAAACATATACAACATCTACTAGTATATATATAATATATAATTTTCGCTCAAGGCGTGATAAAATGCAACATCACAGAAGTGTACAGCATCACAGAACAATACAGATATCTGGGATCCCCGGGTTTCATAGAGCCACTACTGAAACCCGACGTTCCCGTGGTCCTGTGGATAGCCTGTGCAATGAAATCCTAGTCCCCTACGGGCGCGGCAAGTTACCTGCCAAAACCTGAAGCGAGGCAGCCCCCTTCAGCAACGTGAATGGACCACCCAGCACTTCACGGAATCCGGTAACTTGGGCACCCCTCCTGGGTCAACCTATACCCCCTATGAGTGCGGCGAATAGCCCGCCAATTCTAGAGTAAAACCCCCTCTGTATCAATGCCATGAGATGCGGGCTTGTTGCCCTCTAGAACCCGGCTATCCGTGCACCCCACCTTAGGGTAATCCTAGTACAGAAAGTAAAAATATACATACAACGGGTACATCGACCTCGACCCGGTCGTGCCCCAAAAGAATAATACAAACAGGCAGGGACAGCAGTCCACATGTCCGACGCTCGCCCCGCAATATCAAATGTACATATAAAACAAAACTGTACTAACATTGCATCCATGCTATCCCCCACGACCGATCCGCAACATCACAGCACAACACAGAACATCAACGTGAATGTCACGTTCGCAAATTCGTCTAACCAGGCAATAACAGTTAGACAGGATTTACCGATCAAGTGACATTCACGGTCGCAGATATAATGTAAATACTGTGAACTAGCATGTTTAAACTTTTCGATCGATCAAAACTTATCCAAGTGGGCCCCAAGTAATACTGTTGCACTCACAGAAAATCTGGGCCCAAAAAAAATATCCCAAAACCCCTATTTCTTAATCAGAAGCCTACTGTGAAAATATGGTGCAACGATTCCACTTACCCACCGCGGAACCACGGCCAAACCAGGGGTTTGGCCGCATTTCCGCGGTCATAGTAAGGAATCATTGAATCGTATTTTCCCAGAATTCTTAGAATTTCTTGCATGTCTTTCTGCAATGACCTGAAAAATTTTTGGAGCTGAAAAAATTTCGACAGAAAACACATGCACTAAAAATACGGTTTTTGGGATTTTGTTCGACGAGTCTTTAAACATACTAGAGCAAGCTAGGCTAAGTTAATGGTGAGGCTCTGATACCAATGTAAGTCCGCGGCAGCGCTCCGGCCGTCGATCCGACGCCGGAAACGCGGAAACAAAAACTTTGCAAACTAGCAAACCGGTACCACCGCGCACTTTTATCCCGGATCGGGCCATTAACCTAGCTTCTAGCAAACTAAAAGATGGGTAGAGAAGTATACCAAGCGATCCGTGTCCTTCGGTCTTCGTCTCCACTCCGATCTCCCGCGGAATCTCCGTCCGTCACGTCCTCGTCGGAAAGGGCACCACGTAGCCGGATTCTTTTACGGGCACCCACCTCTTGACCGAGGCAACTCGGGTGCGAAGTTGGCTAGCCGACGCGTCCAAGATTTGCTGTAGACAAGTGTAGAATGGTTGTCTCTTTAGGGTTTAAGTGAAGTTGCCATGGTATGTGGAGAAATGATCTTTTGGAGAGGTGAGGAATTTGTAGCAAGCTAGAAAATGTGATGAAGGAAAAAATGCCACACCAAATGAACCTCTCTCTTCTTTCCTTCAAAAGTGTCCGGCCACTTTTTCATATGGTGGAGGGAAAAAGAATGGAATAATGCAAGTGAGATATGTATGTAGATAATGATCAAAAAATCACCTCCATTTCAAATCCAAAGCCAAATCAACAACCATCCAATAAATGCAAAGGAAGTGACTAGAAAAGGATCTCATGATGATAGAAGCCACAATCACAATAAACCCCTCCACAAATAAGTTATTTGCACTCTTGCAAATAACCCCTTCCATCGGAAAGTCTGGCCGCGAAAGAACAAAGGAAAACCGGCCGGAACGGAATGCAAACTGCCAACCTCAGAAAACTGATCCCGTAATAAATTACAGGAAAACCCCACTACTGCATATATATGCCCGCATTTGTATTCCCACTGAACACAAATGCAAAAAGACAAAACTACACTATCTAATACTAGAAGCCGGCTTCTACTAAAATCCGTCCGATCACGATCCGTGCAATACCGCACGTATCTGATCGAACCGTGCCATATCTCCATACGGCCTCTACAGCGTTTCACCCGAAACCAGAGTAAATGTATGTGTGGTGGACTCTAAAGACTCGTCAATACTATGGTTGTGGATTTAACCACTAGCATGTCAGAGGTATTAGCCATACGTGACGGGCCACCAGCTATTGACCAAAAGGGACGTCGATGAGCGAACTCATCCTGACACCCTACTGAGCCTGTCAGTGACAATATCCGTACAATCCGGTCCGTTCGTCTATGAGCATCGCATGGCGGGCCTAGGGGGTTGGTGAAAGTCAGACCCCCAATAGCGGTACAAGTCGTGTCGGAGTGTAGCCCAGAACACCCTGAGATACTACTGGAATATCTACCAGCAAATCTCCTGCCTTGGCCAAGGACTTTTCATGTTCTGGCTCTCCTAGACACAGCGCGACCTCACCCCCAATACCGGGAGAGACGAACCCCTGCAGATCCGCTCACTGCCTCCTTGTGGCTCGGGACTGTACCCAACTAAAACCTGTTTGCACGACTCCTTTGAGCCGTGGTAGGGTAGTAATCAAAGAACAGTGGGAACGCACACGAGACAAATGACGATCTCAGGTCGATGAACTAACCTGTATACATGTCACCAGGGAACTGCTTCTGACATCAGGTATAATCCCAACTAGCAGGTTCCCGGCGAGTCCTGTCCGGTGTACTCATAACCCAATAAGCACCTGTATACATCTTAGGTGAACCAACTGACACCAGTGGCTTGTGAGACCGGCCACCGCCCCTCGTCGGGGTCTCGACTGTATACACTAGTCTACTCTAGAGAATCGATGCCCTGTCTCGAAACTCCCACGACTAGGGACCTTTTAAGGATGTGCTTATAGACTCCAGCTCTCACGTATATGATCGCCCTCATACTGCTGGTAGTCAAGCAAGAATCCCAAGGGCTCTATCAACGTGTAATAGCGACTCGTAAGGTCACCTAAAGCAGTACACGATGATAAAGATAAACCAGATAGCATACTATCTTCTCGAGTAAGACTGTCCTACTGGGACAGGTCCTCCCTCAATCATTGCAATTACGTGCCTGTGATCCAATAATTGACTCTGAGGGCACTATCTCCAACAGTGGGCAACCTTAGGCACTCGAGAGGTACTTTGGTATGCTCAAAGACGGTGACAAGGAGGTTCTTGTTTACCGAGACTTGCCATTGCTGTTGTTCCAGGCTATGAGACCCGGCAGGAGGATGAGTATAGCATCGTTCTAAACTAGCTTTAAAAGTGCACGTGTATATGACTCTGCCGAAGGGTTGTCGTAGTCAGTGGAAGCAGCGGAAGCATATTGGACAAGAAGCTTATGTCTATTTATAGACTAAAGCAGATATAGCGGAGAAAGATCATCTATTTCTGATATGACAGTCATAGGTTTGACTTCATGAGAATAGGGGATGGACCTGTTAAGAAGGTAGTAGGGTGTGATGTCCTGGTATTTGGATGACATACACAGAGTAGGAAGTGATGTCCTTATACTACGATCGGTTATACTTTGGTGTTCACACAGTAGTTTCTCCACATAGGACTCGGATATTATATCAGAAATTCTGGTTACTAGATCTATGGTTTTAGATCTAGATTTGTGAAGTGTCCCAATCAGGGTACTTAGACAGCATTCTAAAGGTGTTTTAGAATGGACGACTCCTGGCACGGTAGTATAACTGCAGGTGATGGAGTCACCCTCTCTAAAGGTGTCTTACAGACTAAAGGGGAGAGGGATGTGCGTGATTGGCAGATCACTTGCTTAAGCAATTGAGTCAATCATGAGATGTCAAGTACCACACCAGATGTTGTATTTTCACTAGATACAATAAGTTGTGATATTAATCCTATCCTGGAGAAACGGTCGGAAGCAGTTTTAGAACATAAGTGGATATTCTAGGGATATAATAACAACAGCCTCTTTTAGGAGACGGTTATTATTCTAGGCTTCTAAGGTGACCTGGATGACAGAGTGAGTGTCAGAGTTATAGTTTTCCCTCTGACGAGGGGCAGTGGTTTGGACAAGTGATCCAAGCGGATACTGAGGGAGGCATGGCGCAGGATACTTTTAGAGAGGGTGACTCCATCTCTAAAAGTACGGAACATGACCGACACTTAAACTACGAAACGTCTCGAGACGTACGTAATCTAAGTAAGCCGAAAACCCAGAAATCCAAACCAAGAAAAGTAGTAGAGTGAAGGAAAAACCATTTTAAATCAAATAGTTTGCAACATACGCCGAAATATGCATTTTAAAATCATAAGTCTTTTCTAAAAATTTCGGCAGAGTTTCCTTTGTAAAAACAGACCCCAAACGGGTACAAAACCTGATAAAGCATATATAATGAATAAAGGCATCCCCAAGCGGGAGCTAGCTCTTCGTCAATCGATGGTCATAACCACGCAAGCAATATAATATACAACGCCGAAAGGCGAGGATCACAACAGAAAAGGAAACTCAAAACAGCATGTAATCCATAGAAATACAACGCGCGACTCTAAGGTCGAAAGAATAAACATCACTGGTCTCTATCTGAAATAAAAACATGTTTGGTTGATGGAACTTCTAGATGCAACGGAATAATAATATACAAGGTATAATGATGGGTACGACACAAGTGAACCAACCTACTGGCAAGTCACCCGAAAAAGAAGCGGTGCCAGCAAAGCCGTAATGAAACCTGTACGGCAAAACCTGCAAGAAACTGTGGCACAACAGGGGTGAGTTGCCAACTCGTGAATAGAAAATATCTACGAACAGAAATCGCATGTATGACGTAATCCTAGGTCATACGATCAATATATATCCTCAAATATATAACCAGCAGCCTATAACGATGGCTAGGGTGTGCCTCTAAACAACAGTAATACCAAGTGCTCGTGTCAGTGCCTCAGATAGCAATATATCATATGGATGAAGTATGAATGCATGAAAACAGAATACATGTACTAAAGAAACTGCTTTCATAACTTAGTGAGATTACTGTGTTAGGTTTACCTAGCACCCTATGAAGAGTTTGGATGCATCACATGTCACAAAGATCAAATTTTTATGGTGCTAAGCAAGCATACAAAGGATCTTATCCTAGAAAATTAGGGTTTCATGATTTTACAAGCGACAAAGGCTAGGGTTTCGAGACTACAACCTTTGTAGCTCCCTTTGCTGGACTCTTTGGCCTCTTGAGTGTTGGAGGAAGGTTCTCTTGAAGTCTTCTAGCGTCCACGACGATCCACCCGAAGCTCCTAGTCCAAACTTGCAACTTCACTTTTCAAGAGGAGAAATGAAGATAACACTCTACACAAGTGGGCTAAACTTGTGTAGAATGATGTTGTGGTTCTAATTCTCACTTGAAAAACCTTTCTTGATGTATGTTTGCTCACTAGAAGAAACTAGAGATCAAAGGAAGAAGAAGGAGGAAGATGATGGCTTTTCTTTTGAAGAAGAGAAAAGATTAAACTTAGAAAAGAAATGAAATATATCTATATATATTTTATTTCTTCTCATCTCAAATCATGGTTAAATGTTTGAGTTATTATTTAATTAGAGTTTAAAACATAGAAGGAAAGTTTAATCCAAGGTTAAGGGTTGGTGAGGATGGTTAGGTTAAAGAAGGATGTAGAAACAAGTCAAGAATTATCCTTTCCTTTTCCATTTTGTTTTAAACACAAAATCAAATAATAATCCATATATTTATCCATGGTGTGAGTCTTATATTTCCACCATTTTCCATGTGTAATCAACAATGATAGATAGTGTATGTATGTATGTATGCACATCCATATGTGCATGAAACTAAAAGAAAGATAGCATACATGCATTCATACATCCATCATGAATAAGAAAAGGTTTCATGTGAGAAAACTAATGGTTAAATGATAAATCAACACTTGATTTATCAATCCGGCCATATCACATATGACCCCACCAAAAGCAAGCTGCCCGATCAATATATAGTATCCCATACACGCATTTTAATCGGGTCTATGCGCATATCACATACGCGCACCACAACGTTTCGCCTGGACCAGGTAACTCCTTTGTGGTACTCTAAGACTCGTCAATACGTCGGCAGTGGGTGATGATCATATCAAGCACCCCCAAGTCGCAAGCGGTCAGCTAAACGTAACGGCCACCCGGGTATTGAGCGATCAGAAGAAAACAAGCGAACCTGCTACAACTCCTGTCGAGCCAACCGGCAACACTACCGTACAGTCCGGTCTCTTCGTCAGATATGCTGCATATCGAGCCTAGGGATGGTCACGTCGACCCCAATAACTTAATAAGTCATGCCGGTGAATGGTCTATAACAGATCGAGAAACTACTGATAACACTTATCAGCAAATCTCAGCAGCCCTGGCCAGGGACTTACTGATATAACCAGTCGGGCACAGCACAGCATCAACTCCCAATACCGGGAGAGACGAAACCCCTCCTATCGCTCATTACCTTCGTGTGTCTCGGGACTGTACCCAACGGCCACCTGTTTGCACGACTCAGTAGAGCCGTGGTAGAGTGGCAATCAAAGTACAGTGGGAGAACACACAAGACTCTATGACGATCTCGGGTCTACAGACTAACCTGTACCAGTGTCACCTGAGAACTGCTATCCGACGATAGATATAATTCCATATAGGAGTTCTCGGTGAGTCCGTCCAGTGTACCCAGTCACCACTGAGCACCCGTATATGATCTTGATGTCAAACATCGATGAATGTGGGAACATCCATCGCCCATCACATGGGTCTAGTATCATATACGCTAGTCTACTCTGGTATATCGATGCCCCGTCTCGATACACCTCCGACTAGGGACATTTCAGGATATGCTTATAAACTACAGATGTCCCACTAGTATGATCTCTATCATAATCACTGTAGTCAAGCCAATATCCTCAGGGCTTTATCAGCATGTATGAATGAATAAAAGCATGATCAAATCAACATGTCAGATAAAGTAGAACCAGATAGCATACTATCATGTCGAGAAAAAATGTACACTGAATATATATATATATATACATGTATAAATACATCCACTATCACATAATGGCCTCTAGGGCATACAAATATCCAATAATCTCCCACTTGCACTAAGACCAGTTATTGGCGTATCTCATACCCAACATCTCAAAAAGTTGCTCATGCTGCGGCTGAGGGAGGGCCTTGGTGAGTGGATCCGCGGCGTTATTCTTTGTGTCTACTCTCTTAATCTCGATCTCACGGCGATCTACAATCTCCCGGATCAAATGAAAGCGCCTCAGGATGTGTCTGGACCGCTGATGGTGAAAGGTTCCTAGGCACCCTAGTGGGTTCTCACAAGGCATCGAACATGCCAAATTAAAATTTTTGGTGCCGAGAAACCCTAGACTACGGATCTTAGACTAGATGTCTAGGCGAAATAGAAAGCTATTTAACACTTAACTAAGTGGGTACGGAAATTACAACCTTTGTAGATCCGGATATCCACCTCCACGGCTCCGCAACGTCATGTCCTCGCTGTCCATCATGAATCCTTGACTCGATCATCGGCTTCATCGGGAAAATAAGCGGAATAGGTCGTCGGCTTTGTGTCAAAGACGATCTACGTCGAGGTTGCACAAACTCAAGCTCCGACTTCACAAACTTGTGAAACTTGTGAAGTAAACACCCAAAACAACTTGGCAAGAGGTAGAGGGTGAAGAAATAGGAGGTGGGTTCACTTTAGAATTGGATTTATCTCACTTTAACTCAAGTTGCCATTGATGGACCTTGAGCTTTTCTTTTGAACATGAAGAAGAAGAAGAGCTAGAATTATGATAAGTGTTTTATAAAATAAAAAGAAAAACTATACTTATCATAACTCTAACTCAAGTTAGGTGTAGAGAATAAACCATGGTTAGTAGAGTGGGTTAGGGTTAAGCAAGAGGATAAGAATGGTTGCTAAAGTCAAGGGTTCAAGAAGCTTCATACAAGAAACAAATATAGCCACCATTCTCATTTTGAATTTATCCACATAAATAAACAAATAAATGGATAAATAAATATGGAAAACCCTAATTACAAAATAACCATGGTTTAATTCTATTCACTTAACCATATGATCAAGTATCATCAAACATGATACAAAAAGTGCACAAAAGTATATCACATATACAATGTGCAATCCAAGTGAGAAAAATCCGTTTAAAGTGAACCAATACTAGATGCAAAGTAATATATCAAATATATAATTATACATTAAATCATTAAATCAACATTTGATTCAATGATCCGGTCATGTCGCACATAACCGACTAGTATTCAATGCATCGATTTATCTCATCAATGATTCGATAACTAGGTCATGTCGAATATAACCAATCGAAACATATATCGCGAGAATGAAATGCGGTATCACATACACGCATTATTCTCGGTCCCGCACATATCTCATATGCGCTCCTATTTCGTTTCGCTTGAGCCAGGAAACCTCTGTGTAGGACTCTAAAGACTCGTCAATACGCCGGTAGCAGATGATGATCATATCAAGCACCCACAAGCCGCAAGCGGTCTGCTAAACGTAACGGCCACCCGGGTATTGAGCGATCAGAAGATCGACGAGCTAGCTCGCTCACACTCCTGCGAATCCGACCAGTAACACATACCATACAGTCAAGTCTCTTCGTCAGATACGTCGCATATCAAGTCTAGGGGTGGTAAACGTCAGACCCCAATAACCCGATAAGTCGTGCCGATGTGAGGCTCGTAACGGGTCGAGAAACTACTGGTAACACTTACCAGTAAATCTCTGATCAGCCCTGGCCAGGGACTTCCCTGTTACGGCCAATCGAGCACTGCGCAACATCAACTCCCAATACCGGGAGAGACGAAACCCCTCCTATCGCTCATTGCCTTCATGTGACTCGGGACTGTACCCAAAGACCACCGTTTTGCACGCCCTCATGGACGTGGTAAGGTGGAGATCAAAGCACAGTGGGAATCACACAAGACTCTATGACGATCTCGGGTCTACAGACTAACCTGTACAAGTGTCACCTGAGAACTGCCATCTGACGTGAGGTATAATACCATCTGGGAGTTCTCGGCGAGTCCGTCCAGTGTACCCAGTTTCCACTGAGCACCCGTATACCATCTCTGATGTCAAACACCAATGGATATGGGATCATCCATCGCCCATCACATGGGTCGAGAAGCGTATACGCTAGTCTACTCTGGTATATCGATGCCCCGTCTCAATACACCTACGACTAGGGACCTTGAAGGATGTACTTATGGACTACCATGTCCCCACTAGTATGATCTGCATCATAGTCTAGGTAGTCAAGTACAAATCCTAAGGGCTTTACCAACATGTAACTATAAGACAGTATAAAGAGACTAGTGTACATGTTAAGATAAATAGCAACCAGATAGCATACTATCATGTCGAGCAAGAAAGTCATCTCTATATATGTCCAAGCATCCAATATAATATACATCATCTGTACAATACTGGCCTCTAGGGCATACATACAACTAACAATCTCCCACTTGCACTAGGGCCAGCTGCTGTAGTATCTCATACCGAGCATCCCGAAGAGTCTCTCAAACTGTATCTGGGGAATGGCCTTCGTGAGTGGATCCGCCGTGTTGTTCTTCGTGTCAACTCTCCTGACCTCGATCTCCCGGCGATCAACTATCTCCCGGATCAGGTGATACCGCCTCAGAATATGCCTGGACCGCTGATGGGACCTGGGTTCCTTGGCCAAAGCCACCGCTCCATTGTTATCGCAATACAAAGGTATTGGATACTCAATGGATGGAACCACTCCAAGTTCAGAAATGAACTTCTTGATCCAGACAGCTTCTTTAGCAGCATCGTTGGCAGCGATGTATTCAGCCTCCATCGTCGAGTCTGCCACGGTTTCCTGCTTGGAACTCTTCCAGCTAACCGCCCCTCCGTAAAGGGTAAAGACAAAGCCCGACTGCGACTTAGAGTCGTCCTTATCACTCTGGAAGCTGGAATCGGTAAAGGACTCCACTTGGAGTTCTCCGTTACCATACACCAAGAACATATCTCTAGTCCTTCGCAAGTACTTGAGAATGCTCTTCACAGCTGTCCAGTGACTCTCTCCAGGATCAGCTTGATACCTGCTCACTACACTTAGTGAGTATGCTACATCGGGTCTGGTACATTGCATCGCATACATGATAGAGCCTACCGCCGAAGCATAGGGTATCCCTTGCATGCGAGCTCTCTCCAAATCAGTCTTGGGAGACATCTCTTTGGAGAGAGTGACTCCAGAGATCGTGGGCATATTCCCACGCTTGGACTCTTCCATACTAAACCTCTTTAGTATGGTGTCAATGTACCTGGATTGGGACAATCCCAAAATCCGTTTGGATCTATCTCTATAGATCCTGATTCCCAATATGCAGGAGGCATCACCAAGATCTTTCATCGAGAATCTTTGTGATAAGAAGAGCTTGACCGATTGCAGCATAGGAATATCATTTCCTATCAAGAGTATGTCGTCCACGTACAATACGAGGAAGACAACCTTACTCTCTGCCACTTTCTTGTAGATACAAGGTTCATCTGGATTTTTGACGAAATCAAACTCTTTGATAACGACATCAAAGCAGATGTTCCAACTCCGCGATGCTTGCTTTAATCCATAAATGGATTTAAGCAGCTTGCACACCTTCCCGCTGCTCCCACTGTCTACGAAGCCCTCTGGCTGAGTCATGTAAACGCACTCTTCTAAATCACCATTTAGAAAGGCGGTCTTAACATCCATTTGCCAGATTTCGTAGTCATGAAAGGCAGCAATGGCAAGCATGATTCGGATGGATTTAAGCATAGCCACTGGAGAAAAGGTTTCGTCATAGTCCACACCTGGTCTTTGACGAAAACCCTTTGCTACAAGTCTAGCTTTGAAAGTCTCCACTTTCCCATCTACACCAAGTTTCTTCTTGAAGATCCACTTGCTCCCAATGGGTTTTACCCCTTCAGGAGCAACTTCCAAAGTCCATACTTTGTTGGTGTACATGGAATCCATCTCGGACTGCATAGCATCCAGCCATTTCACTGAGTCCCCACTCGTGATGGCCTGCTCGAAGCTAGTTGGGTCATCATCCTCCATGATGCAATCCTCGCTTCCACCATCAATGAGAAAACCGTAGTATCTCTCAGGTGGACGAGAAACCCTACCAGATCGGCGGAGAGGCTGAGGTTCGTCGGAAGCTACTGAATGCTCTGGTTCCACTAAATCTTCTGTTGTGTTTTGTTCAGCTGGAACCTCTTCCAGTTCTACCTCAGAGCCACTAATTTCTTTTGCAAGAAATTCCTTTTCTAAAAAGGTGGCATGTTGAGCAATAAATACTCTTTGTTCCTCACTGTGGTAGAAGATATACCCTCGCGAATGTTTGGGATATCCAACAAACTTACACAAAACAGATCTTGCCTCGAGTTTGTCCGGTTTTTGTCTTTTGACATAGGCCGGGCAACCCCATATCTTTATAAAATTTAGATATGGTCTCTTCCCTTCCCATATCTCATATGGTGTGGTAGGCACAGATTTGGTGGGAACCCTGTTCAGTAGGTATGCTGCTGTTTCCAGCGCATATCCCCAGAAGGAAATAGGCAACTCAGCTACACTCATCATAGAGCGCACCATATCTAATAGGGTGCGGTTTCTCCGCTCCGATACACCGTTGTGCTATGGTGTATATGGAGGAGTTAGCTGAGAGAGAATCCCATTCTCTTTTAGGAAGTCCAGGAATTCAATGCTCAAGTATTCTCCTCCTCGATCAGATCGTAGGATTTTAATACTTTTTCCGGTTTGGTTCTCGACTTCTTGTTTATATTCTCTAAATTTCTCAAAAGCTTCTGATTTGTGTTTCATCAGGAACACATATCCGAATCTAGAGAGATCGTCAGTGAATGTAATGAAGTACGAAGAACCATCCCTGGCATGTGTAGACATGGGACCGCATACATCACTATGTATCAATCCTAAGAGTTCGGTAACTCTTTCTCCGTGTCCCGTAAACGGAGTCTTGGTCATCTTGCCTTTGAGACATGACTGGCAAGTGTCATAGGATGAAAATTCAAACGGATTTAAATATCCATCCTTATGCAACTTAGCTAGTCGTGTCGCATTGATGTGACCCAGTCTACAATGCCACAAGAAGGATTCATTGAGTTCAGAACTCTTCCTCTTGTGTGTGTTTGTTATACTGAGGACTGTTGATTGGTTTAGAACATAAATGCCATTGCACAACGTGCCTGATCCAACCAACTTTTGGTTATGGAAAATGTTCATAACATTGTCCTGTAATACAAAATTATATCCCTCTTTACTTAATAAAGAAACCGATATAATGTTGCATATCAGGTTCGGCATGTAATAGCATTCGTTCAGAACCAATGTATTACCAGTTGGTAATACAAGGTGATATTCCCCGACAGTCTTGGCTGCAACAATTGCACCATTTCCTACTCTTATGTCTTTATCACCTTCTCCAAGTTCTCTACCTTTCCTAAGCCCATGTAACTGATTACATATATGGGATCCTGACCCGGTATCCAATACCCAGGACGTAGAGCAAATGGAGAAACAGTTCTCAGTAACGAACACACCCGAAGAAAATGCATCATCATGTACTTTCTTCATTCGGGTGGCATGGGAATCCTGGTATTCCTCTATATCCTGTTCATTCCTATAACTCTTATAAGAAAGAACGGAACCAACGTTCCCCAGCACAGTATAACATGCGGGTTCGGTCAATACATCCATATTATTATCTTGATTAAGGCATGAAATGGTCGCTACCTGGAGAGAGAGAGAAGAAAACACTTTAGCGTAAGCTCGTGCAAGATCAGATTGGTTATTATCTTATCTAATCAGGATGGCTCCCACTGCTTTTTATCAAATCTTCCTCCAAACCCTAAAAGGAAAGACTAGCCGGGATTAATTACACACTACAAGTTCGCCAATCTTTCAGCCAGGCCAGTGTCGGTACTTTGAGGGAGGTCCCCCGTGCTTTCGCACGAACCTTATTAATGTAAACCTCGTTTTCCCAGAGGCGTAACCTCGTTAACACCTTTCTAAACACCTACTTGATCGGCTAATTGCACTGTGTAAAACTCTCCCAGGAGTAACTCTTACTCGCAGTGGGTATTGGGATCCAACTATCTCATAGAAGGTATGCAATCTCATTGCAAATTTCAACACTTGAAATTCCCGATAATAATTTGCCCCAAGCATCCTATGACCTTGACGGAGGTCAACAAACCACAGGGTGCAAGTCAAGTTCAACCCGTCATTTCTTGATTGAATCAAACCCACCCGCACGACCCTTGACGGAGGTCAACAAGGTCGTACGACTACCCTAATCCAATCTGCATCATATGCATAAGCAGACAAATACTAGTTAGCTACCGCACACTACGTCTTGACGGAGGTCAACAAACGTAGCACGAATACTAAGTAGGATTTATCTGAAATGACGGAGGGCTACGCAGGTTTTCATAAAACCATGAGCGTAATGAACTTGATATCGTTTTAGAATCAAATGAAGTTTTAAAATGGAGTGATTTTGAGGCTTTTCTGGTTTTGCTAAAGGAGTCACTCCCGGTGAAGGGATCTCGGTCCTTTCCTCGTCGAATGAGGTGCGGGATATATCATATATATCACTGTGCAAAGCAAAAACCCAAAAGCAGTCAAAAGCAAACCGAATGTGTAGCATCTGCCAGTTATTGCTAAAGGAGTCACTCCCGGTGAAGGGATCTCGGTCCTTTCCTCATCGAATAAGGTGCAGGGTATATCATATATACCGCTATGCAAAGCAAGAACTGTAGCTACCTGTTTTATTTTAAAATCTGATTCTACAACATCTTAGGTTTCTTATCTTTCATTAATCACATTAATGAAGTCCCATCATTTAAATACCTAAACATCACAGATAGATATGACGTACACTTATGCCATCCGCATTCGCCTCGATGTCCCCTCGTGCACCGTTAGGTTAGGTAACTAACGACAGAGCAGGGCAGGGCTAGCGCGGGTGTAAAACATAAGTAACGTCTATATAATATATCATATATACTATATACAATATCCATCATAGAATTACATCACAGATATCGCAGCAGAATAAACATATGAAATATTGGATATACTAGGACGTCCGTGTTTTCAATACGAGCTAGTATAAAACACGGATTCCACGGTCGTGATGAATAGCCAATCCCACACCCCTAGACCCCTACGAGAGCGGCAAGCAACCCTGCCAATTCTAGGGTTAGGAGACCCGGACTCGACTCCTCGAGTTGGTCTCCCACTGGACCCCAGAACCCGGTTACTTATGCTCCCCTCCTTGGGTCTATCCTAATGCGGAAAAGTAAATAATATACAAAGGGTGACAACTCCCGCATCCTGGAAGTGCCCCGAATAAAAGAATATTACATACAAGTTTTTACCTGAATGAAAATGAAAAACACTCATCTTACATAAAAACCCCCGGCTATTCGAATACGACGATCCAATATAACATATCCAGCAACATATAACATCACATATCATCAACGTAAGTAAGTATGCATACCCCAATTGTCGTTGACGTATAGCAACGAAACCGGCGATATGAACATACTACACTTACGGTCACAGAAAAGAAAGTGTAAAACTACAACAATTGGAATCCGCAATCTCTTTAGACATCACATGCCTAACAGTTACAAACCCCGCATTTTAGTCTCATTATCGAAAACTCTTTTCAATATCGTATGGGACTAAACTGCTAGATTTATAACATTCATCCAGTTATCTCATAACTGTTTGTGAATTCCAATTATTGTATCCAATTCCGGATAAATAGAATATATTAAACTTTCCGATCGAACACTCGAACACCCAAGTTTTCCCGACACCGATCAACACATGAAATAGGTTCAAAGACATTCACTTCATACCTCAGTACCAATGGTCCAGCCGTAGAAGGGTCAAGCCAACGCCTCACATGTGGCACGCCGTACTGCCCCAAACCCGAAGGTTCAAAGGGCAGTTCAAGACGGTCACATAATCGAGTTAAGGTTTGTGTCTTCTAGAGGGACCATCGCGTTACTTGCACTACTCAGAACGTCTTTTAACCACAGAAAAATCCAACACTTGGAATTATTCCGGCAGGGGAAAACCTGGGTATTTGTATACGGTCGAACTCTTTAACATATTCTACAGTTATCTGGAAAAACACTTAGACAAAGTTTGATATTCCGATCGAATTCATCGATTCCCAATATAACTCCAGAGCACTCAACCCTTAAATTAATTTAAAAATACCCAGAAAACTCACCAGAATTTATCAGGTATTACTGTGCAAAAATAATGGGATGATGTCACCATGTGGCCGCGGAAGGGCGGCATAAGGCATGCTTATGCCGCGCTTCCGCGGCACAATGAACAGTTCAGGGAATCGTTTTACACAGTAATGCTTAGAATTCTATGCTGAATTTTTTAGACATTTTTAATATCAAAAATTCCCAGATTTATGAAAAAGTCCAGAGAGCTCTAAAGTATTTGGGTTTCGTGTTCGTTCGGACTTCAAACTGCGTCGGGACTTCGCCTAAAGCTCTAGCTAGGCTCTGATACCAGTGAAAGGTTCCTAGGCACCCTAGTGGGTTCTCACAAGGCATCGAACATGCCAAATTAAAATTTTTGGTGCCGAGAAACCCTAGACTACGGATCTTAGACTAGATGTCTAGGCGAAATAGAAAGCTAGTTAACACTTAACTAAGAGGGTACGGAAATTACAACCTTTGTAGATCCGGATATCCACCTCCACGGCTCCGCAACGTCATGTCCTCGCTGTCCATCATGAATCCTTGACTCGATCATCGGCTTCATCGGGAAAATAAGCGGAATAGGTCGTCGGCTTTGTGTCAAAGACGATCTACGTCGAGGTTGCACAAACTCAAGCTCCGACTTCACAAACTTGTGAAACTTGTGAAGTAAACACCCAAAACAACTTGGCAAGAGGTAGAGGGTGAAGAAATAGGAGGTGGGTTCACTTTAGAATTGGATTTATCTCACTTTTACTCAAGTTGCCATTGATGGACCTTGAGCTTTTCTTTTGAACATGAAGAAGAAGAAGAGCTAGAATTATGATAAGTGTTTTATAAAATAAAAAGAAAAACTATACTTATCATAACTCTAACTCAAGTTAGGTGTAGAGAATAAACCATGGTTAGTAGAGTGGGTTAGGGTTAAGCAAGAGGATAAGAATGGTTGCTAAAGTCAAGGGTTCAAGAAGCTTCATACAAGAAACAAATATAGCCACCATTCTCATTTTGAATTTATCCACATAAATAAACAAATAAATGGATAAATAAATATGGAAAACCCTAATTACAAAATAACCATGGTTTAATTCTATTCACTTAACCATATGATCAAGTATCATCAAACATGATACAAAAAGTGCACAAAAGTATATCACATATACAATGTGCAATCCAAGTGAGAAAAATCCGTTTAAAGTGAACCAATACTAGTTAATGCAAAGTAATATATCAAATATATAATTATACATTAAATCATTAAATCAACATTTGATTCAATGATCCGGTCATGTCGCACATAACCGACTAGTATTCAATGCATCGATTTATCTCATCAATGATTCGATAACTAGGTCATGTCGAATATAACCAATCGAAACATATATCGCGAGAATGAAATGCGGTATCACATACACGCATTATTCTCGGTCGCGCACATATCTCATATGCGCTCCTATTTCGTTTCGCTTGAGCCAGGAAACCTCTGTGTAGGACTCTAAAGACTCGTCAATACGCCGGTAGCAGATGATGATCATATCAAGCACCCACAAGCCGCAAGCGGTCTGCTAAACTTAACGGCCACCCGGGTATTGAGCGATCAGAAGATCGACGAGCTAGCCCGCTCACACTCCTGCGAATCCGACCGGTAACACTTACCATACAGTCAAGTCTCTTCGTCAGATACGTCGCATATCAAGTCTAGGGGTGGTAAACGTCAGACCCCAATAACCCGATAAGTCGTGCCGATGTGAGGCTCGTAACGGGTCGAGAAACTACTGGTAACACTTACCAGTAAATCTCTGATCAGCCCTGGCCAGGGACTTCCCTGTTACGGCCAATCGAGCACTGCGCAACATCAACTCCCAATACCGGGAGAGACGAAACCCCTCCTATCGCTCATTGCCTTCATGTGACTCGGGACTGTACCCAAAGACCACCGTTTTGCACGCCCTCATGGACGTGGTAAGGTGGAGATCAAAGCACAGTGGGAATCACACAAGACTCTATGACGATCTTGGGTCTACAGACTAACCTGTACAAGTGTCACCTGAGAACTGCCATCTGACGTGAGGTATAATACCATCTGGGAGTTCTCGGCGAGTCCGTCCAGTGTACCCAGTTTCCACTGAGCACCCGTATACCATCTCTGATGTCAAACACCAATGGATATGGGATCATCCATCGCCCATCACATGGGTCGAGAAGCGTATACGCTAGTCTACTCTGGTATATCGATGCCCCGTCTCGATACACCTACGACTAGGGACCTTGAAGGATGTGCTTATGGACTACCATGTCCCCACTAGTATGATCTGCATCATAGTCTAGGTAGTCAAGTACAAATCCTAAGGGCTTTACCAACATGTAACTATAAGACAGTATAAAGAGACTAGTGTACATGTTAAGATAAATAGCAACCAGATAGCATACTATCATGTCGAGCAAGAAAGTCATCTCTATATATGTCCAAGCATCCAATATAATATACATCATCTGTACAATACTGGCCTCTAGGGCATACATACAACTAACAGATGGGGCCTAGGCTCCTTGGCTAATGCCATAGCCCCATTATTATCACAATACAAGGGTATTGGATCAATAATGGTTGGAACTACTCCTAGCTCCGAGACGAACTTCTTCATCCAGACGGCTTCCTTGGCGGCATCATTTGCAGCAATGTACTCAGCCTCCATCGTAGAGTCTGCAACGGTATCCTGTTTGGAACTCTTCCAACTTACCGCCCCTCCATTGAGGGTAAATACAAACCCTGAGATAGATTTGCTGTCATCCTTATCGCTCTGGAAGCTCGAATCGGTAAAGGCCTCCATTTGGAGATCTGTATTACCATACACCAAGAACAATTGTTTAGTCCTTCGTAAGTACTTAAGAATGTTCTTCACAGCTGTCCAGTGGTTCTCCCTGGGTTGGATTGACACCTGCTTACAACACTAAGCGCATAAGCTACATCTGGGCGTGTACATAACATCGCATACATTATAGATCCTACTGCCGAAGCATAGGGTATAATGCTCATGCGAGCTCTCTCTTCATCGGTCTTTGGACAAGAATCCTTGGAGAGAGTGACTCCATGGCAAGCGGGTAAGGCACCCCGCTTGGAGTCTTCCATACTAAACCTTTTTAGGATGGTGTTGATGTACCTGGTTTAGGACAATCCCAATAACTTTTTGGATCTATCCCTATAGATCCTTATGCCCAGGATGTATGTGGCATCACCCAGGTCCTTCATGGAGAACCTTAGTGATCAGAATGATATGACCGACTGTAGCATAGGAATATCATTTCCTATCAGAAGAATGTCATCCACGTACAATATGAGGAATGTGACAGCTCTTCCTACAGCCTTCTTATAAACACAAGGTTCATCTGGATTTTTGATGAAATCAAACTCTTTGATAACATCATCGAAACAGATGTTCCAACTCCGAGATGCCTGCTTTAACCTGTATATGGATTTAAGCAGTCTACATGCTTTCCCGCTGCTCCTACTGTCAATGAAGCCCTCTGGCTGATCCATATAAACGCATTCTTCTAAATCTCCATTTAGAAATGCTGTTTTAACGTCCATCTGCCAGATTTAATAGTCGTAGTGAGCAGCAATAGCAAGTAGGATCCGAATGGATTTAAGCATGGCTACGGGCGAAAAAGTTTCGTCATAGTCCAAACCTGGTCTTTGACGAAAACCATTCGCCACAAGTCTTGCCTTATAGGTCTCTACCTGCTCATCTACACCAATCTTTCTTTTAAAAATCCATTTGCATCTCACAGGTTTTACCCTAAGGGGTACAATGTCCAAAGTCCATACTTTGTTGGTGTACATAGACTCCATTTCAGATCTCATGGCATCCAGCCACTTCACAGAGACACCACTCGTGATAGCTTGCTGAAAACTGGTAGGATCATCATCATCCATGATGCAATCTTCTCCGTCACCATCAATGAGGAAACCGTAGTTCCTCTCCGGTGGGCGAGAAGTCCTACCAGACCTACGGAATGGCCGAGGTTCCTCAGTTTCTATTGCAACAGCCGATTCAACCAAATCGTCATTTGTAGTTTGTGTTTCTAGAACCTCTTCTAGATCCACCATCTTGCCATCATCTTTATCTGTGAAAAACTCTTTTTCTAAGAATGTGACATGCTGAGAAACAAACAGTTTTTCTTCCTCTTTATGGTAGAATAGATATCCATAAGAATTCTTTGGATATCCCACAAAGTTACACATGACTGACCGTGTCTCGAGTTTGTCCGGATTCTGCTTTTTAACATAGGCCGGGCAACCCCAAATCTTTATTCTCTTAAGAGATGGTCTCTTCCCATTCCATATCTCATATGGCGTGGTAGACACGGTTTTGGTTGGAACTCTGTTCAGTAGAAACGCTGCAGTCTCCAATGCATGCCCACAAAATGATACGGGTAACTCAGCATCATTCATCATGGATCGGACCATATCTAATTGGGTCCTATTCCGTCGTTCAGACACACCGTTGTGCTGTGGTGTGTAAGGAGGAGTGAGCTGAGAGAGAATCCCATTCTCTTTTAAGAAGTTTGAAAATTCTGTACTAAGGTATTCCCCACCTCGATCTGATCGAAGCATCTTGATACTCAAGCCGGTTTGTTTTTCTACTTCTTGTTTATATTCAATGAATTTCTCGAAAGCTTCGGACTTGTGCTTTAATAAAAATACATGACCGAATCTTGAGAAATCGTCAGTGAATGTAATGAAGTATGAAAAACCGCCTCTAGCCTGTGTAGACATTGGACCACATACATCACTATGTATGAGTCCTAGGAGCTCGGTAGCTCTTTCTCCGTGTCCGGTAAACGGAGTTTTTGTCATTTTACCCTTGATACAGGACTGGCAAGTCGCATAGGATTTATATTCAAAAGGGTTTAAATATCCATCTTTGTGTAACTTGTTTAGTCTTGTTTCGTTAATATGACCAAGTCTACAGTGCCAAAGAAAAGTTTCATTTAATTCTGAAAGTTTTCTTTTATTAGTGTGTTGTATACTGAAAACTGTGTGTTGATTTAGGACGTATATCCCGTTATTAAGTGTACCATACCCAACCAACAATTGATTTAGGTGAATGTTCATAATATTGTTCTGCAATATAAAGTTATATCCTTCATTGTCTAACAAAGAAACTGATATTATATTACATAGCATACTTGGTACAAAATAACATGGGTTCAAAACCAAAATACATCCAGATGGCAACCCCAAGTGATACTCTCCCACTGTGACTGTATGTACATTGGAACCATTCCCAACGCGGAGAGTATGGTCACCTGTTTTCAAAACTTTGCTATTTCTCAGTCCCTACATAGAATTGCAAATGTGAGAACCTGAACCGGTATCTAATACCCAGGAAGCAGAGTTTATTGAAAAACAGTTTTCTGTTACAAACACACCTGAAGCGGAAGCATCCCCATGCTTCTTCTTGAGATTCAAGTACTTTGTACGGTTGCGCTTCCAATGTCCTGTCTTGTGGCAATGAAAACATTCGCCTTTCCTCGGGTCTCCAGCTTTGGACTTTTCCTTTCCCTTCACCTTTTTAACTCCACCCTTAGGATTGGTGGGCTTCTTCTTTTTCTTTCCTTTGGCCTTATCTTTTGGTCGAGAAGAAGAAGATTGACCAATAGTCATAACGGGAGTTTTCATTGATTTCATAGTGCTCTCTGCACTCCTTTACATATTAAGGAGTTCAGGTAGCTCCTTCTCCATGCCGTGCATGTTGAAGTTAACTATGAACTGAGCAAAGGTGGAGAGGAGGGACTGCAGAATAATATCTGTATATGGTTCATTGTCCATTGTCCATCCTAGGTCCTCAAGCTCTTCTATAAGAGCTATCATCTTCAGAACATGGTCTCCTACTGGTGTGCCAGGGGCCATTCGCATCTGAAACAATTTCTTTGATGCTTCGTATCATAATACGCGGGATTGCTCTCCATACAACTCCTTTGTATGGAGGAATATAGTTTGAATGTCCATATTCTCGTGCTGCTTTTGATGTGTATTGTCCATCGATGCAAGCGCGAGGCATTTGGCCGTTGCACAGTCAGCGTCCCATGTCTTGCGGACTTCAATGTCCGCAACTGAGGATTTTGGACCTCGGGTGGGCGGGGCTGAAGCCGTGAGGACATATGATACTTTATCATAAGTCAAGGCTATTTTCAGATTCCTCAGCCAGTCTTTATAATTCGTCCCATTCAGTTTGTTTTTATCTAGTAGAAGCTTGAGTCCAGTCATTGGTATCTGCCATTAAGAGAGAGAAAAGAATACACTCAGTGAAAGCTCTTGCATAGATCGGATTGGTTATTATCTTGTCTAATCGATGTCTCCCACTGCTTTAATCAAGTTTTTCTTTCAAACCTTAAAAAGAAAACTAGCCAGGATTAATTACAGTCTACAACTTCGCCAACCGTTCAGCCAGGCCAGTGTCGGTACTTGAGGGAGGTTCCCCGTGCTTTCGCACGGACCTAATTAAAGTAAACCTCATTTTTCGAGAGGCGGAGCCCCGTTAACACCTTTCTAGACACCTTATGAGTTAGCTAATTGTAAACTGCAAAACTCTCCTAGGAGCAACTATTGCCCACAGTGGGATCGGGATCCAAACATCATATGGAAGGTATGCAATCTCATTGCAAATCTTAACACTTGAAATTCCTGATGTGATTTTTACCCCTAGTACTTATGACCTTAACTATGGTCAACAAATCATAAGTACCAGTCAGGTTCTACCCGTCATTTCTTGATCAATTAGACCCACCCATATGACCATTAACTAAGGTCAACAAAGTCGCATGAATGTCCTAATTAATCTGCATCATATGCAGTGTAGGAAGACATCACTTAGCTACCGTACACTACGCCTTAAGTAAAGTCAACAAACGTAGCACGAATACTAAGTACTCTACTTCCTAAAATGACGGAGGGTTGCGGATGATTTTTAAGAAAATCTTTAACGCTTTGAACTTGATATCGTTGTAGAATCAAATGGTTTTCAAAAGGAGTGGCTTAAGCTCCGCAGTTTTGAAATGTAGCTTTTTCACAAATAGCCGAGTGGTTTTCAAATCCGATTCTACAACATCTTTTTAGGTTTATTTTCTTTACATTAATCACATTAATGTAATCCCATCATTTAAGTCCTTAAGCCAATCACAGAAAAGAAACGAAAATAACACGTACGCTTATGCCATCCGCATTCGCCGCAATGTTCCGTTATGCACCGTTTGGTTATTTAACTAACGGCATACCGGGACGGGACTAGCGCGGGTGTAAAACATAAGCAAAGTCTATTATATATCATATATATAATATGTCATTCATCTGAGATATCTCAGAACACAGGCAGAAGAAACATATATATAATGTGGGATATACTAGGACGTCCGTATTTAGTATTTAGCCAACAATAGAAAATACGGATTCCATAGTCGTGATGAATAGCCAAGCCCATACCCCTAGACCCCTACGAGAGCGGCAAGCGACTCTACCAATCCTGGAGTTTAGGAGACCCGGTCTCGATTCCTCAAGATGGCCTCCCACTGAACCCCAGAACCCGGTCACTTTTGCTCCCCTCCTTGGGTCTATCCTAATGCGGAAAAGTAAATAATATACAACACTGGTGACACAACCTCAACCCGGAAGTGCCCCAAATAAAAGAATATTACATTACATTTGAATTTACATGAATGAAAATATAAAACTCTCATCTCACATAAAAGAACCCCGGCTATTCGATCGCGACAATCCTGCACATCATATCTCAGAAACACATAATATCATATATCATCAACGTAAATAAGTATGCGTACCCCAATTGTCGTTGATGTATAGCAACGAACCGGCGATATCGAACATACTACACTTATGGTCACAGAAAAGAAAGTGTAAAACTGCAATATCTGGAATCCACATTCTCTTTAGACATCGTAAATGCGAAATATCACATACTTCGTATTTCATGTCTCGTAATATGAATTCCACACATTGCATCACATTCCAGATAAACAGACAGTATTAAAGTTTTCGAACGAACGATCAAATACCCAAGATTCACTAAAGCCCAACACTTGAGCAGAGTTCAAAAACCTGGAGTGTGACACAGTAGCAGCGGTCCAGCCGTAGAAGGGTCAAGCCAACGCCTCACATGTGGCACGCCGTACTGCCCCAAACCCTAAGGTTCAAAGGGCAGTTCAAGACGGTCACATAATCGAGTTAAGGTTTGTTGTCTTCTAGAGGGTCCACCACAAAACTTGCACGTATCTCCAAAATATTCAAAACCCCGTGAATAGTGAGCAAATGATACTCATTCGAACACTTCAATACTTTCTAATTTACCCGAAAAAGAAACGAAATGAAAATTCTGATCGAATCGACGAGTCCAAAACCATCTCCAGAATATACAGTACTATATTCGGATTAAACATACTTAAAAAACTATACAAGCAGTTATAAGAATTACTGTGCGAATTTGAAGCAATGATGCCTCTGTACGGCCGCGGAGCCGTGGCCTAAGCAAGGAATTGCCGCGGTTCCGCGGCGGTTTGTACGGATCAGGGCTTCGAATTTCACAGTGTCTCTTAGGTTTTCCTGCTGTACTTTTTAAGTATTTTTAATTCTGAAAAATGTCAGATTTTAAAATTTGTCCAGAGAGGGTCTCGAAAAGTCGTATTTTGATCCGATCGGGATTTTTACTTCGTAAAAGTGCCGCCTAATGTTCTAGGGCGGCTCTGATACCAATGTTAGGTTTACCTAGCACCCTATGTAGAGTTTGGAAGCATCACATGTCATAAATATCAAATTTTTATGGTGCTAAGAAAGCATACAAATGATCTTATCCTAGAAAATTAGGGTTTCATGATTTTACAAGCGACAAAGGCTAGGGTTTCGAGACTACAACCTTTGTAGCTCCCTTTGCCGGACTCTTTGGCCTCTTGAGTGTTGGAGGAAGGTTCTCTTGAAGTCTTCTAGCGTCCACGACGATCCACCCGAAGCTCCTAGTCCAAACTTGCAACTTCACTTTTCAAGAGGAGAAATGAAGATAACACTCTACACAAGTGGGCTAAACTTGTGTAGAATGATGTTGTTTTTCTAATTCTCACTTGAAAAACCTATCTCGATGTATGTTTTGCTCACTAGAAGAAACTAGAGATCAAAGGAAGAAGAAGGAGGAAGATGATGGCTTTTCTTTTGAAGAAGAGAAAAGATTAAACTTAGAAAAGAAATGAAATATATCTATATATATTTTATTTCTTCTCATCTCAAACCATGGTTAAATGTTTGAGTTATTATTTAATTAGAGTTTAAAACATAGAAGGAAAGTTTAATCCAAGGTTAAGGGTAGGTGAGGATGGTTAGGTTAAAGAAGGATGTAGAAACAAGTCAAGAATTATCCTTTCCTTTTCCATTTTGTTTTAAACACAAAATCAAATAATAATCCATATATTTATCCATGGTGTGAGTCTTATATTGCCACCATTTTCCATGTGTAATCAACCATGATAGATGGTGTGTGTGTGTATGTATGTATGCACATCCATATGTGCATGAAACTAAAAGAAAGATAGCATACATGCATGCATACATCCATCATGAACAAGAAAAGGTTTCAAGTGAGAAAACTAATGCTTAAATGATAAATCAACACTTGATTTATCAATCCAGCCATATCACATATGACCCCACCAAAAGCAAGCCGCCTGATCAATATACGGTATCCCATACGCCCATTTTAATCGGGTCTATGTGCATATCACATACGCGCACCACGACGTTTCGCCTGGACCAGGTAACTCCTTTGTGGGACTCTAAGACTCGTCAATACGCCGGCAGTGGGTGATGATCATATCAAGCACCCCCAAGCCGCAAGCGGTCAGCTAAACGTAACGGCCACCCGGGTATTGAGCGATCAGAAGAAAACAAGCGAACCTGCTACAACTCCCGTCGAGCCAACCGACAACACTACCGTACAGTCCGGTCTCTTCGTCAGATATGCTGCATATCGAGCCTAGGGATGGTCACGTCGACCCCAATAACATAATAAGTCGTGCCGGTGAATGGTCTATAACAGATCGAGAAACTACTGATAACACTTATCAGCAAATCTCAGCAGCCCTGGCCAGGGACTTACTGATATAACCAGTCGGGCACAGCACAGCATCAACTCCCAATACCGGGAGAGACGAAACCCCTCCTATCGCTCATTGCCTTCGTGTGTCTCGGGACTGTACCCAACGGCCACCTGTTTGCACGAATCAGTAGAGCCGTGGTAGGGTGGCAATCAAAGTACAGTGGGAGAACACACAAGACTCTATGACGATCTCGGGTCTACAGACTAACCTGTACCAGTGTCACCTGAGAACTGCTATCCGACGATAGATATAATTCCATATAGGAGTTCTCGGTGAGTCCGTCCAGTGTACCCAGTCACCACTGAGCACCCGTATATGATCTTGATGTCAAACATCGATGAATGTGGGAACATCCATCGCCCATCACATGGGTCTAGTATCATATACGCTAGTCTACTCTGGTATATCGATGCCCCGTCTCGATACACCTCCGACTAGGGACATTTCAGGATATGCTTATAAACTACAGATGTCCCACTAGTATGATCTCTATCATAATCACTGTAGTCAAGCCAATATCCTCAGGGCTTTATCAGCATGTATGAATGAATAAAAGCATGATCAAATCAACATGTCAGATAAAGTAGAACCAGATAGCATGCTATCATGTCGAGCAAGAATGTACACTGAATATATATATATACATGTATAAATACATCCACTATCACATAATGGCCTCTAGGGCATACATATATCCAACATACTGTATTTTTAAAGCGAGGTATATTAAAAAAATCGATATAAACAGTGTCTATCATCGACACAAAACATAAATCCCAATATCTCAATATCTCAGGCTCCGGCTATCCGAACTGGCCTGTATCATCAAACCTCGGTACCTCAATATCTCAAAAACTCAGTATCTCAATCTCACTATCTAGGGCGCCGTCAGTCCAGACCGGTCCCTAACATCAATCTCAAGACCATGACGGTATCCTCCGGATATCCGACGTGTCGGGTAAAATCACTGGTACGTAGTCTCCCCCTGCCAGGCTCACATCGTCATCACCACGCGCTTCTTGCCCCGGGGTACCTTACCGGGCCCACCATGTACCCAAAACGGTTCATCCAACTCCTCAAATCGGGTCTTGAAATCCATCAGCAAACTCATGGTGGACGACTCATACATCATGGGAAAACCGCACTTTTTATTTAAGAAGAGAGAGAAAAGAAGTTTATAAATGTTTTTGCAATTTTCCCCTAAATCCAGGAAATCTCATGAAAATCCGAATCCAAATCATCAATAGCATGTAAATAGTGAATATATGCATAATAATCCATGAATGCGGCATAACAGTGAATAACAATATGCATGAAGTAGCAAGTAGTAACTACAATGTCTAAACTGGCATATAAGGCAAGTACACTAATATCATGTCTAAGTTATTAGCTAACAAGCTATGTCAATGTAATAGTATTTTCTAAAGTGTACGTGACATGGCAATTACCAATGATGATGTGTGTGAGCCGGCAAGTAAGTGTACGTGGAACATACGCATCATCGGTAATGGTGCTGGTGTCCTAACAGCATAACATCAATAATGGTATATGAAATCACAATATAAGTATGCGATGCGGAGCGAACAGCAATAATGTGCGGGAGCTGAATAATAAACACAATGATAACTAATCTGCATTTAACCTAATTATAAGTCATACATTAGTGCCTTTTGAAATAATACGAATCGTGGTGTTTTGAAAATAAGGGCTACGGTGTTTTTAAGAAAAGATGCGTCCTTTGAAATATTCGTAGAATCCCTTGGCCTGTCTTTTAAAATACCCACGATTCGTTAGTTTTGAAATAGGTCGAAATCGAATCTAGTCTAACAACTACACTAACTGTAGGGCTGAGCTAACCGGCTAAAGAAAAGGTAAGGGAACCGCCTAACATCTGAGTCGATACATATATATATATATATATATATATATATATATATAGTAGTTGGTGATCGCGCCTCAAAAGTATAACAGTCGATACAATATCTATAATATGACATCCTCAAGTCAAGAGTGCGGATCTATCATCAGTATATAGCTCGTACGTAAATCCGTCGTGCGGCTTCCCAAAACTGGGTACGGGTCAAAGTCACATCAATCACACCATTCATCTGGTATCTTCTTTATCAAATATCATGATCCGGGATAATGACCTACGTCTAGTAAGATATTGATACATCTATGTATGCATGCAGGTGTATGAAACACTATGTCAAAGGACCCGCTAAAACATCATGTCGTATCTTAAATACGAACCAAATCACATCACCGATCTCATGGACTCAAGCCCAATCTCATAGACTCATCTCAAATCCCAAGTACTATCCTCAAATCCAGTATATGAACACATAGTCCCATACCCATGTGTAAATATACACATCCTTATATACGCACAGGTAAAGGAAAGAATGTATGCAAGTAGGTGTGTGCGTGTGTGTGAGTGCAACTACTACTCTAGGGTTTCGCAACTAACACTAAGCCAATCCAAGAATACCTAGAATCTAGCTTTATCATCAATAAACTCAAGCAATATTTAATCAATATATGTGTGTATACGTATTCGTATACATCACCACGAACTGCGGGGGTGCTATACGCGATCCACCCGACTTCTCCCCGTAGATATAAATACACTCACCTTGCTTCTCATGTGCCGATGTCGATGTCGCCATCTTCATCTTCATCGCCTCAACACCACGTGGGGTACCTACAAGGATATCACAAACGCCAAAGAACATGAAAATCACATCGGAAACCAAAACGATACGCTTAAAAGCCTATAGGTTAGAACCTATGGGCTACTCTTCCAAAACCACCAAATAACACCTGATATAGACGTACAAACGTCAAGTGATCAAATAAAATACCAAATATCAAAACTTGAATTCATAAACAACACTAAATACAAGGCAGAAACAAAGAAAACATGCCCCATATTTTAGTTTAGGTCCAAACTAGGTGCACAAACAATACTGGAATGAAGTATAGGGTGTATATGACCTACTGAAGCAACCTGGACTCATTCCCACACCCCATGTCCGGCCACTCCTTTGCCAAAACCGGCCTCCTCAGTTTTCCCATGGAGTTGGGGTCTCGTATGGTCAGGGTGGTCCCACATGGTCTCAAATGGGTCCCTAGAGTTGTTTGTTTATCTCGTTTTGGTCCCGGTTCACTCCAGATTTCCCTGCACCCTCAAAGTCGTCACAAACCGACATGAAAAGTTCCGTAATTCCGTATTTTTGTGTTTCAGGTTTTGTTAGGTTAGGGTTTTAGACAATGGTGGGTCTAAGGCCACATTTAAAGTCCAATTGCACAGCCACAACTCAAATTAACCCTAACCCTCTCTAGAAAACTCCAAATGTCGCTAAACTTTGCCAAATCGATACTAAACCTTAAAAGAAACTAAAGCATAAGAAATACTACACTAATTTTGAAGGGATTAGCTCAATAGACACTCATGAATCCTCCTACAGCACCAAAACACCAACTTTCTTGGTCCATAGGGTTGCTAAGGGGCTTGTGCACCTTTTTTGTGAACTGGGAGTGGGGTTTTGAGGTGTGTAGCATAAATTTTTTGGGGAGATGAAGAGGGGAGAGAGAGGGGCAGCAGCTGCAGCAGGAGGATGAAAAGGAAGGAAGATAAATGAGTGGAGAATGAAGGGGGATGGCTAAGTCAAAGAGATCCCCACATTCTCTCTCTCACCCATACCTACTACTATTCCATTCTTTATTCCATTTTCTTTTCCTTTCCCTCTAAATCCTTCTCACTCAAATAGTAAAAAAGTGATATGGTAGAAATGCACAAGTGTAGAGCAAAATTATATGTGCATGTTTTGCACAAAAATGCCAAAAATTCAATTAGCGATTTTTTATCGCGATTAGCACTAAATTAGTGTCAAACTAATCATAAAAAATTTAAAATGGCATAATTCCATAATTTACCCTATTTTAGAATTTTCCAAATTTTTTTCCCATTTATCGGTATTTAATTACACCGAAATATTAAAATATTCAATAAAATAATATTAAATTATAAAAATTCCCAAAAATAATATTTTATTTTTTTGAAATGTTACAGATGGTTGGATGCAATGCAGACCGAGATGGAGTCAACTTACACCAACAAAGTATGGACTTTGGACTTTGCTCCAGGTGGGGTAAAACCCATAAGATGCAAATGGATTTTCAAGAAAAAGATTGGTGTAGATGGACTGGTGGAAACATATAAGGCTAGACTTGTTGCAAAGGGTTTTCGTCAAAGACCTGGTTTGGAGTATGACGAAACTTTTTCTCCAGTGGCTATGCTCAAATCCATTCGGATCCTTCTTGCTATTGCCGCCTACCATGATTATGAGATCTGGCAGATGGACGCAAAGACGGCTTTCCTAAATGGTAGTTTAGAAGAGTGCGTCTATATGGATCAGCCAGAAGGTTTCAATCAGAGTGGGAGCAGCGGGAAAGTGTGCAAGTTGCTTAAGTCCATTTATGGACTAAAGCAGGCATCGCGGAGTTGGAACATCTGTTTTGATGAAACGGTCAAAGAATATGACTTTATCAAAAATCCAGATGAACCATGTATATATAGTAAAATTGTAGCATGAACTGTCATATTCCTCGTCTTGTACGTGGATGACATTCTATTGATAGGAAATGACATTCCTATTCTACAATCTGTCAAATGATTCTTGTCATACGGGTTTTCCATGAAAGACCCGGGTGATGCCTCTTACATTCTGGAGATCCAGATCTATCGTGATAGATCTAAGAGGATGTTGGGAATTTCGCAGTCCAGGTATATCAACACTATACTGAAAAGATTCAGTATGGAAGATTCTAAGCGTGGTAATTTACCGGCTTGTCACGGAATCACCCTATCCAAAGAGATGTCTCCCAAGACTGATTTGGAAAGGGATCGCATGTCAGTTATACCCTACGCATCTGCAGTAGGCTCTATAATGTATGCGATGTTGTGCACCTGACCAGATGTAGCTTACGCACTGAGCATGTTAAGCAGGTATCAGTCAGACCCAGGGGAGAAGCACTGGATAGCATTAAAGAACATTCTCAAGTACTTGAGAAGGAATAAGGATATGTTCTTGGTTTACAGCGGAAAAGACCTCCAGATCGAGGCTTTTGCCGACTCCAGCTTCCAGAGTGACAAGGATGACTCCATGTCCATGACCCTCAATGGAGGGGCGGTGTGATGGAAGAGTTCCAAGCAGGACACCGTTGCTGACTCGACGATGGAAGCGGAGTATATCGCTGCTTGCGATGCCGCCAAAGAAGCGGTCCGGATGAAGAAGTTCCTAACAGAACTTCAGGTGGTTCCTACTGATCCAATACCGCTGTATTGCGACAACAACGGAGCTAAAGCTTTAGCAAAGGAACCCAGGTCCCATCAGAAGTCCAGACACATCTTAAGGCGGTATCACCTGATCAGTAAGAGCATAGATCGCCAGGAGATCGAGGTCCGGAGAGTTCCTACAGAGGAGAACACTGCAGATCCATTCACTAAGGCCTTACCTCAGATTCAGCGCGAGAGGCTACTCGAGATGATAGGTCTTCGATACGCCAGTACATGGCCCAGTGCAAGTGGGAGATTGTTAGTGTATATGCCCTAGGGGCCATTATTGTATCTTAATAGCTTGTATATTACTTAATGGAAGCTTGGGATATTCACAGTTATATTAACAGTCTTGCTAAACATGGTAGTATGCTACTTGGTTTATTTATATCTTAATATGTGTATATGTTAGCATATCGAGAATACATATTGATAGAGCCCTTAGGATCTTGCTTGACTACCAACGTTGTGATGGCAGTCACACTAGTGGGGGCTGGGTAGTCTACAAGCACATCCTTTTTCAGGTCTCTAGTCGTAGGATCTTCGAGACAAGGCATCGATACTCCGAAGTAGACTAGTGTGTACGCTTCTCATCCCAGCAGGGGAAATGGTCTGTCCCACAGCCATTAGTACGTTGTACTGGAGATAGTATACAGGTGCTCGTTGGGTTACGGGTACACCGGACAGAACTCGCAGGGAACTGTTGGTTGGTATTATACCCGTCGTCAGTTAACAGTTCCCAGGTGACATGAGTACAGCATAGTCCGCAGACTTGACTCTGCTGCTTCGCCTCGGGTGTGTTCCCACTGTTCTTAGATTGCTACCCTACCACGGCTCAAAGGAGTCGTGCAAACAGGTAGCAGTTGGGTGCAGTCCCGAACCATTTGGAGGCAGTGGCGGTTAGATAGGATTCGTCTCTCCCGGTATTGGGAGTTGATATCGCGCTGTGTTTGGAGAGCCATTACGCAAAGTCCCTGGCCAGGGCGGACGAGATTTACTGGTAGGATTTCCAGTAGCTTCTCAAGGTGTAATGGGCTCCGCTCCAATATGACTTATACTGCTTTTAGGGGACTGACGCTTGCCGCCCCCTAGGCCGGATATGCGATGGTCTTAGACGAACAGACCGGACTGTACGGAGATTGTCACATCAGGCTCAGTAGGAGTTCGGATGGGTTTCCTCATCGGCCTTCTTATCGACATCTACTTGGGGACCGTTACGTACAGCTAGTGCCGCTTGTAGTCTGTGGTTAAACCCACTGCCAGCGTAGTAGTCGAGTCTTTAGAGTCCCACACAGAGAGTTTTCCCTGCTTCGGGCAAAACGATATAGAGGTCGTATGGTTTTACGACAGGGTTCGGACACGCATGTGCATCTATGCACGTACGATGTTCGGACAGTTTATACTTGCAGGCTTTGGTTTAAGCCAGATTCTAGTATTGGATTATTGGATTTATACAGTCTCAGTATTTCCTTGTTTTCACAGATGGGAGGGGCATTCTCGTAATTTGTCGAGAAGCTTCTAGAAGATTGATGAGTTGGAGGCTTAGGTGGAATTTTCATTAATTAGATTAATGACTCATGGTGTGATTCATCCAAAGGAGTTAATGATGCATTTAATGATTAATGGCTCATAGGATGAATCACAAGGTGAGTTAATGAAGCATGATGATATTGATATTTTGTATTCATTTAATAAATATCTTATGCTTCATATATTCACAAATGAATCATTATTCAAGATCATTCTCACTCTCACCTTCTCTCTCTCATCAAGCTCTCTCTCTTCAAGAACTAACCCTAACCTTTCATGTGTTGAGATTCAAGGGTTAACAAGACTAATAGATCCCTAATCCTCTTCTATATCCTCTAGGTTGATTTGATTAGCACTCATAGCCACTTAGTTACCTCAAGTGTGAGGTTAAAGCTTGGAGAAGTAGCTCTCGGGTGGATCTTCTATCACATCGAGGAGGCCGTCGAGGAGGTGAACAAAGAGAACAAGAAGGACTTGATTCATTAGGTATAATCTTCTTTCATAGTATCTAATCACTTCTATGTTATTGTTAGTTAGGGTTTGGCAAAGATCCGTAAAGTTAGTCGATGTTAGTTTAAACAAAATGATTGTTTTACCTATTCTGCCTCCCCGCATCTTGTGGGGTGTCTAACGTCGACTTACAGTGGTATCAGAGCCTCGCTAAACCATAACTAACTTGTTAGCAAAGTCGTTAGAAATTCGATCGCAAAACGAACCCGAAAAAACATCATTTTGACCTAGTTTCTGTCATTTTTTAAATGGGGTCTAAAAATTTTTCAAGGACCCTTAAAAATACATGCAGTTAATTATAAGGTTACTTGAGAAATTTGGGTTCCTAACTCGTCCAAACCGCCGCGGAATCGTGGCCGATCTAAAGCGATCCGCCGCGGATCCATGGCCGAGTTGAAGCCGAGTCAGCCCAAAATTCCCCAGTAACTCTTCTGTCTTGATTTTGTTCTTTCTGGGATGTTTTGTTTCTGCTCAAGTTTCAGGTGCACAGAGAATTTTTTGGAGTAGAATCATTTGTGTTTTCTTGATCAAAATTCTAAGATGTTTGGCTAACTTGATTATATCTGTGATTTGTATAATGTGTTCGTAAACCTTCCCTAACTGCTAGTATGTCGGTTAGCAGGGGGCTGCACATTTCTGTAATGGTTTTTACTAGTTTGTGTTTGTGGACTTGTTGGATTGTCGTGAATGGATAGCCTGGGATGTGAGACGAGTGTTTCTTTCATTCAAATGTGATTTGTAAATTGTTGTAATATTCTTTTGCGGGGCACATCCGGGCTGAGGTTGTAGCCACCGTTGTATTATTTCATTTACTGTTTTCTGCTCCTAGGATAGACCCAAGATGGGGTACACAAACTACCGGGTACTTTGAAGTGTTTAGTGGCCTACTCACGTTGTTGAGGGAGACTGCTTCACTTTGGGTACTAGGCTGGTAGTTTTCTGTACCCGTAGGGGTCTGCGGTGGGGTTTTGGCTATTCATCGCGACTGTGTAATCCGTCTTTCTTTGCAGGCTCAAAAGAAATGCGGATTCGTAGAAAATCCAATATGTTCATCTGTGATCTGGAATGCCTATTATTGCGTCTGACGAATGTACAATATCTATATATGATAGCTATTAGACGTCACTTATGTTTTGCACCCGCGCTAGCCTAGCCCCCGCTCTGTCGTTAGTTAAGTAACCTAACGGGTGAATGACGGGACCAGTGGCGAATGCGAATGGCATAAGAGGACGTTGTATTTTCTTTGTTTTCTGCAATGATAGGTTAATTGATGGGACGCATTATATTAATGCAAAGAAAATAAACCAAAGTTGAATCGTTGGAACAGTTTAAAAGAAACCGCTCGGTTATTTTAAAACAGAGGATATTTTTTAAATTGCGGAGCTGTAACCACTCCTTTTAAAAGCTATCAGGTTCCTTCGATCATATCAAGTTCACTACGTTCACGGTTTCGCCAAAACCATTCGTAGCCCTCCGTCATTTCATTTGGGTATTCAGTAGTATTCAAGCTATGTATTTTGACCAACGCTAAGGCATAATGTTTGGTAGCTCCTGGGTATTCATTTGTTGCATAGATAGATGAGTTGGTTTGGGATAGTCGTATTATCATTTGGCCAACGTCAGGGGTATGTACGGATGGGTTTAAATTAACAAGATAATGATGGGTAGAACTTGACATGTGACTTATGACATTTTGACCAACGCCAAGGTCATAAGAGCATGGGGCAGAAATTTATATCGGGAATTTCTAAAGAAAGTGAAATTTGCAAAGTGATGTATACCATTTGGAGTGTGATAATTTTGGTAGGATTCCTTCGGCTTTATCACACGATGATATTTGGATCCCGTATCCTATTGTGAGTATCCGCTACTCATCAGGAGATTCGTCACTTAACGATTAATGCTATAAACCAAGTAGGTGTCGAGAAAGGTGTCAGCGGGGCTATGCCCCCAGAGAAAAGAGGTTATTTAATTAAAGAACTTCGCGAAAGCGTCGTAAAACCTCTCTTGAAGTACCGACACCGGCCTGGATGAACGGTTAAGCAAGTATTGTACGGTGAGAATAGTCCTGACTAGTTCTTCCTTTTTGGTTTGAGGAGGGATTCGAGAAACAGTGGGAGCCATCCTATTTAGATAAACTAAAAACCACTCTAAACTTACAAAAGCATCATGCTAAAGTGTTCCCTCTCTCTCTTCTTGCAGCGACCTAGAACATGACAGGCCTTAAGTTACTATTAGAAAAAATATATATTGACAGGGCCAATCTATAAAGATTGGTTCCGGAATGCTAAGATGGCTTTGTCTTATGACAAATTGGGGTATGTCCTTACTGCTAAGGCACCTGCTGTCCCTGGTCCAAAATCCAGTCTTGCGGATAAGGAAATCCACAAAACATGGGAGTTAGATTGCGCGAAGGCCAAATGCATCGTGCTTGCCTCTATGAATAATGAACATCAGAGGAGGCACGAGAATATGGATCTTGAATCCATATTTCTCCATACCAACGAACTGTATGGAGAGCAATCTCGTATAGCTAGATACGAGACTTCGAAGAACTTGTTTCAGACGAGGCTGGCCATCGGAACATCTGTAGGAGAACATGTCCTAAAGATGATTGGCTATATAGAAGAGCTCGCAGACCTTGGGACAACTTTAAAGAATGAGCTGTATACAGACTTGGTTCTATAATCCCTTCCTTCCACCTACGCCCAGTTTATTATGAATTTCAACATTCAAGGAAAAGAAGTTGAACTTCCAGAACTCCTTAACATGTTGAGGAGTGCAGAGGGCACCTTGCAGAAAGTAAGGGATACACCCACTATGTTTGTTCGCGGTGCTTCCTCTTCCGGGTCCAAGGCTAGGGCCAAAGGAAGGAAGAAGAAGGCCGCTGCCAAACCCAGAGGTGGTGTTGGTAAGGTGGGAGTTAAGGGAAAGACAAAGGTTGCAGTACCAGTAGTGGCAAAGGGCGAGTGCTTCCACTGTCGTATGAAAGGCCATTGGAAGAAAGATTGCAAAGCTTGGATTTCCAAGAACCAGGAACCGAAGCAAGCTGCGGCTTCGACTTCAGGTGTGTTTGTAATTGAAAATTGTTTGTCAATCAACTCTACTTCCTCGGTATTGGATACCGGATCAGGATCTCATATATGCAATTCATTGCAGGCACTGAGAGACCGTAGAGTGCTGAAAGTTGGTGATATGACCCTCCAGGTTGCTAACGGAGCTAGCGTGGGTGTTGTGTCCGTAGGGGATTATCACCTAGGATTGACGAGTGGACATATTTTGGTTTTGCGCAACTGTTTTTGTGTACCTAGTTTAACGTGTAATATCATATCAATATCGTTGTTATCAAAAGAAGGTTATGATTTCACGTTTGTAAGCGATGTTGTTAACATCCACCTTAATCATGGTTTGATTGGGTCCGGTACACTAGATAACGGTATATACATACTAAACCAATTATAGGTTTTCAATGTCCAGAACAAACTAAAAAGAAAGTCTCCAGATATAAATCAGGCTTTCTTATGGCATTGTAGACTGGGTCACATCAATGAGATAAGGTTAACTAAGTTACATAGAGAAGGATATTTGGATCCGTTCGAATATCAATCTTATGCAACTTGTCAATCATGTCTCAAAGGAAAGATGACAAAGACTCCATTCACTGGACATGGAGTAAGAGCGAGCGAGCTCTTAGGACTCATACACAGCGATGTATGTGGTCCAATGTCTACACATGCAAGAGGTGGTTTTTCATATTTTATTACTTTTACGGATGATTACTCTAGGTACGGATTTATTTTCTTAATAAAACATAAATCCGAGGCCTTTGAGAAATTCGAAGAATATAAAAATGAAGTAGAAAACCAAACCGGCAAGTGTCAAGACACTGAGATCTGATCGAGGTGGTGAATACTTAAGTGTCGAGTTCCTAGGTTACCTAAAAGTGAAAGGAATTCTCTATCAACATACTCCTCCATACACTCCACAGCATAACGGTGTATCGGAGAGACGGAACCGAACCCTATTGGATATGGTACGTTCCACGATGAGTAATGCTGAGTTGCCGCGATCTTTCTGGGGTTATGCGCTAGAATCAGCAGCATATCTTTTGAACAGGGCTCCTACCAAGACTGTTCCTACCACGCCATATAAGATGTGGAGTGGGAAGAAACCCTATCTTCAGTATCTGAAGATATGGGGATGTCCAGCTGTTGTTAAAAAGCAGCATGCGGCCAAACTCGAGGCACGATCAGTACAGTGTAAGTTTGTGGGATATCCAAAGAACTCTAAGGGGTATTTCTTCTATTACGCAGAGGAACAAAATGTTTTTGTTTCTCGTAATGCCCATTTTCTAGAACATCAGTTTTTAGAAAAGGAAACAAATGGGAGCGCAATAGAACTGGAAGAAATTCCAGAACCACGAATTACTACTGAAAGTTTGGTAGAACTAGTAGTTCAAGAAGAACAGGACATTCCCGCACCCCTCCGCAGGAGTAGTAGGCCGTCTCATCCGCCTGAGAGATACTACGGTTTTCTCATAGATGGGTGTTGGATATATGTATGCCCTAGAGGCCATTATGTGATAGTTGATGTATCTATACATGTATATATATTCAGTTTGCATTCTTGCTCGACATGATAGTATGCTATCTGGTTCACTTTATCTGACATGTTGATTTGATCATGCTTTTATTCATTCATACATGCTGATAAAGCCCTAAGGATATTGGCTTGACTACTCTGATTATGATGGAGATCATACTAGTGGGACATCTGTAGTCTATAAGCATATCCTGAAATGTCCCTAGTCGGAGGTGCATCGAGACGGGGCATCGATATACCAGAGTAGACTAGCGTATATGATACTAGACCCATGTGATGGGCGATGGATGTTCCCACATTCGTCGATGTTTGACATCAAGATCATATACGGGTGCTCAGTGGTGACTGGGTACACTGGACGGACTCGCCGAGAACTCCTATATGGAATTATATCTATCGTCGGATACCAGTTCTCAGGCGACACTGGTACAGGTTAGTCTGTAGACCCGAGATCGTCATGGAGTCTTGTGTGTTCTCCCACTGTACTTTGATTGCCACCCTAACACGGCTCTACTGAGTCGTGCAAACAGGTGGCCGTTGGGTACAGTCCCGAGACACACGAAGACGATGAGCGATAGGAGGGGTTTCGTCTCTCCCGGTATTGGGAGTTGATGCTGTGCTGTGCTCGACTGGTTATAACAGCAAGTCCCTGGCCAGGGCTGCTGAGATTTGCTGATAAGTGTTATCAGTAGTTTCTCGATCTGTTATAGACCATTCACCGACACGACTTATTGAGTTATTGGGGTCGACGTGACCATCCCTAGGCTCGATATGCAGCATATCTGACGAAGAGACCGGACTGTACGGTAGTGTTGCCAGATGGCTCGACGGGAGTTGTAGCAGGTTCGCTTGTTGTCTTCTGATCGTTCAATACCCGGGTGGCCGTTACGTTTAGCTGACCTCTTGCGGCTTGAGGGCACTTGATATGATCATTACCCTCTGCCGGCGTATTGAAGAGTCTTAGAGTCCCACAGAGGAGTTACCCAGTCCAGGCGAAACGTTGTGGTGCGCATATGCGATATGCGCATGCACCCGATTGAAATGTGCGTATATGATACCGAACATTGATCGGGTGAACTGCTTTTGGTGGGGTCATATGAGATATGACCGGATTGATAAATCAAGTGTTGATTTATCATTTAACCATTAGTTTTCTCACTCAAAACCTTTCTAGGGTTTGATGGATGTATGCATGCATGCATGTGTTTCTATTTTTCTTTTCTAGTTTCATGCACATGAAGATGTGCATACATGTACACATACATACATCAAACTATCATGGTTGTTTATATATGGAAATGGTGGCAATATAAGCTTCACACCATTGATTAAACTATGGATAATTATTTAATTTTGGTTTTAAAAGAAAATGAAAAGGAAAGGATAATTATACTAGTTTCTACATGCTTCTTTTAACCTAACCATTCTCACCCACCACTAAACCATGGTTATCTTTTCCTTTATCATTCTAAACCCAAGTTAAATTAATCATCCATCATTTAATCATGGTTAGAGTCAAGAAGGATTAAATATATATATAGTGATATTCTTTTTCTTTTGCAAGTTAACCTTATGGTTATCATATTATCTCTTGAAAGAAAAAGCCACCATTTTCATCCTCCTTCATCTTCTTCTCTCTAGTTCTTTTCTAGTGAGTGAAACACAACAAAAGAAAGGTTTTTGAAGTGAGATCCAAAGCCACAACAACATTCTACACAAGCTTAGCCGTTTCGTTTAGAGTGTTATCTTCGGTTTGACGAAGTAGCGAGCTTGGACGGATATCTCCGCGGTGGATCATCGTGGACACAAAGGGAGTTCAAGAGAACCTTGATTCAACACAAAAGAGCCTAAGGAGCGAAGCAAAAACGGGAGCTACAAAGGTTGTAGCCTTCAAACCCTAATTTTGTTAGCTTAATGTTTAGCAAACCCTAATTTTCTAGGATCTATCCTTTGCATGTTAGTTTAGCACCTTAAAAATCAAAACTTTGGGTCATGTGATGCTTCAAAACTCTTCATAGGGTGCTATACTAACCTTACATTGGTATCAGAGCCGACCTAGAACGTTAGGCGACCTTTTTGCGAAGTGAAAAGTCCGATCGAACCAAAATACGGATTTATGGGATGCTCTCTGGAAATTTTTTAAAAACTGATCTTTTTCAGTATTAAAAATTCTCAAAAAATAGAGCAGGTAAAAATTAGATGATCTGCAAAATCCGTACCCATGAACAGTAAGTTTGACCGCGGAAGGGCGGCATAAGCAAGCTTATGCCGCGCTTCCGCGGCCAAATGTGGGGCTCTCTGACATTTTTTTGTACAGTAATTTTCTTTACCTGCTACAGTACATTTTGAGAGTATTTAATCTGAATCTTCTGTTGATAATTCTGGAGGTGGTTTTGAACTAGTTGTTTCGATCGGAATTTTCATTTCGTATTTCTTTTCCGGGTAAACTAGAAAGTATTGAAGTGTTTGAACGAATATCATTTACTCAATATTCACGGGGTTTAAATAGTTTGGAGATGTGTGCAAGTCTTTTTGTGGTGGTCCCTCTAGAAGACAACAAACCTTAACTCGATTATGTGACCGTCTCGAACTGCCCTTTGAACCCTAGGGTTTGGGGCAGTACGGCGTGCCACATGTGAGGCGTTGGTTTGACCCTTCTACGGCTGGACCGCCGCTACTGTGCCACACTCCGGATTTTTGAACCCTGCTCAAGTGTTGAGCTTTAGTGAATCTTGGGTGCTTGATAGTTCGTTCGAAAACTTTAATACTGTCTGTTTGTCTGGAATGTGATACAATATGTGGAATTCATATGGTTTAGGTATGAAATACGGAATATGTGATATTTCGCATTTATGATGTCTAAAGAGAATCTGGATTCCAAATATTGTAGTTTTACACTTTCTTTTCTGTGACCGTAAGTGTAGTATGTTAGATATCGCCGGTTTCGTTGCTATACATCAACGACAATCGGGGTACGCATACTTACTTACGTTGATGATATGTGATATTATGTGTTGCTGAGATATGATTTGCAGGATTGTCGCGATCGAATAGCCGGGGTTTTTTTGTGAGATGAGAGTTTTGTATTTTCATTCATGTAAATTCAAATGTAATGTAATATTCTTTTATTTGGGGCACTTCCAGGTTGCGGTTGTGTCACCAGTGTTGTATATTATTTACTTTTCCGCATTAGGATGGACCCAAGGAGGGGAGCACAGGTGACCGGGTTCTGGGGTTCAGTGGGAGGCCATCTCGAGGAGTCGAGACCGGGTCTCCTAAACTCCAGGATTGGTAGGGTCACTTGCCGCTCTCGTAGGGGTCCAAGGTGTGGGCTTGGCTATTCATCGCGACTGTGGAATCCGTATTTTCTATTCTGGCTAAATACTAAATACGGACGTCCTAGTATATCCCACGTTATATCTATATTTCTGCTGCCCGTGTTCTGTGATATCTGAGACGAATGACTTATTATATATATGATATATAGTAGACGTTGCTTATGTTTTACACCCGCGCTAGTCCCGTCCCGGTATGCCGTTAGTTAAGTAACCTAACGGTGCATAACGGAACATTGCGGCGAATGCGGATGGCATAAGCGTACGTGTTATTTTTGTTTCTTTTCTGTGATTGGCTTTAGGACTTAAATGATGGGATTACATTAATGCGATTAATGTAAAGAAAATAAACCTAAAAGATGTTGTAGAATCGGATTTAAAAACTACTCGGCTATTTATGAAAAAGCTATATTTCAAAACTGCGGAGCTTAAGCCACTCCTTTTGAAAAACTGTTTGATTCTACAACGATATCAAGTTCAAAGCGTTAAAGATTTTCTTAAAAATCATTCGCAACCCTCCGTCATTTTAGGAAGTAGAGTACTTAGTATTCGTGCTACGTTTGTTGACTTTAGTTAAGGCGTAGTGTACGGTAGCTAAGTGATGTCTTCCTACACTGCATATGATGCAGATTAATTAGGACATTCATACGACTTTGTTGACCATAGTTAAGGGTCATATGGGTGGGTCTAATTGATCAAGAAATGACGGGTAGAACTTGACAGGTACTTATGATTTGTTGACCATAGTTAAGGTCATAAGTACTAGGGGTAAAAATTACATCGGGAATTTCAAGTATTGAAATTTGCAATGAGATTGCATACCTTCCATGTGATGGTTGGATCCCGATCCCACTGTGGGCAATAGTTGCTCCTAGGAGAGTTTTACAGTTTACAATTAGCTAACTCATTAGGTGTCTAGAAAGGTGTTAACGGGGCTCCGCCTCTGGGAAAACGAGGTTTACTCTAATTAGGTCCGTGCGAGAGCACGGGGAACCTCCCTCAAAGTACCGACACTGGCCTGGCTGAACGGTTAGCGAAGTTGTAGACTGTAATTAATCCTGGCTAGTTTTTTCTTTTTAAGGTTTGAAAGAAAAACTTGATAAAAAGCAGTGGGAAACATCGATTAGACAAGATAATAAACCAATCTAATCTATGCAAGAGCTTTCGCTGAGTGTATTCTTTTCTCTCTCTTAATGGCAGATACCAATGACTGGACTTAAGCTTCTACTAGATAAAAACAAACTGAATGGGACCAACTATAAAGACTGGCTAAGGAATCTGAAGATCGCCTTGACTTATGATAAAGTATCATATGTCCTCACGGCTTCAGCCCCATCCGTCCCAGGCCCAAAATCTTCAGTTGCGGACATAGAAGTCCGCAAGACATGGGACGCTGACTGTGCCACGGCAAAATGCCTCGCGCTTGCATCGATGGACAACACACATCAAAAGCAGCACGAGGACATGGACATTCACGGGATACTGCTCCATACAAAGGAGTTGTATGGGGAGCAGTCCCGCGTATTACGATACGAGGCATCAAAGAAACTGTTTCACATGCGGATGGCCCCTGGCACACCAGTAGCAGACCATGTTTTGAAGATGATAGCTCTTATAGAAGAGCTTGAGGACCTCGGATGGACTATGGACAATGAACAATATATAGATATTATTCTGCAGTCCCTCCCCTCCACCTTTGCTCAGTTCATAGTGAACTTCAACATGCATGGCATGGAGAAGGACCTCCCTGAACTCCTTAATATGTTAAGGAGTGCAGAGAGCACTATGAAGTCAGCAAAGACTCCCGTTATGACGATTGGACAGTCTTCTTATTCTCGCCCGAAAGCTAAGGCCAAGGGAAAGAAAAAGAAGAAACCCACTAATCCTAAGGGCGGAGTCAAAAAGGTGAAGGGAAAGGGAAAGTCCACGGCTGGAGACCCAGGGAAAGGCGAGTGTTTTCATTGCCACAAGACAGGACATTGGAAGCGCAACTGCACGGAGTACCTAAGTCTTAAGAAGAAGCATGGTGATGCTTCTGCTTCAGGTGCGTTTGTGACTGAAAACTGTTTTTCTATAAACTCTGCTTCCTGGGTATTGGATACCGGTTCAGGTTCTCACATTTGCAATTCTATGTAGGGGCTGAGAAATAGCAAGGTTTTGAAGACAGGTGACCATACTCTCCGCGTTGGAAATGGTTCCAATGTACATACAGTCGCAGTGGGAGAGTATCACTTGGGGTTGCCGTCTGGATGTATTTTGATTTTGAATCCATGTTATTTTGTACCTGATATGCTATGTAATATAATATCCGTATCTTTGTTGGACAATGAAGGATATAATTTTGTGTTGCAGAACAATGTTATGAACATTCACCTAAATCAAATGTTGGTTGGGTATGGTACACTTAATAACGGAATATATGTCCTAAATCAACACACAGTTTTCAGTATACAACACACTAATAAAAGAAAACTTTCAGAATTAAATGAAGCTTTTCTTTGGCACTGTAGACTTGGTCATATTAACGAAACAAGACTAAACAAGTTACATAAAGATGGATATTTAAACTCTTTTGAATATAAATCCTATGCGACTTGCCAGTCTTGTATCAAGGGTAAAATGACCAAAACTCCGTTTACTGGACACGGAGAAAGAGCTACTCAGCTCCTAGGCCTCATACATAGTGATGTATGTGGGCCTATGTCTACACAGGCTAGAGGCGGTTTTTCATACTTCATTACATTCACCGATGATTTCTCAAGATTCGGTCATGTATTTTTATTAAAGCATAAGTCCGACGCTTTTGAGAAGTTCGTTGAATATAAACAAGAAGTAGAAAAACAAACCGGCTTGAGTATTAAGATGCTTCGATCAGATCGAGGTGGTGAGTATCTCAGTACAGAATTTGCAAACTTCCTAAAAGAGAATGGGATTCTCTCTCAGCTCACTCCTCCTTACACACCACAGCACAACGGTGTGTCAGAACGACGGAATAGGACCCTATTAGATATGGTCCGGTCCATGATGAGTGATGCTGAGTTACCAGTCTCGTTTTGGGGGCATGCGTTGGAGACTGCAGCGTTTCTGCTAAACAGGGTTCCGACCAAAACCGTGTCTACCACGCCATATGAGATATGGAATGGGAAGAGACCATCTATTAAGAGAATTAAGATTTGGGGTTGCCCGGCCTATGTTAAAAAGCAGAATCCGGACAAACTCGAGACACGGTCAGTCATGTGTAACTTTGTGGGATATCCAAAGAATTCTTATGGATATCTCTTCTACCACAAAGAGGAACAAAAGGTGTTTGTTTCTCAGTATGCCACATTCTTGGAAAAAGAGTTTTTCACAGATAAAGATGATGGCAAGGTAGTAGATCTAGAAGAGGTTCTGGAGACACAAACTACAAATGACGATTTGGTTGAACCGGCTGTTGCAACAGAAACTGAAGAACCTCGGCCACTCCGTAGGTCTGGTAGGACTTCTCGCCCACCGAAGAGGTACTACGGTTTCCTCATTGATGGTGACAGAGAAGACTGTATCATGGAAGATGATGATCCTACCAGTTTTCAGCAAGCTATCACGAGTGGTGACTCTGTGAAGTGGCTGGATGCCATGAGATCCGAAATGGAGTCTATGTACACCAACAAAGTATGGACTTTGGACGTTGTACCCCCTGGGGTAAAACCTGTAGGGTGCAAATGGATCTTTAAAAGAAAGATTGGTGTAGATGGGCAGGTAGAGACCTATAAGGCAAGACTTGTGGCGAAAGGTTTTCGTCAAAGACCAGGTTTGGACTATGACGAAACTTTTTCGCCTGTAGCCATGCTTAAATCTATTCGGATCCTACTTGCTATTGCTGCTCACTACGACTATGAAATCTGGCAGATGGACGTTAAAACAGCATTTCTAAATGGAGATTTAGAAGAATGTGTTTATATGGATCAGCCAGAGGGCTTCATTGACAGTGGGAGCAGCGAGAAAGCATGTAGATTGCTTAAATCCATATATGGGTTAAAGCAGGCATCTCGGAGTTGGAACATCTGTTTCGATGATGTTATCAAAGAGTTTGATTTCATCAAAAATCCAGATGAACCTTGTGTTTATAGGAAGGCTGTAGGAAGAGCTGTCACATTCCTCGTATTGTACGTGGATGACATTCTTCTGATAGGAAATGATATTCCTATGCTACAGTAGGTCAAATCATTCTTATCACTAAGGTTCTCCATGAAGGACCTGGGTGATGCCACATACATCCTGGGCATAAGGATCTATAGGGATAGATCCAAAAAGTTATTCGGACTGTCCCAAACCAGGTACATTAACACCATCCTAAAGAGGTTTAGTATGGAAGACTCCAAGCGGGGTGCCTTACCCGCTTGCCATGGAGTCACTCTCTCCAAGGATTCTTGTCCAAAGACCGATGAAGAGAGAGCTCGCATGAGCATTATACCTTATGCTTCGGCAGTAGGGTCTATAATGTATGCGATGTTATGTACACGCCCAGATGTAGCTTATGCACTTAGTGTTGTAAGCAGGTATCAATCCAACCCAGGGGAGAACCACTGGACAGCTGTGAAGAACATTCTTAAGTACTTACGAAGGACTAAAGAATTGTTCTTGGTGTATGGTAATAAAGATCTCCAAATGGAGGCCTTTACCGATTCGAGCTTCCAGAGCGATAAGGATGACAGCAAATCTATCTCAGGGTTTGTATTTACCCTCAATGGAGGGGCGGTAAGTTGGAAGAGTTCCAAACAAGATACCGTTGCAGACTCTACGATGGAAGCTGAGTACATTGCTGCAAATGATGCCGCCAAGGAAGCCGTCTGGATGAAGAAGTTCGTCTCGGAGCTAGGAGTAGTTCCAACCATTATTGATCCAATACCTTTGTATTGTGACAATAATGGGGCGATGGCGTTAGCCAAGGAGCCCAGATCCCATCAGCGGTCCAGACACATCCTGAGGCGCTTTCATTTGATCCGGGAGATTGTAGATCGCCGCGAGATCGAGATTAAGAGAGTAGACACAAAGAACAACGCCGCGGATCCATTCACCAAGGCTCTCCCTCAGCCGCAGCATGAGCGACTTTTTGAGATGTTGGGTATGAGATACGCCAATAACTGGCCTTAGTGCAAGTGGGAGATTGTTGGATATATGTATGCCCTAGAGGCCATTATGTGATAGTTGATGTATCTATACATGTATATATATTCAGTTTGCATTCTTGCTCGACATGATAGTATGCTATCTGGTTTCACTTTATCTGACATGTTGATTTGATCATGCTTTTATTCATTCATACATGCTGGTAAAGCCCTAAGGATATTGGCTTGACTACTCTGATTATGATGGAGATCATACTAGTGGGACATCTGTAGTCTATAAGCATATCCTGAAATGTCCCAAGTCGGAGGTGCATCGAGACGGGGCATCGATATACCAGAGTAGACTAGCGTATATGATACTAGACCCATGTGATGGGCGATGGATGTTCCCACATTCGTCGATGTTTGACATCAAGATCATATACGGGTGCTCAGTGGTGACTGGGTACACTGGACGGACTCGCCGAGAACTCCTATATGGAATTATATCTATCGTCGGATAGCAGTTCTCAGGCGACACTGGTACAGGTTAGTCTGTAGACCCGAGATCGTCATGGAGTCTTGTGTGTTCTCCCACTGTACTTTGATTGCCACCCTAACACGGCTCTACTGAGTCGTGCAAACAGGTGGCCGTTGGGTACAGTCCCGAGACACACGAAGACGATAAGCGATAGGAGGGGTTTCGTCTCTCCCGGTATTGGGAGTTGATGCTGTGCTGTGCTCGACTGGTTATAACAGCAAGTCCCTGGCCAGGGCTGCTGAGATTTGCTGATAAGTGTTATCAGTAGTTTCTCGATCTGTTATAGACCATTCACCGACACGACTTATTGAGATATTGGGGTCGACGTGACCATCCCTAGGCTCGATATGCAGCATATCTGACGAAGAGACCGGACTGTACGGTAGTGTTGCCAGATGGCTCGACGGGAGTTGTAGCAGGTTCGCTTGTTGTCTTCTGATCGTTCAATACCCGGGTGGCCGTTACGTTTAGCTGACCTCTTGCGGCTTGAGGGCACTTGATATGATCATTACCCTCTGCCGGCGTATTGACGAGTCTTAGAGTCCCACAGAGGAGTTACCCAGTCCAGGCGAAACGTTGTGGTGCGCATATGCGATATGCGCATGCACCCGATTGAAATGTGCGTATATGATACCGAACATTGATCGGGTGAACTGCTTTTGGTGGGGTCATATGAGATATGACCGGATTGATAAATCAAGTGTTGATTTATCATTTAACCATTAGTTTTCTCACTCAAAACCTTTCTAGGGTTTGATGGATGTATGCATGCATGCATGTGTTTCTATTTTTCTTTTCTAGTTTCATGCACATGAAGATGTGCATACATGTACACATACATACATCAAACTATCATGGTTGTTTATATATGGAAATGGTGGCAATATAAGCTTCACACCATTGATTAAACTATGGATAATTATTTAATTTTGGTTTTAAAAGAAAATGAAAAGGAAAGGATAATTATACTAGTTTCTACATGCTTCTTTTAACCTAACCATTCTCACCCACCACTAAACCATGGTTATCTTTTCCTTTATCATTCTAAACCCAAGTTAAATTAATCATCCATCATTTAATCATGGTTAGAGTCAAGAAGGATTAAATATATATAGTGATATTCTTTTTCTTTTGCAAGTTAACCTTATGGTTATCATATTATCTCTTGAAAGAAAAAGCCACCATTTTCATCCTCCTTCATCTTCTTATCTCTAGTTCTTTTCTAGTGAGTGAAACACAACAAAAGAAAGGTTTTTGAAGTGAGATCCAAAGCCACAACAACATTCTACACAAGCTTAGCCGTTTCGTTTAGAGTGTTATCTTCGGTTTGACGAAGTAGCGAGCTTGGACGGATATCTCCGCGGTGGATCATCGTGGACACAAAGGGAGTTCAAGATAACCTTGATTCAACACAAAAGAGCCTAAGGAGCGAAGCAAAAACGGGAGCTACAAAGGTTGTAGCCTTCAAACCCTAATTTTGTTAGCTTAATGTTTAGCAAACCCTAATTTTCTAGGACCTATCCTTTGCATGTTAGTTTAGCACCTTAAAAATCAAAACTTTGGGTCATGTGATGCTTCAAAACTCTTCATAGGGTGCTATACTAACCTTACAATGGGGATAGAAAGGATTGCGTCATTGATAATGATGAACCTACTAGCTTCCAGCAGGCCATCCAAAGCGGCGACTCGGTACGATGGCTGGATGCAATGCGGACCGAGATGGAGTCAATGTACACCAACAAAGTATGGACTTTGGACTTTGCTCCAGGTGGGGTAAAACTGATAGGATACAAATGGATCTTCAAGAAAAAGATTGGTGTAGATGGACAGGTGGAAACCTATAAGGCTAGACTTGTTGCAAAGGGTTTTCGTCAAAGACCTGGTTTGGATTATGACGAAACTTTTTCTCAAGTGGATATGCTCAAATCCATTCGGATCCTTCTTTCGATTGCCGCCTTCCATGATTATGAGATCTAGCAGATGGACGTAAAGACGACTTTTCTAAATGGTAGTTTAGAAGAGTGCGTCTATATGGATCAGCCAGAAGGTTTCAATCAGAGTGTGAGCAGCGGGAAAGTGTGCAAGTTGCTTAAGTCCATTTATGGACTACAGCAGGCATCGACGAGTAGGAACATCTGTTTTGATGAAACGGTCAAAGTGTAAGTGCACGGCGGCGCTCCGGCCGTCAATCCGACGGCCAAATGCGGAAGCGGTGATAAACTTTAATTTTGCGAACTTAGCAAACCGGCACCACCGCGCACTAAACCCCGGATCGGGCCATTAAACTAGATCTAGCAAACTACAAGACGGGTTAGAGATATACCGAGTGATCCGAGTCCTCCGGTCTTCTCGTCGTCATCCCGATCTCTCGCGGAAACTCCGGTCGTCACCTCCTCGCCGGAAGGGTACCACATCGCCTGTATCTTTTACGGGCTCCCACCTCAATACCGAGGCAACTCGGGCGCGAAGTTGGCTGGCCGACGCGTCCAAGATTTGCTGTAGAAAGTGTAGTGTAGAGGCTATGTCTCATTTGGGGTTTTGTTGCCATTTGAAGATGATGGAGGAAACAAGATAAGGAAAAATGGTGCTTGCATTTTTCCTAGCATGAAATGAGATCAAGAAAAATCCCACAAGCTCAAAATGAAACTCTCTCTCTTTCTCACAAGTGTAGCCCTCTCTCATCAAGTGAGAATGGTGGAGGAATGATATATCAAACATAACAAGAAGGGAGGTGAGTGTAGGAAAAAGTGGAGGGTGACCCCTTCCAAAAAGGAAAACCTCTCATCAAAGACCAAATCAATCTAAATCCTTTCTAATCTCATAAATGCACCATCATGGATGAAAAAGCAAAAGATGCTTAATCAATTATAATGCCACAAGTGCAAGAAACCCCTTCCACAAATGTTATTTGCAAACTTGCAAATAACCCCCTCCATCGGAAAAGTCCGGCCGGGAAAGAACAAAGGAAAACCGGCCGGAACGGAATGCAAACTGGCAACCCCAGAAAACTGGTCCCATAATAAATTACAGGAAAAACCCCAATACTGTGCATACACACTCGCATCTGTATTCCAATCGGATACAAATGCAATGAGACAAAATCTACACAGTACTATACTAGGATCCGGCTTAAACCAAAGCCGGCCAGTAAAAGCCATCCGATCCAGATCCGTGCAATACCGCACGTATCTGATCAAACCCTGCCATATATCCATACGGCCTCTAGTACTAACTGTCCGATCCTGATCCGTGCAATACCGCACGTATCTGATCGGACCCTGCCATATCTCCATACGGCCTCTACAGCGTTTCGCCCGAAAGCTTGAGTAACTGTAAGTGTGGTGGACTCTAAAAACTCGTCAATACTATGGCTGTGGATTTAACCACTAGCACGTCAGAGGTATAAGCCAATACGTAACGGGCCACCAGCTATTGACCAAAAGGGACGTCGATGAGCGAACTCATCCTGACACCCTACTGAGCCTGTCAGTGACAATATCCGTACAGTCCGGTCCGTTCGTCTATGAGCATCACATGTCGGGCCTAGGGGGTTGGTAAAAGTCAGACCCCCAAAAGCGGTACAAGTCGTGTCGGAGTGTAGCCCAGAACACCCTGAGATACTACTGGAATACCTACCAGTAAATCTCCTGCCTTGGCCAAGGACTTTGTGTAATGGCTCTCCTAGACACAGCGCGACCTCACCCCCAATACCGAGAGAGACGAACCCCTGAAGATCCGCTCACTGCCTCCATGTGGCTCGGGACTGTACCCAACTAAAACCTGTTTGCACGACTCCTTTGAGCCATGGTAGGGTAGTAATAAAAGCACAGTGGGAACTCACACGAGACAAATGACGATCCCCAGGTCGATGAACTAACCTGTACACATGTCACCTGGGAACTGCTATCTGACATGAGGTATAATACCAACTAGCATGTTCCCGGCGAGTCCTGTCCGGTGTACTCATAACCCAATGAGCACCTGTATACATCTTAGGTGAACCAACTGACACCAGTGGCTTATGAGACCGGCCACCGCCCCTCGTCGGGGTCTCGACTGTATACACTAGTCTACTCTGGAGAAACGATGCCCTGTCTCGAATCTCCCACGACTAGGGACCTTTTAAGGATGTGCTTATAGACCCCAGCTCCCACTTATATGATCGCCCTCATACTGCTGGTGGTCAAGCAAGAATCCTAGGGGCTCTACCAACGTGTAATAGCGACCTGTAAGGTCACCTGAAGCAGTACACGATGATAAAGGTAAACCAGATAGCAAACTATCATCTCGAGTAAGACTGTCCTACCGGGATAGGTCCTCCCTCAATCATTGTAATCACGTGCCTGTGATCCAATAATTGACTCTGAGGGCACTATCTCCAACAATCTCCCACTTGCACTCGAGGCTAATTATTGCGATGTCGCATACTCACAGCCCGTGTGATACCGAACACCCAACTCCTCTACTAGTCAGTCTCACAAAGCTCGTTTGCGAGACTATTGCGTTCGAGGAATAGCCTCAGCGAGTGGATCCGCTCTGATGTTTCTTTCTATGTCTCTCTCTATCTCAAGTTCGCGGAGAAAACCATCTCCCGAAATGAGCAATACCTGTCTTAGAATGTGTCTGGATGTCTGATGGGACCTAGTTCATAAATGAACTCCAAATCCATACTTCTTAGACTGTATCGTCAACTGAACTTAATCAGTATCCTGCGCCATGCCTCCCTCAGTATTTCCTTGGACCACCTGTCCAAAATACTGCCCCTCGTCAGAAGGAAAAAAACTATAACTCTGACAACCTCCCTGTCGTCCAGGTCACCTTGGAAGCCTGGAATGATAACTGTCTCCTGCATGAGGCTGTCGTTATCATATCCCTAGAACATTCACTTATGTTCTAAAACTGCTTCCGATTGTTTCTCCAGGATTGGATTAATGTCAACTTATTGCATCTAGCGCAAGAACAACATCTGGTGTGGTACTTGACATCTCATGATTGACTCAATTGCCTAAGCAAGTGATCTGCCAATCATGCACATCCCTCTCCCCTTTAGTCTGTAAGACACCTTTAGAGAGGGTGACTCCGTCACCTGCAGGTACACTACTGTGCCAGGAGTCGTCCATTCTAAATACCTATAGAATGGTGTCAAAGTACCCAGATTGGGAAACTACCCAAATCTAGATTTATAAATCTAATAACCAGAATGTCTGATATGTTATCCAAGTCCTATGTGGAGAAATCACTGTGTGACGACCAAAGAATAATCGATCGTAGTATAGGAGTTTCCTTTCCTACTCTGTGTATGTCATCCAAATACCAGGATATTACACCCTACTACCTTCTCAACAGATCCATCCTTTATTCTGATGACGTCAAACCCATGACTGTCACATCAGAAATAGATGATCTATCTCCGCTATATCTGCTTTAGTCTATAAATAGACATAAGCCTGATGTCCACCAATGCTTCCGCTGCTCCCACTGACTACGGCAACCCTCTAGCAGAGTCATATAGACGTGCACTTCTAAAGCTAGTTTAGAACGACGCTATACTCATCCTCCTGCCGGGTCTCGCAGCCTGGAACAACAACAATGGCAAGTGTGGGTAAACAAGAACTTCCCTGTCACCGTCCTTGAGGCTACCGGAGTACCTCTCGGGTGCCTGAAGTTACCCACTGTATCTGCGGAGTGGCCAATGGAATGTCAAACCAGATTGAATCTTTAGGTCCCTGTCAAATCTTCAGTAATCGTTTGTGGTTCTGGAATCACTTCCAGTTCTACCATACTCCCACTATTGTTTTCTGAAAAAAAAAATCCATTTTAATTAAAACTGTGGCGAGTCAAGAACAATATCACTATTGATCTTTCTTATGGTAGAAAGTCAACCCTCGTCATAGCCTGGGTCAACCCACAAACAGCCATTACAGAAACGTGCCTTGAGTTATCCAGATTCTGGTTTTAAGCATAAGCCAGATAACTCCCCGAACCTTAACATCGTTTAAGATATGAACTGTTCTATATCCAATATAGGAACAGAGGCACTGATTTAATTGAACCAGATTCAAATCATGCAGCTGTCTCCAGTGCATGTCTACTAAATGGAAAGAGGCCGATCAGCGTTACTCAACTTAGGAATGCTTCCAATTATGAGTAACCTGAAAGAGAAGCAAGTTCTCTTAATCATTACTATCAACTGAATACCATTCACAAGTATCTACTCTTCGATCACCTTGAAGAATCCCGATACTTGCAATACTTGGTTCTCTACTTTACTCTTATACCTATAACTCCTCAAAACTTAGACCCTGTGTTTCTACGAAACACATGTCTAAGAACTTAGAGAAGTTAAAAGTAAACAGAATATAGTACGAGGACCAACCCCTCTGTCCTAATGGACCCTGGACAATATACAATACTCTGTATAAGTCCTTTGAGTCTGATTACTCATTCACTGTATGTCGTAGGTTGAAAACTGTACCTTTGGTTATGAAGAATTACACCGCTGTTTAATGCTCCTTACCTAACCATCCACTGATATAGGTAAATGTCATCGACATAATTTCAAAAGGTATATCTCACTCTATAAAAATAGACGTACAGATATATCAATTTGAAATTGGTGCATAACAGCGGATATTCAAAACCAAATGTCTGCCGTCCGGCAAACAACCCAGGTGATTTCCTCAAATATCACCAATTACAATGAATCCCGATATAATGAGGATGATCACCTAATTCCCAACAACTTACTCCCACTCATCATCTGTAAAACCATACAGATGTGAGAATCATACCTGGTAAATACATACCCTGGAGCAAGTGTCTAATCGGGAAATCAGTTTTCTTTTAACAGTACACAGTGAACTTGAAACATTGAAATGTTTCGATGGGGTATCTGGGTATTCCTAGTAATTCCTCTTCCATTATCCAGATTCACAACTGTAACTGTATATTTCTTTGCCACCTCTCAAGTCCCTTCATATGTCTTTAGTCATTACCTTCTGCACACCCCTTAGGCCAAATGGTTTTCTTCCTTCCCTACCGTTCGGCACCAGCCTATGGTTTGGAAGAAGACTATCCAATAAGCATAATGGGTGTACTGTCCTAATCCTAGGAGCACTCGCAATGCGAGAGAAGGTGAAGATAAAAGACAACCGAATAAACCTTATTCTTATTTCTCCTGAACCAGAATCCATCCCCGAACTGGATCAAGTTCCTTTCGAGTTCTTATATAACTATACGATGGAATATCCAAATATCTGTGGATCTTCGTAGTGATACGGAGTGTCCTGGAGAAATACAAAAGTGAAATGGGAGTGGTAATGAAAAACCTGGTTTGGTCGTGAATATCAGTCGCAATTTACTTTGCCCTCCTTCTAATCCCTTTCTTTGTTTTTACATAATACCTTCTGTACACCATCGTTAGGCAAATTGGTTTTCTTCATTCCCCACTGTTCGGCACCAGCCTAAGGTTTGGAAGAAGACTATCCAATTTGCGTAATAGGTGTACTATCTCCTAAACCAAGGAGTACTCACAACCTGAGAGAAGGTAAAAGGAAAAGACATCTGAATAATCCTATCCGTTTTCTCCAGAACCAGAAACCATCCTCGAATAAATCCCTTCGAGTTCGTATATAACCATACGATGGTTTTGTCCAATAGAAGTGGACGTTCGTAGTAATACGGGGTGTCCTGGAGAAAAGGGTAAAAGTAGGAGTGGCAATGAGGTCTGCAACTCTGACAATCCAAAAGCCAGTGTTAAGAAGGTTCGGTCAGCTTGGTCACTGAGTCATAGTCTTGGATCGGGTCAATGGTCGCTGCCAAAGAGAGAGAGAAAAGAAACACTCAGCGTGCACTCTAACCAAGATCAGAATGGTTACCAATTTATCTAATCTGGAAACCTCCCACTGTACCTCAAATTCTCCTCCAAACCTGAAAGAAGAATTAGTCGGGAACACCCGAGGAGTAAACCAACTCATCAGTGGGAATCGGGATCCAACTATCATCGCATGATGACGTGACGGAATCCGCTCACGCTATCACACTCCAGAAGGTATGCGCATATCTGGCAAGTTTCAGTTCTTTTGAAACTCCCGATGTGGATTTTTACCCCATGCTCTTATAACCTTGACTTTGGCCAACATATCATAAGTCACATGTCAAGTTCAACCCGTCATTCTCCAGGTTAATTTGAGCCCACCCGTACATACCCTTGACTTTGGCCAAAATGGTAGTACGACTGCCCCAAACCAACACATCTATCTATGCTGCATATGAATAACCAACAGCTACCAAACACTGTGCCTTGACTTTGGCCAACAAACACAGCTTGAATACTATTGACTACCCATATGAAACGACGGAGGGCTACGAATGGTTTCTGGCGAAAACCTTTAACGTAATGAACTTGATATCGTTGAAGGAACGGATAGCTTTTTAGAAAATATAGTAACGAAAACCTTCGCTAAAGAGGTCACTCCCGGTGAAGGGATCTCGGCTCTTTCCCCGTAGAATGGGGTGCAGGATATTCCAAATGAATACCATGATGCAAAGCAAAAGTAATCGGCTATAGTGAAGTTAATGCCCTGACGCAAACTTCTGTCCAAGGGGTCACTCCCGGTGAAGGGATCTCGGCCCTTGCCTCGTCGACTGAGGTGCTGGATATTCATAACCGAATATCACTGTGCAAAACAAAAGAGAACGTCCTTCCAATAACAGCTTTTTGAAAAAGTGTTCCAACAACATCAGATTAGGTTTGTTTATCTTGCATTGATCCGAATCAATGCAGTCCCATCAATTGATCACACCACAAAGAACGAAAATATACTGACGTACGTATATGCCATCCGCATTCGCCACTGGGTCCCGTCATCACCCGTTAGGTTAGCTAACTAACGGCAGAGCGGGGACTGGACTAGCGCGGATGAAAAAACATATATAACATCTACTAATATATATATCAATATATTATATTTCGCTCAAGGCGTGATAAAAATGCAACATCACAGAAATGTACAGCATCACAGAACAATACAGATATCTGGGATCCCCGGGTTTCACAGAGCCACTACTGAAAGCCGACGTTCCCCTGGTCGTGTGCATAGCCTAAGCAATGAAATCCTAGACCCCTACGGGCGCGGCAAGTTACCTGCCAAAACCTGAAGCGAGGCAGCCCCCTTCAGCGCCGTGAATGGACCACCCGGCACTTCACGGAATCCGGTAACTTGGGCACCCCTCCTGGGTCAACCTGTACCCACTACGAGTGCGGCGAATAGCCTGCCAATCCTAGAGTGAAGCCCCCTCCGTCTTAATGCCATGAGATGCGGGCTTGTTGCCCTCTAGAACCCGGCTATCCGTGCACCCCTCCGCGGGGCAATCCTATTACAGAAAGTAAAATATACATACACCGGGTACATCGACCGCAACCTGGTCGTGCCCCAAACTAATAATACAAACAGGCAGTGACGGCAGTCCACATGTCGGACGCTCGCCCCGCAATATCAAAAGTACATAATACAACAGAAACTGTACTAGCATTGCATCCAGGCTATCCCCCACGACCGATCCGCAACATCACAGCATAAACACAGAACATCAACGTGAAGGTCACGTTCGCAAATCCGTCTAACCGGGCTATAGCAGTTAGACAGGATTTACCGATCGAGTGGCATTCACGGTCGCAGATATAATGTAAATACTGTGAAATAATGTGTTTAAAATATCCGATCGATCAAAAATTAACAAGTGGGCCCCCAAGCAATACTGTAGCACTCACAGAAATTCTGGGCCCAAGTTTAATATTCCAAAACCCCCAATATCAGCCCACAAACCCACTGGAAAATTTCGACCCATTGATCCCTCAAACCTGCGGCGGAACCGCGGCAACATGGAGGGTTTTTCCGCGGTTCCGCGCTCTACCTGAGAGATCAATGTCTCGAATTTTTCCAGAACTCTTAGAACTTCTAGTACATCAATTTTCTACAACCTGAAAAAATTTTGGACTTCAAAAAATTTCGACAGAAAACTGATGTAAAGAAAAACGCGGGTTTTTGGAATTTTGGTCGATCGGAAATGCAAACACATCAAACAAAGCTAGACTAAGTTAATGGCGAGGCTCTGATACCACTGTATGTGCACGGCGGCGCTCCGGCCGTCAATCCGACGGCCAAATGCGGAAGCGGTGATAAACTTTAATTTTGCGAACTTAGCAAACCGGCACCACCGCGCACTAAACCCCGAATCGGGCCATTAAACTAGATCTAGCAAACTACAAGACGGGTTAGAGATATACCGAGTCCTCCGGTCTTCTCGTCGTCATCCCGATCTCTCGCGGAAACTCCGGTCGTCACCTCCTCGCCGGAAGGGCACCACATCGCCTGTATCTTTTACGGGTTCCAACCTCAATACCGAGGCAACTCGGGCGCGAAGTTGGCTGGCCGACGCGTCCAAGATTTGCTGTAGAAAGTGTAGTGTAGAGGCTATGTCTCATTTGGGGTTTTGTTGCCATTTGAAGATGATGGAGGAAACAAGATAAGGAAAAATGGTGCTTGCATTTTTCCTAGCATGAAATGAGATCAAGAAAAATCCCACAAGCTCAAAATGAAACTCTCTCTCTTTCTCACAAGTGTAGCCCTCTCTCATCAAGTGAGAATGGTGGAGGAATGATATATCAAACATAACAAGAAGGGAGGTGAGTGTAGGAAAAAGTGGAGGGTGACCCCTTCCAAAAAGGAAAACCTCTCATCAAAGACCAAATCAATCTAAATCCTTTCTAATCTCATAAATGCACCATCATGGATGAAAAAGCAAAAGATGCTTAATCAATCATAATGCCACAAGTGCAAGAAACCCCTTCCACAAATGTTATTTGCAAACTTGCAAATAACCCCCTCCATCGGAAAAGTCCGGCCGGGAAAGAACAAAGGAAAACCGGCCGGAACGGAATGCAAACTGACAACCCCAGAAAACTGGTCCCATAATAAATTACAGGAAAAACCCCGATACTGTGCATACACACTCGCATCTGTATTCCAACCGGATACAAATGCAATGAGACAAAATCTACACAGTACTATACTAGGATCAGGCTTAAACCAAAGCCGGCCAGTAAAAACCGTCTGATCCTGATCCGTGCAATACCGCACGTATCTGATCGAACCCTGCCATATATCCATACGGCCTCTAGTACTAACCGTCCGATCCTGATCCCTGCAATACCGCACGTATCTGATCGGACCCTGCCATATCTCCATACGGCCTCTACAGCGTTTCGCCCGAAAGCTTGAGTAACTGTAAGTGTGGTGGACTCTAAAAACTCGTCAATACTATGGCTGTGGATTTAACCACTAGCACGTCAGAGGTATAAGCCAATACGTAACGGGCCACCAGCTATTGACCAAAAGGGACGTCGATGAGCGAACTCATCCTGACACCCTACTGAGCCTGTCAGTGACAATATCCGTACAGTCCGGTCCGTTCGTCTATGAGCATCGCATGTCGGGCCTAGGGGGTTGGTAAAAGTCAGACCCCCAAAAACGGTACAAGTCGTGTCGGAGTGTAGCCCAGAACACCCTGAGATACTACTGGAATACCTACCAGTAAATCTCCTGCCTTGGCCAAGGACTTTGTGTAATGGCTCTCCTAGACACAACGCGACCTCACCCCCAATACCGGGAGAGACGAACCCCTGAAGATCCGCTCACTGCCTCCATGTGGCTCGGGACTGTACCCAATTAAAACCTGTTTGCACGACTCCTTTGAGCCGTGGTAGGGTAGTAATCAAAGCACAGTGGGAACTCACACGAGACAAATGACGATCCCCAGGTCGATGAACTAACCTGTACACATGTCACCTGGGAACTGCTATCTGACATGAGGTATAATACCAACTAGCATGTTCCCAGCGAGTCCTGTCCGGTGTACTCATAACCCAATGAGCACCTGTATACATCTTAGGTGAACCAACTGACACCAGTGGCTTGTGAGACCGGCCACCGCCCCTCATCGGGGTCTCGACTGTATACACTAGTCTACTCTGGAGAAACGATGCCCTGTCTCGAATCTCCTACGACTAGGGACCTTTTAAGGATGTGCTTATAGACCCCAGCTCCCACTTATATGATCGCCCTCATACTGCTGGTGGTCAAGCAAGAATCCTAGGGGCTCTACCAACGTGTAATAGCGACCTGTAAGGTCACCTGAAGCAGTACACGATGATAAAGGTAAACCAGATAGCAAACTATCATCTCGAGTAAGACTGTCCTACCGGGATAGGTCATCCCTCAATCATTGTAATCACGTGCCTGTGATCCAATAATTGACTCTGAGGGCACTATCTCCAACACAAAGAATATGACTTTATTAAAAATCCAGATGAACCATGTATATATAGTAAAATTGTAGCACGAACTGTCATTTTCCTCGTCTTGTACGTGGATGACATTCTATTGATAGGAAATGACATTCCTATGCTACAATCTGTCAAAGGATTCTTGTCAAACCGGTTCTCCATGAAAGACCTGGATGATGCCTCTTACATTCTGGGGATCTAGATCTATCGTGATAGATCTAAGAGGATGTTGGGACTTTCGCAGTCCAGGTATATCAACACTATACTGAAAAGATTCAGTATGGAAGATTCTAAGCGCGGTAATTTACCGGCTTGTCACAGAATCACCCTATCCAAAGAGATATCTCCCAAGACTGATTTGGAAAGGGATCGCATGTCAGTTATACCCTACGCTTCTGCGGTAGGCTCTAAAATGTATGCGATGTTATGCACCAGACCAGATGTAGCTTACGCACTGAGTGTGGTAAGCAGGTATCAGTCAGACCCAGGGGAGAAGCACTGGATAGCAGTAAAGAACATTCTCAAGTACCGGAGAAGGACTAAGGATATGTTCTTGGTTTACGGCGGAAAAGACCTCCAGATCGAGGATTTTGCCGACTCCAGCTTCCAGAGTGACAAGGATGACTCCAAGTCCATGTCAGGTTATGTCTTTACCCTCAATGGAGGGGCAGTGTGATGGAAGAGTTCCAAGAGGACACCGTTGCTGACTCGACGATGGAAGCAGAGTATATCGCTGCTTGTGATGCCGTAAAAAAAGCGGTCTGGATGAAGAAGTTCCTAACAGAACTTCAGGTGGTTCCTACTGATCCAATACCGCTGTATTGCGACAACAACGGAGCTATAGCTTTAGAAAAGGAACCCAGGTCCCATCAAAAGTCCAGACACATCTTAAGGCGGTATCACCTAATCAAGGAGATCATAGATCGCCAGGAGATCGAGGTTCGGAGAGTTCCTACAGAGGAGAACACTGCAGATCCATTCACTAAGGCCTTACCTCAGATTCAGTTCGAGAGGCTACTCGAGATGATAGGTCTTCGATACGCCAGTACATGGCCTTAGTGCAAGTGGGAGATTGTTAGTGTATATGCCCTAGGGGACATTATTGTATCATACTTGTTGCGGTAAAAATTTACACCCCTGTTGACCGAGTCAAAGTCAAGGTCAACCCCAAGCCAGGTGGGCCCAAGCCCGAGCAAGTGGGCCAATGCCCAGGTTGAGCCCGAACACGAAGCGTCTGGCCTTCCGCCATGCCAACAAAAAAAAATCATGTAATAAATAATTTTTATGTAATTTTTTATACATGAATGTATGTAAAATGGGCATAAAGCCAATATTTTGTAAGCCCATGGCTTATGTGCAAAAATGTAATGGCAAATGAGCCATGGAATAGGCAAAATGCCATTTTGTAAAGCCCAAGGGGCTATATGCAAATATGTAAGCCTATAAAAGGCAAAATGATGATGAATAAAGGATACTTTTCATTCTCTCCAAAAAAAAAAATTAGAGCTGAGCTCTTTCTTCCTTCTTCAAGGTTCCAAAACCTTCTTCTTTCTCTTGAATTAAATCAAGAGTTTTACTCTTCCTTTTTCAAAACTAAATAGTTTTCCACCACAAAACCCATAAAGGGGAACTTGGATCTGCCATCAGATCTTAAAAAGGAGAGATTTTGAGATTTTACATCTCTTGATCTTCAAGATCCAGCAAGCAACAGGAGGAAGAAGAAGAACCCTTCCATTAACCCAACAAAAAAAACACTCAGGAGTCTAACTCCTCTTTGATTTCTTTTCAGAGAAATCTTTTTAGGCTAAAAGCCTGTTGTGAGCGCAAGTCGCCCGCGTGCCGACACGTGGCGCGCGCGCTTGCGCAACTGCGCAAGTGCGCAAGTCGTCCGCGTGCCGACACGTGGCGCGCGCGCTTGCGCAACTGCGCAAGTCGCCCGCGTGCCGACACGTGGCGCGCGCGCTTGCGCAACTGCGCAAGTGCGCAAGGCGCCCGCGTGCCGACACGTGGCGCGCGCGCTTGCGCACCTGCGCATCCCTTGGATGTCTTTTCCCCCTCTTTTGTGTACATATATACACATATACATATGTATACAAATTTATACATACACGTACTCCACGACACTGTCCCTGTTAGAAAAAAATTTCTAACGGGGCGCTGCCCCGCACCCCGCAAGGGGGCTGCTAGCCCTCTTGACCCCCAGCCCGCTATCCGGGTAGCGGGACCCCCGTAAAAACTCTGCGTGGCTCCCGATATATCCAAACCCCCCCTTTCAAAACAAAACACACGCACACCGCACATTGAGTTCGCATGACCAATTTAACCCGTTAATCGGAGGTTCCCTCGCCCCAAAGGCGAGGGGTAATTAACGGCAGCTTAGTCCGCGGCTGCTGGAGATTCGGATCCCCACAATCATTAAATTCCAGCCTACCCTAGGCAGGGGGAATCTGTAGTACGCCTGACAAGCGTGCGCGTATTCCCATCTCAATGGGGTGACGAAAAACACCCTACAGATTCTGGCACGCCCGGTGGGACAAATCTCTCCTCCCATATTTCGGGTTAAATGTTCATACGAACTCAATGAATATACATATCGATTGCCTATACTGAAATGATGTTTTTTTTCCGTGCAGCAATCAACCTTCAACGACAATGTCTTCCCAGACGAATTCAACTTCCAAAGCGACCCCGATTCCGTACATAGTCAAGATCAACGCTCGTGTGGTTCTCCCCGCAAGCCTCAGTCGACAATGGGAGGAACCGCCCCGCCAGTTTGGCTCTGTCATCATCTACCCTGCCGGAAGCGCTCATCTGGCAGAGATCCCAGCGGAACAGGTGGCCAAGCCGGTCTCAAGGGGTAAGAGGCCGAATGTCGTGATCGCCAAGGCACCACAACCAAAACTTAAGATGGTGTCTGAACGAGTCCCTGGCGCTCTAGCTTGGGGCAAGACTTCCGATGTGAAGGGCAACATCCAATGTTGCGGACGAGCTCACGCGATTACTCCAACAAATGCACAATCGAGCGTATCTCCAAGGCCTTCCATCGCCCGGTCTGCGACGTCTTCCCAAAGAGTTGAAGTCTGCCAGGTGCTTAGAACAGAAAAGTTAAGGCAGAAGCGGCTCAGGTATCGAGCCAACAAGAGGGCCAAGGCTTCGGCCAAATGGAATCATGTGAAGTTCCAAGTGCAGGGTTTCCCCGCGACGACGGCTGAGTCGGACGTAAGAATCAGCAATTCCTTCGAGCCTCTGAAGTGGGTTCAGAAAAACGCCATGACCGCCAGAATCAAGAAGACAGCGGTCCGAACAGTGCCACAAAGAGACGTGTCCCCGCCCCAACAGAAAAAGTACGACACTATCTCTTCAAGAGTCTATCAAGCGCTCTGTGCCGCACGAAAGCAGCGGGGAAAACCCAGAAAAGATGCGCCATCACCATTCAAGAAACTGGTTAAGCCAGCCGCCTTCAATCGACTGCCAACAACCGAAACAAGGGGGTCAAGACAGCAATCCATGAAATCAGCTGCCAATGATAGAAAGACGGCCGGATACATCATCCATACGGTCTATATGGCGGGCGGACGCCCCAGCGACAACCTTCGCAGCAAAAGCAAGGATGGGGCCACCACATCCCAAGCCCAATCTAGCCTGAATGTGGTCGCCGCCGCTCAAGAACAGCCGCCCCCGCTGGATGAAGAAAACCCTCTCGATGAGGATGATAGGCAGAAAGACCCCTCGGTCCACACAGAGTCAAGCTCGGACAGTGAGGAAGAGCCGACTTTCCGCCCCAGGACTGCGGAGCAAGAGCTGCTTCAAGAGCTTCGAAAACAGCTCAGGAGCAAAGATAAAGAGATGGCCAAGCTCTATTCGAAGATTGACGACTTAACGAACGTGGTGATGCAGCTTACGGCTCAAATTGCTCGAGCGCCTCCCAATCAAGCACAAGCCGCTACTAATCAGCCGGGTGATGACAATCCGAGGCAGCCAATGCCTGTTCCTTCGGGTCCAAGACTGGTCGAGCCACATGAGAGCCGTCCACACTCCGCTTCTGGGGATTCCTTGGCCCCAGATAATACTATCCCGCTAACACAGGATCGAATAATGGATTTGGTCACCAGCAAGGTTAAAACATTGGTGGCCGAAGCTGAAGCTCAGAAAGAAATCGGCAGTAGCGGGCGGCCATACCCCGCGCAGTACGATCTGATTGAGTTCCCAAGCGGCTACGTCATTCCTAAGTTCGGAAGATTTGATGGAACGGGGAATGCAAATCAGCACGTCGCCCACTTCAAAGCATCGTGCGGAAATACAGGGGGCAATGACGCGCTCCTTCTTCGTCAGTTTTTCAACAGCCTGACCGGTGTCGCTTTCGACTGGTACGCGAGCATACCAGATGGGTCCGTCATTACCTTTGCCCAAATGGAGTCTCTGTTCCGGCAAAGGTTCATGAGCGTCAGTGATAAAATCTCCATGGCCGACCTTGTGAGGACTAAGCCGGGGAAGAATGAAAGCAACACTGACTTTATCGCCCGATGGCGTAATCTCACGGTCAAGTGCGAACCGCCACTGGAGCAGGACCAGTCCGTCAGCCTTCTCATTGGGAACCTCAGCAATTGGATGGTCCCATTCTTGTGTACAGCGGGCCTCAAGACATTTCAGGAGCTAACCAAGAAAGTCCAAATGCTGGAACGCTCAAAGCAAGAGTCCCCGCCGGACTCTCAGAGAGACAAAACCTGGAAAAGCAAGAGGGACGACAACCGTAGAAGCGGGAGTTCCAGCAGTACCAATGTCTTCAATGCCTCCGATAATGAAGAAAAGCGAAGGGCGGCCGAATCCAAAACTAACCGGTCTCGAAAGCCATTGCTGGGAGGAGATGGGCCTTCTCTAGAGGAGAAAAAGAACAAGGTTTACTCTTTCAGAAGGGACAAGGTCCGCAAGATATTTAAAGATGCCTTGAACAACGGCCTACAATTGCCGGAGTCGAAAAGACCCCAGGAAGCAAAAATGACTGACAATCCTTTGTATTGCCCGTACCACCGAGTAGTGAGCCATGCGATCGAGGATTGCTATATCTTCAAAGATTGGGTCGAGAAGCAGTACAAGGCTGGAGAGATCGAGCTATCCAAAAGTGTGTTGGTGAACAATCAAGTTGCAACCACCAACTTTATACAGACAGAAGTTGAAGCCTTCTGGGAGAAGACAGCCGAACCCGCTGTCCTGAGAGATGAAACTGACTCATCGCGGCCTCCGTGGAGTACGCACATATCTAATAAGACGAAGAAGATGATAAAGCTACTTCAGAAAGAACCCAGGACGAAATGGGAAGGGCAGAAGAAGCCTACCAGTCCAGCTGCCAATGCGGCTCCATCAGGCTCAAAATCCAAGAAGCTGAAGAAGAAGAAAAGTGCAGCTCGGCGCGAAAAAGAGTCTGCAGGGAGATCAACCATTCAAAAATATATCGATTCTCTCGAAGAATATGAACAAAAGGAAAGAACATTGATTCAATTGAAGGAGTTCTTCCCTGTACAAGCGGCTGAAATTCTGGAGGAGTTAGAAGAAGACTCCAATAAAGAGATCCCAGTAGTGACCTGCTACGCCATCCATCTTGGCAGCGACTCCGAGGATGATCTTTGTTTTCCCGAAGAGGATGAGGAGCTCGCCACAACGACCAATCAAATCCAGCTCAGAAGCGGCAGGGCTCTACCGCCGAATCAGGGCAACACCCCAAAAGGGAAGGAAAAACAAGTCGCTAATGAAGAAGATGGCAGAGAACCGGCTGATGAAAACATAAGTCCTTCCTCGGTGGACTATAATGTCTTGGCGCATCTCCGGAAGCTTCCGTCTCTCCTGAGCATCTATGACGCCTTGGTCCTATCTAAGGAGCTTAGAGATGTTCTCATCCACGCTCTACAAAACCCCGAGCGGTATCAGGCCCACTTTGCGGAAATTAATATGAAAGAAGCCCAGCACGCTTTGCATGCCGCCGCAGTCACGTTTAAGGATGAAGACTTGCTACTGGGAACGGCTGAGCATAATCGGCCGCTTTACGTGACCGGGTACAGCGACGGAGATCGAATTAATCGTATATTGATTGATCCGGGGTCCTCAGTGAACATCATGAACTTGCGAACTCTGAAGAGTTTGTCAATGGACGTCCGACACCTGTCGAGGGAAAGGATTGTCATTCAAGGGTTCAACCAAAATTGCCAGCAAGTTCTAGGGTCTATAGCTTTGCCAATCAAATTTGGGGATCTGCAAACTGAAGCTAAGATATACGTGATCGACGCCGACACATCTTATAAGATTCTCTTGGGGCGGCCGTGGATCCATGATTACGGCATCATTCCGTCGACTCTCCATCAATGCATGAAGTATACTAAAAATGGCGAAGAAAGACGTATTGACGGAGACATCCAGCCGTTCGGTGTGCATGAAGTCCGATACGAAGATTCTCGGTACTTTACGAACCACCAAAATGCTAAGCCACAACTGACTGAGGATAGACCAGCCCCAAGGCTCAAAAGCAAATCTGCGCCGGCTGTCACTTTCAAAAGCAAAAACGCCCAAGTGCGCCCACATTTCGGTAGCGACACTGATGAGTCCGACGATAGAAGCCCGTCCTTCCGTAAAACTCGCCTTCATTTCGGCAGCGATACAGACAAATCTGATGCTGAAGGCCCATCTAGCAGCAAAGTCCGCCCTCATCTTGGCAGTGACACTGAAGAGTCAGAGGAAGAGGACCTATCGTGCAACAGCGGTACAGATTGGACCCCCATGCAAAAAGCGAAACTACGAGAGACCTTCGAAGTTGCAGAAGGGTCCCTAGCCGTTACAAGGGTACCAGAGCAAATGTGCAAAGAGCTCGACGCATTGTCAGTCTCTACCGTGGACCAGCTGAAAACTTTCTACGTGCCCGGGAGGAAAAATGGACAGAAGGGCATCCTGTTTTACAAGTCAAACCCCGTTGTGCATCCGGACGATCTTTCTGTCGCGTGCCTTCCCTATGAGAGAGGCATAAGAGCCGTCCTCAATCCCAGATACTATGCGCCCGAGATGCGGGAATACTTTAAGAAGTGCGGATGCCGGTTATATCAAACGGAGTCCGAAGCAAAGTTTTACGAAGGGCTATGGTATCCGCCCCAGGTCCGAGCACTCATCGATGGACGAATTCCAGATAGACGGGGCATAGGCTACATTCAACCTGATTCCAAAGCGTGCTACATGATCCATGTTGGTGAGGCCAGCGAAGGATCGAATAATGATGACGAGATAGCCGAGCCAGAAGAAGCTCCTCAAGAGCTCGAAGATGGCGGACAAGCAACCTTTGATGAGCTAACCGAGATTGACTTAGGAACGCCCGATAATCCAAGGCCGACCTACATCAGCTCACTCTTATCGGAGGAAATGAAAGAGCAGATAATTGCCCTGTTGCGTGAGTTCGTTGACTGCTTCGCGTGGACATACAAAGAAATGCCTGGCCTTTCCCCTGAAGTGGCCGTACATAAGTTGGCTATATCTCCTGATGTTAAGCCAGTCAAACAAGCTCCTCGAAGAATGAGAAGGGAACTAGAAGAAAAGGTCATCGAGGAAACTAAGAAGCTCATCGATGCCGGCTTCATCAGGGAAGAGAAATACGCGGACTGGATCGCATGCATAGTCCCAGTGAAGAAGAAAAATGGGCAGATCCGAGTTTGTGTCGATTTCAGGGACCTCAATAAGGCATGTCCTAAAGATGACTTCCCGCTACCGGTCATGGAAATGATGGTCGATGACACCTCAAATTACGAACTGTTCACCTTTATGGACGGCTCGTCTGGATATAATCAGATCAAGATGTCGCCTGAGGATGAGAAGCACACAGCATTTCGAACCCCGATCGGAATATATTGCTACAAGGTAATGCCATTCGGACTGAAGAACGCAGGTGCTACATATCAAAGGGCAATGACCAATATCTTTGATGACCTGATCCATAAAGTCGTCGAATGTTATGTCGATGATCTGGTCGTCAAGACTAAAACCAGGGCCGATCATACCCAAGATCTTAGGACCGTTCTCACTAGACTGAGGGAATACGATCTGAAGATGAATCCTCTGAAGTGCGCTTTTGGCGTGTCATCGGGAAAATTCTTGGGCTTCATAGTCCGACATCGAGGGATCGAAGTTGACCCGTCGAAGATAAAGGCCATCATAGAGATGCCCCCTCCGAAGAGTCTGACGCAGCTAAGATCTTTTCAAGGCAAGCTTTGCTTATATACGGAGGTTTATCTCAAATTTATCGGGGAGATGTAGGCCCCTCTCAAAGCTCATGAAGAAAGGAGCTCCTTTTATCTGGGATGCCGAATGTCAAGCAGCGTTCGAAAGCATCAAACAATACTTGTTGCACCCTCCAGTGCTGGCTGCTCCCATTCCAAACAAACCGTTGATTCTCTACACTGCCGCGCTAGATGAGTCACTCGGTGCGCTCCTCGCCCAGAATAATGAGGAAGGAAAAGAAAATGCCCTCTACTACCTCAGTCGAACTCTAGTCGGGGCGGAACACAACTACTCCCCAATCGAAAAGCAATGCCTGGCTCTGATATTTGCTGTGAAGAAGCTGAGGCACTATCTGCTCGCTCATCGGGTTATGCTGATCTCCAAGGTCGACCCGCTCAAACACTTGATGACCAAAGCAAGCCTAGCCGGCAGAATGGCAAGATGGGCTGTCATGCTACTTGAGTTTGACATAGTTTACACTCCTCAGAAAGCAGTAAAAGGGAAAGCTCTTGCAGACTTTCTCGCTGCTCATCCCATACCAGAAGGGTCGCCACTAAATTGTGAGTTACCCGACGAACAAGTGCTGCATCTCGAGAATGACGAGCCATGTTGGGAGCTCTACTTCGATGGGGCCTCATCGATAAGAACCTCCAGTAAATCAAGCGTCCCGGAGATAAAAGCAGGGATAGGATTGGTGTTTATCACACCATCAATGGGAACCCTACGGCGTTCTTTTGCTCTCACCGAGCCTCGCACAAACAATGAGGCCGAGTATGAAGCTCTGATAGCTGGTTTGGAGCTCGCCATAGAAATGGAAATCCTTCGGCTACGGGTTTACGGTGATTCCCAGCTTGTCGTCAACCAAGTAAGCGGCGACTATAAGATATACAAACCCGAGTTGGCTCGATACAGAAGCCGGGTGGTGGAACTCATGAAACGGTTCACTCATATCGAACTAACAAGAGTCCCTAGAGCATTGAACGGAAAAGCCGATATACTCGCTCGCCTAGCCAAGGAGCTGGCTGATCCTGACATGGACGAAATTCTGATCACAGTCAGGAGCCGACAAATTCTACCCCCAGTCTCTCTACGAGAAGAGGAAAGCGCGGAACAGAAGAGCAGTCCTGCGGAAGAAGCTTCGATCATCCAAGACGAGCCCGATTGGAGAGAACCCTTCATAGAGTACCTCCGATACGACAAGCTGCCCGAAGAAAAATCTGCGAAAATTCAGCTGAAGAAAAGAGCTCTCCGATACGTGTTTGTAAATGACACGTTATACCGCAGGTCATACGACCAACTATGGCTCAGGTGTCTGTCATTGGCCGAAGCCCAAAAGGTCATGAAAGATGTCCACTCGGGCGTTTGCGGTGCTCACCAATCTGGCCCCAAGATGCGACTTCAAATCAAACGGCTTGGGTATTACTGGCCCACCATGATACGGGATTGCGGAGAGCATGCAAAGAAATGTTATATCTGCCAAATTCACGGTGATTTTATTCACAAGCATCCCAACCCATTGCATCCTACAGTGGCGTCGTGGCCCTTCGAAGTTTGGGGCACCGACATTGTTGGCCCAATTGATCCTCCGTCATCTAAAGGCCACCGGTTCATACTGGCCGCGACAGACTACTTCTCCAGATGGGCTGAAGCTGTCCCGCTAAAAGAAGTCAAGACAAAAGATATTCTGACATTCTTCCAGCATAATATTCTATACCGCTTTGGTACACCAAGAAGAATCATTTCTGACAACGGGCCTTCTTTCAAGAGCTTCAATGTCTCAAGGTTCGCTACTCAGCACAAGATAGACTGGAGATATTCCTCCATCTATAATCCAAGAGCCAACGGGCTAGCCGAAGCCTTCAATAAGACTCTATGCAAGCTCCTGAGGAAAAATGCTTCAGCCAACAAGAGAGACTGGAATCTCAAACTTCACGAGGCGTTGTGGGCATATCGTACCACGCACCGTACTCCAACACAGTCCACTCCATACTCATTGCTCTTCGGAGTGGAGGCGGTCCTCCCCCTCGAAGTCGAAGTCCCAAGCTTAAGAATGGCCGTCCAACATGAGTTGACGGAGGAAGAAAACGTGCTCCTTCGACTTGAAGAACTCGATGCCCTCGAAGAAAAGAGGCTCGCGGTGCAGCAAAATCTGGAGCTATACCGAGCCCAAATGTCACGGGCCTATGACAAGATAACTCGTCTCCGCGCTTTCAAGAAAGGTGAATTGGTGTTGGTCCTCAAAAGACCGATCATCCCCAATCGACATGCCAAGGGAAAATTCGAGCCGAACTGGGAGGGACCATACGTCATCGAGAAAGTGTTCGACGGAGGATCCTACCAACTAATAAGTGCCGAGGGAGAAAGGCCCATGCCACCCATCAATGGCCGATATCTCAAGAAATACTACACATGAATGCTCCAAGTCGCAGGCGAATTGAGCACATCGGCCCTACGGTCTGGATCAGACATCCTGCAAAACCGTATACAATCCACGGGCGTAAATGACCCCTATTTCTCCCAAATCCTGCCGGTGAGACTACTTTTAAAGTCCCACCAGCGGCAAAAAAAAAAAAAACAAACAAAAAAAAAACGGTATGTCCACAAGCAAAACGGGCACGGATGAAAACCCGAAAGGGCTCCGTGAGTAAAAACAGCAGGACAACCGGCGAGTCTGTGAAAACCCGAAAGGGCGCAAACTCATGAAAAGAGATGAAATACACTCGCAAGGTCCTCTCGACTTTGTGAGGAGAAAACCCCTGCGTGAGATCCTTACGACTCACAAAGGAGCAACACACTTAGGAATCCTTACGATTCCTAAGGAGAAAATACACCTGCGGGATCCTTACGACTCGTAGGGAGAAAATGCTTTTATGGGACCCTCACGGCCCATAAAATTGAAAAGCCTTGGGTGGTAGGGACCCAAACCTATCTCCTAAGCCATCGTTCCCCAACGGGCAACGGCAAATGATGAGTCGCTCCTGGCATTTCGCTTCAGTGTTAGCGGTGCTGATGCCGACCAAAAAACCCAAATCCCAAGTCCTCCCAAGGCAAATGATGAGTTGCTCCTGGCATTATTCCAGTGCAGCAATGCTGATGCCAAACAAGATCCAAATTCCAAGTCCCCAACCCCAAAGTGGCGAATGATGAGTCGCTCCTGGCATTATTCCAGTGTAGCGATGCAGACGCCAACCAAATTCCAAATCCCATACCCCAACGGCGAATGATGAGTCGCTCCTGGTACCACATTCCAGTCCAGCGATGCAGACGCCAACAAAGCCCTGAAATTTTTCCGGCCCTACGGTCTGGATCATACATCCTGCAAAACCGTATACAATCCACGGGCGTAAAACAATCCCAACCTCTCCCAAGTCTTACCGGTGAGACCACATTCAAAGTCCCAAAAAAAAAAAAAAAATCCCAAGTCCTCCCGGGGCAAATGATGAGTTGCTCCTGGCATTATACCAGTGCAGCAATGCAGATGCCAAACAAAAACCAAAATTCCAAAGTCCACTCCATGACAGATGATGGTTCGCTCCTGGTACCATATTCCAGTATAGCGATGCTGATGTCAACCCAAATCAAAATCAACAAGTCAACTTCCACTCGACGCCGTAAGAAGCGGAGCAAGTCAAGTCTACCCCTGACACTGCAAGAAGCAGAGCAAGTCAAATCAAGCATCGACCGTCCACGTCGCTAAAAGGGCAGCATCGACCGTCCAAGTCGCTAAAAGGGCAGCATCGACCGTCCACGTCGCTAAAATGGCAGCACCGACCGTCCACGTCGCTAAAAGGGCAGCACCGACCGTCCATGTCGCAAAAAGGGCAGTGCAGGTTCCCGCAAATTGGGAACCCAAATCGCTTCGTAACAGAGCATCGACCGTCCAAGTCGCTAAAAGGGCAGCATCGACCGTCCACGTCGCTAAAATGGCAGCACCGACCGTCCACGTCGCTAAAAGGGCAGCACCGACCGTCCATGTCGCAAAAAGGGCAGTGCAGGTTCCCGCAAATTGGGAACCCAAATCGCTTCGTAACAGAGCGTCGACCGTCTATGTCGCAAAAAGGGCAGTGCAGGCTCCCGCAAATTGGGAACCCAAATCTCTTCGTAACAGAGCGTCGACCGTCCATGTCGTAAAACGGGCAGTGCAGGCTCCCGCAAATTGGGAACCCAAATCGCTTCGGATCAGAGCGTCGACCGTCCATGTCGTAAAACGGGCAGTGCAAGCTCCCCACAAATCGGGAACCAAATCACTCCGGGTCAGGGAAACGTCTACTACGGACACTCCGTCTCGGAGACGCGTCAAGCGTCGACTGTCCATGTCGTAAAAAGGGCAGTGCGTCCCAAAAGTGGGAACCAAAGCAAGTCGCCTCCACGTGAAAGAAGATCCATCAATTTCATGCACACGACCCATATATGCTGTGTGCATTTATTGATGGGGGGCACTTTGTTGCGGTAAAAATTTACACCCCTGTTGACCGAGTCAAAGTCAAGGTCAACCCCAAGCCAGGTAGGCCCAAGCCCGAGCAAGTGGGCCAATGCCCAGGTCGAGCCCGAACACGAAGCGTCTGGCCTTCCGCCATGCCAACAAAAAAAAATCATGTAATAAATAATTTTTATGTAATTTTTTATACATGAATGTATGTAAAATGGGCATAAAGCCAATATTTTGTAAGCCCATGGCTTATGTGCAAAAATGTAATGGCAAATGAGCCATGGAATAGGAAAAATGCCATTTTGTAAAGCCCAAGGGGCTATATGCAAATATGTAAGCCTATAAAAGGCAAAATGATGATGAATAAAGGATACTTTTCATTCTCTCCAAAAAAAAAATTATAGCTGAGCTCTTTCTTCCTTCTTCAAGGTTCCAAAACCTTCTTCTTTCTCTTGAATTAAATCAAGAGTTTTACTCTTCCTTTTTCAAAACTAAATAGTTTTCCACCACAAAACCCACAAAGGGGAACTTGGATCTGCCATCAGATCTTAAAAAGGAGAGATTTTGAGATTTTACATCTCTTGATCTTCAAGATCCAGCAAGCAACAGGAGGAAGAAGAAGAACCCTTCCATTAACCCAACAAAAAAAACACTCAGGAGTCTAACTCCTCTTTGATTTCTCTTCAGAGAAATCTTTTTAGGCTAAAAGCCTGTTGTGAGCGCAAGTCGCCCGCGTGCCGACACGTGGCGCGCGCGCTTGCGCAACTGCGCAAGTGCGCAAGTCGCCCGCGTGCCGACACGTGGCGCGCGCGCTTGCGCAAGTGCGCAAGTCGCCCGCGTGCCGACACGTGGCGCGCGCGCTTGCGCAACTGCGCAAGTGCGCAAGGCGCCCGCGTGCCGACACGTGGCGCGCGCGCTTGCGCAACAGCGCAAGTGCGCAAGTCGCCCGCGTGCCGACACGTGGCGCGCGCGCTTGCGCACCTGCGCATCCCTTGGATGTCTTTTCCCCCTCTTTTGTGTACATATATACACATATACATATGTATACAAATTTATACATACACGTACTCCACGACACTGTCCCTGTTAGAAAAAAATTTCTAACGGGGCGCTGCCCCGCACCCCGCAAGGGGGCTGCTAGCCCCCTTGACCCCCAGCCCGCTATCCGGGTAGCGGGACCCCCGTAAAAACTCTGCGTGGCTCCCGATATATCCAAAACCCCCCCCTTTCAAAACAAAACACACGCACACCGCACATTGAGTTCACATGACCAATTTAACCCGTTAATCGGAGGTTCCCTCGCCCCAAAGGCGAGGGGTAATTAACGGCAGCTTAGTCCGCGGCTGCTGGAGATTCGGATCCCCACAATCATTAAATCCCAGCCTACCCTAGGCAGGGGGAATCTGTAGTACGCCTGACAAGCGTGCGCGTATTCCCATCTCAATGGGGTGACGAAAAACACCCTACAATACTAGCTTGTATATTACTTAATGAAAGCTTGGGATATTCACAGTTATATTAACAGTCTTGCAAAACATGGTAGTATGCTACTTGGTTTATTTCTATCTTAATATGTGTATATGTTAGCATATCGAGAATACATATTGATAGAGCCCTCAGGATCTTGCTTGACTACCAACGTTGTGATGGCAGTCACACTAGTGGGGGCTGGGTAGTCTACAAGCACATCCTTTTTCAGGTCCCTTGTCGTAGGATTATCGAGACAGGACATCGATACACCGGAGTAGACTAGTGTGTACGCTTCTCATCCCAGCAGGGGAAATGGTCTGTCCCACAGCCATTAGTACGTTGTACTGGAGATAGTATACAAGTGCTCGTTGGGTTACAGGTACACCGGACAGGACTCGCAGGGAACTGTTGGTTGGTATTATACCCATCGTCAGTTAACAGTTCCCAGGTGACATGAGTACAGCATAGTCCGCAGACTTGACACTGCTGCTTCTCCTCGGGTGTGTTCACACTGTTCTTAGATTGCTACCCTACCACGGCTCAAAGGAGTCGTGCAAACAGGTAGCAGTTGGGTGCAGTCCCGAAGCACTTCTAGGCAGTGATGGTTAGATAGAATTCATCTCTCCCGGTATTGGGAGTTGATATCGCGCTGTGTTTGGAGAGCCATTACGCAAAGTCCCTGACCAGGGCGGGCGAGATTTACTGGTAGGATTTCCAGTAGCTTCTCAAGGTGTAATGGGCTTCGCTCCAACACGTCTTATACTGCTTTTAGGGGACTGACGCTTGCCGTCCCCCTAGGCTGGATATGCGATGGTCTTAGACGAACAGACCGGACTGTACGAAGATTGTCACATCAGGCTCAGTAGGAGTTCGGATGGGTTTCCTCATCGGCCTTCTTATCGACATCTACCTGGGGACCGTTACATACAGCTAGTGCCGCTTACGGTCTGTGGTTAAATCCACTGCCAGCATAGTAATCAAGTCTTTAGAGTCCCACACAGAGAGTTTCCCTGCTTCGGGCGAAACGATATAGAGGTCGTATGGTTTTACGACAGGGTTCGGACATGCACGTGCATTTATGCACGTACGATGTTCGGACAGTTTATACTAGCAGGCTTTGGTTTAAGCCAAATTCTAGTATTGGATTATTGGATTTATACGGTCTCAGTATTTCCTTGTTTTTACGGATGGGAGGGGCATTCTCGTAATTTGTCGAGAAGCTTCTAGAAGATTGATGAGTTGGAGGCTTAGGTGGAATTTGCATTAATTGGATTAATGACTCATGGTGTGATTCATCCAAAGGAGTTAATGATGCATTTAATGATTAATGACTCATAAGATGAATCACAAGGTGAGTTAATGATGCATGATGATATTTTTATTTGTTATTCATTTAATAAATATCTTATGCTTCATATATTCACAAATGAATCATTATTCATGATCATTCTCACTCTCACCTTCTCTCTCCTAAGCTCTCTCTCTTCAAGAACTAACCCTAACCTCTCATGTGTTGAGATTCAAGGGTTAGCAAGACTAATAGATCCCTAATCCTTTTCTATATCCTCTAGGGTGATTTGATTAGCACTCATAGCCACTTAGTTACCTCAAGTGTGAGGTTAAAGCTTGGAGAAGTAGCTCTCGGGTGGATCTTCTATCACATCGAGGAGGCCGTCGAGGAGGTGAAAAAAGAGAACAAGAAGGACTTGATTCATTAGGTATAATCTTCTTTCATAGTAGCTAATCACTTCTATGTTGTTGTTAGTTAGGGTTTGGCAAAGATCCGTAAAGTTAATCGATGTTAGTTCAAACAGAATGATTGTTTTACCTATTCTGCCTCCCCGAATCTTGTGGGGTGTCTAACGTCGACTTACAGGCCAGTTCCCGAGGAAAATGTTGTGTTGAAAACGCAGATGTCTAGAAGACAAGAACAGATTATGTAAGAGTACCGGCCTCCGTACAGTTCGGCATAGGCGGGATCGGAAGAGACCTTGAGCAGGATTCCTTCCAGAACACTGCTGCAATGAGATTTTCACCGAGGGTCCGTTGTGTCACGTGTATTCAGAGGACCAGAGGCCGACGCCAGTAACGTGCTTCTTTACGAGTGGTCGTGATGATTGACCTAGAGATGACAAGAGAAGTGCCAAGACGGAATCGTCCCCATTAGCACACCTGACAGGGCCGATGAGCCGATGGATTGCGAGATTGGTAAATCCACAGAGAAGATAAGGACCCAGAGACCGAGAACGCCAGATAGTGAGCAGAAGGAAAGCGGATGTTCTTGTTCTGCCGGTTTAAGCGCACCGATTTATTTTTCGACATTGTAGGAGGTGTACCTCAATGTCATTTGTTGCGATTTGCGTTTGTGATCCGAGTACCATGCTTACATCGCTTGGATTTGAGTTTTGAGGATTGAGTTTCATAATATCGTTTTCGTGCACCATGGCTGCACCTACTGGGTATTTACATTTTTGCGCATAGGTATCGCACCTGATATATATTTTGTACATTGTTTTGTTGATTTGCGATTTGTGCATATCCGTTGCATTTGATATCGATTTTGTACCATCGTAACATGTGTTTATGATTTCGTGGATTTCATACAGATGATGTGATTTTTGCACTCGGTATAGCTTCTATGTGCTTGCAGTGCATTGATATGTATATTTGTGCACACAGTGGCACACGTTTATGATTTTATACACCTTGGTGTACTCGGTGTTGCTTTTTATGCGTTTGAGTTATTGATTGTATTTCGTGCATTTGATGCACCAGATGTTGCTTTCTTGCACAATAGTTGCACCAGATGTGTTTTCGTGTACACCTATTGCACTTAGTTTTGGATTTTGTGCATATTGTGGCACCTGTATTTGGATTTGATTCCCATGCGCACCAGACGCACGTGATTGTTGGGTACGCCTTTTGAGGCTGACTTTTCTTTTTGAGCAGTTTGTTTTTGTGGTAGGTATTATATATTATATAGAAGCCGAACAGGACTAATCTGAGAACAGTACCTGAGTACTAGCATGCATTAAAATCTTACCAAGAGGTTTTCAAAGGAGCTATAGTCTCGCTATTTCCTACGTGTCCGTGAGTGACGCGAACGTTTTTAAAGGAAGACCTTTTGGGATATTTAGAAACGACGAAACGTATATTTAGCAAAACATATATGGACATATATTATTATTTTACAAATGAGTGTCCGTCGCTTAAGCCGTGGATTACGCATTCACGCGGCGATTTAGAAAGGATTTTGCATATATTTCATTCTATTTTTGAATATTTTTTTCAAGGATGAGTACTATATACATATTATAGTATTTGACTAGTGTATGTTGGATTTCAGTATTGGATTTCTAGATCTGTATCTCCACTGTAACTCCGTGGATATGAGTGAAAGTCCGATGATTTGCGTGACGCTTGACGGAGTTCGATTTTGAGTTTATACTCATTTTCAGGTGCACGCGATGTGCGGTGCTATTTCTGTATCTTCCGTGATTTCGGAGCCCCGTTGATTTGAGTTGATTATTGAAATGTTTTGGTATTTGGGGGTTTAAATTTAAATTCGGGGACCAAATTTATTTAAGGTGGGAAGACTGTAACATTTCAGAAAATATAAAATATTAATTTTGGAATTTAATATTAAAATAATATTTTTCCCGAAAACTGCCCGATTTACGAAATTGGGGTTTTCGGAAAAGGGTATAAATATATACCAATAATTGTGAAATAATTGGAAATTAAAATAATTTATTCATTTAAACATATATTTAAACGATTTGGAATTTTTAAATTTATTATATGCAGTTTTGATAAAAACCCGATTAGTGCACTGCTAATCGCGATTAAGCCAAATCCGTGTTTCTACAGTTTTTCATGGTAAATGCACCATGACATATTACATGTTATTTCATGGTGTTGTTCTATATGGGTGTATGTGTTTTGGTGAGAAAAGAGAAAGAAAAGGTGTCATGATGAGTGAGGAGAGAGAAAGGAGACATAATGATGATTTGGAGAGAGAGAGAATGAAAATAATTGAGAGAGAGGGGGGGCTGCCTCCATCTTCATTCCTCTACCATTTTCATCTCCTTCATTTTACTCACCCTCATCTCCCTCCACCTTCAAGCCCTAGATCCATCTCCAAAAATCCCCAAAACCCTAAACCCCTTTCACAAAAAATGATCCCCTCTTCATGCTCATCACATTGAACCAAGCAAAATAGGATTTTGGCAACTTTGGGACTTCTAGGGTTTTCTTAAGAGACATCCATGAGGTATATCTCTTTGCATGTTGGTTTAGTTTCAATTCCTAGCTTTTAGTTTAGCTTAGAACTCGTTTAGTGGTGATTTGTGGAAATTAGAAAATCCTAGTGAGGGTTTGAGTGAAATTGTGGATTGGTGGTGATTGAGTGGCTGTTTAAGACCTGGGATTTAGTATAGAAAACAAAATACGGATTTAGGAATTGATTATGTCGGTTTTGTGTTGATTTGTGAGGGTATATGGAAATCTGGAGTAACCCGGAGGCACTAAAAATAATTTAGCGAACACAGTGACACATGCAGCCACCCAGGAAGCTACCACAGAGACCCGAGACCCCAACTCCAGCAAATAGCCACAGATTTAATCATTCTGGCCGCAATTTGTGGCCAGAGTAGGGTGGATTTGATCCATGTTGGTTCCAGGGCTTTATCTTCAGTAAATTAGACCCTCCATAGGTGCAGAATTGACCAATTTGGCCTAGGGTAAAATCTGGGAGCACATTGGGGTGTTTTTGGCTATGTTTTCCGTATTTTGGGATGCTTGGTTTTGATATTGGGATTTGTATTTGGTCGTGTGGCATTTGAACGTCAACGACTAGGATTTTTAGTCGTGTTTTGCACGCGAAGCTATAGGTTTTGACCTATGAGCGAAACTTATGCCGTTTTGGTTTCCGACTTGATTTTATTACGCAATTGCGATGTGTTATGATATGTAGGTACCCCAGGAGTATATCAAGACGGTGAAGAAGAGGATGGCGACATCGACATCGGCAAGAAAGAACAAGGTGAGTGGATCTATATCCATGGGGGGTGTCAGGTGGATGGCGTATAGCACCCCCGCAAAGTTTTGACGGAAACTGATTTATAGAATAAGGTTAAGAAAACCTAGATTTGGAAACTAGGAATTCTATCCCCTTCACCCGGTCTCAAACCTTAAATGATAGTTAGTGAAACCATATTAGAAACTAAGGATGGTTAGAAGTGATATAATACGGCTAATATGTGATGACGGGATTTGAGGAAGATGTTTGACGATATTGCCGTTTAGGATACTATAGGACTAGATAGTCGACGTGGATGTGTCATCCGAACCATACATATTTCTAAAATGAAGAATCGTATGCATCTTTTAAACATATACCTTGAGGGACGTTACGGAATTTCAAATGATATCTTTTCCTTAAAAACACCGTAACCCATATTTTCAAAACTACGATTCGCTTCTTTAAAAATCTGATTGTATGGTTCGGGTGTGTATGTTAGATTAGATACTTATACTTATAGTAGAGATAGAATGTTTATGTAAACTCGACTTGATGTAAGATATAAATGCGATGAAAAGAATATAAGACGAATATGATGATATGATGATATGTTGGTATACGGATGCGAGTCGATTGACATGATTGATACCTTGTCGGTCCACTGATATGAGATCGTTATGGATGTGACCTGGGACATAGGTATATAGATATATTCATATGGAAGGTTGTGAATAATGGATGATAGGTCGTACGTGATGTTAGGTCCGTACCCTCATCGTCTTATAGGATGATAGGATCCTTGATAGCTTAATGCCGCAGTACGATGATTTTCTGTGCGTGATGAGTTTGACTTGATGATTGATCCTTACCCTTGACTAGAGGTTGTCGTACGATGGAATATACCTTACGCGATGTTGTGAGGCTGGATGCCGATCGATAGATTCATCGACTCAGACATATGATAGTTATGTATACCTTATAGCTTTTAGCTGATGATTTACTTTATACTGCATTCATGATATTATCATTGCATTGCATATACCTGTGTTAGTACACTTACACCATTATCGATGATGCGTATGTTACACGTACACAGATTTGTCGGCTCACACACTTCATCATCGATAATTGCCTTGTCACTACACAGTAGGGTTGATGCATCATGATATACATATTGTACCTACATAGATAACTGATTTTATTGGGAAATTGGGAACCGCATGTTATATTTTAAAACTGGAATCATTTAAAAGAGCGATTTTCCCTTAATATGTCATATCACTGTTCCATGTTGCATGATATACGGATATGCTTACATTTCTATTATATGTCGCATACATCATGCTCTATGATTTTACGCATTGAGATATGTTGTTTTCATGAGATTTCTGGATTTGAGAACCGTGGCTATTTCAAAAGATAGTATGTACTGTTTTAAAAACCCGGTTTCTCTTGATATGATATTTCAGTGCGTCCACCATGCGTTTTCTCGGTTCTGAGACGTGTGATATGTCAAACCCAATTCGAGGAGGCGGATGATTCCGTTTGCGGGTACATGGTGGACCCGGTATGGTACCCCGGGGCAAGAAAGGGATGCTGTGTATACATACAGTGATCCTGGCAGAGGGACTACTACCTATCTGTGATTGGTTGGACTTGGAGGTTATACGAAGGATACTGACCAGAGACGAGAGATGGATACGGGCCGACCCGTCCTGCCGGGGCCGAGGCCCGATTCCGCAGACTGTGCCCGTGGGCCGATCTGGAACGACGGAGCCCGAGATATGAGGATTTACGTGTCGATGCTGGACACGGGTTTCATGATGTTTTCGGGTGTCGATGTTGGACACCCAGGTTCCATGATTACGATGTGTCGTGAGGGACACCTTTGATTTATATCCTCATACTTACTTGCATACAGACATTGATTATATTTTTGGATTATATCCGCATGCATATAGGTATTGATTACATTGTTGGCACATATACGACCCGGTCACCATAGTTATCATAGTATTACTTGCATGATATAGTTGACCTAGGAGTCGTTGTTTATTCTATTTCTACTTGTAGATGTTTTTCTACTCACGAGTTGGCAACTCACCCCCGTTGTGCCACAGTTCTTGCAGGTTGACCGCATGGATCCGTAGCGGCATCGCTGGCACATAGCTTCATTTGGGTATTTTGCATTGGTAGGTGGGACATTTGTATCGTACCCACTCTTGTATTTATATTTCATATTGTATCTGGTTAACTCCATCAATCAAAATTAGTAAATTGTGTAAGTAATGAGACTTAATGAGATTGTGGTTGCGAGACTTAGAGCGAGGGGTTTTGCGCTACTTGTGGTTTTTATGTCTTGCATGGTTGTGATCCACCGTTTGGAGAAGAGCTAGCTCCCGCTTGGGGATGCCTTTATTATTATTATTATGTATTTGTGGTTTTGGATCAAAAAATACAAAGGAGTTGCTGCCCAAATTTTTAAAAGACGAAACATGTTTTCAAACTAGAAATTTTCACTTGCATTTTTATGTCCCATTTCTATGCATTAAGAAAACATGATTTCCTTATACCTTTATTTCAAAACTTCACCTCTTTTATTTACTTAAAAAGGTTTAGATTTCTGGGTTTCAGCTTACTTGAATTATGTTACGCCTTTAGACGTTGCGTGATTTATGTGCTGGTCACGAGCAAATTGTCACGACCCGAAAGAGCACGTGACTGGCCCTTGAACCATATGAAGTCTATAGGACCCCATCTGATCCAAGTAAGCCAAAAGCCCAGAAATCTAAAACCATTTTAAGAGTAAATAAAGAAATTGGTTTAAATAAGTGAAGGTTTTTAAATAACTAAGCCGAATATGCATTTTAAAAACAGTAATGTCTTTTCTAAAAATTTCGGCAAAGTTTCTTTTGTAAAAACTAGCCCCGAATGGGGTACAACAAGAATAACAATATATGCAATGAAAAAAAGGCATCCCCAAGCGGGAGCTAGCTCTTCGTCAATTGACGGTCACAACCACACATGCAATATAATATACAACGCTGAATGGCGAGGATCAAATCCAAAAGAAACTCAGTAAGCATGAAAACCGCAATACTACTAAGCGTGACTCTAAGGCCGAATAATACATCACAAATGTCTAAGTCTGAAACAATATACAAGTTTGGTTGATGGAATTTCTAGATACAAGAATATACAAGTACAATGGTGGTTCTTGATGCAAAAGAACCCACCTACCAAATGCAATTCACCCGCAAGGAAGCAGTGTGCCAGAAATGCCGCAATGAAACCTGTACGGCAAAACCTGCAAGAACTGTGGTACAACGGGGGTGAGTTGCCAACTCGTGAATAGAGAATATCTACAAGCAGAAACCGAATGCAAGACACAATCCTAGGTCAACAATCAGTAATAAACCTCAAAGAATAAGCCTGATACATGATAAGGTGGCAAAGCAACATCTAAACAGGTATGTAGTGCCAAGTACTCAGGTAATAACATGTCATAGATGTAAGGTGTGTCTGCATGAAGTAAAAATAATGAAGTATCAATACACATATATTAGCGTCCCATACCACTAATATTGGTGTAAGGGTATATATAACAGCGCCCTCATACCCTGTTATATATACACAAATGAAGTATGATCAATGTCAATCCAGTCTGTATGTGATCCATGTCTGTATATAGGTGGAACCCGTCCACCCGTCACCCAATGACAATAAATGTGGAACCCGTCCACCCGTCACCCAATGACAATAAGCATCATGTATGCAAATATGAGGATATAAACAAAATCATGGAAAAACATCATGAAACCCGTGCCTAGCATCGACACGTAAATCCTCGTCCATATGGTGCTCCGTCTGCGGTATCGGCCCTCGGCCCCGGCAGTACGGGTCAGCCCCTATCCTCGTCCATATGGGGCTCCGTCTGCGGTATCGGCCCTCGGCCCCGACAGTACGGGTCAGCCCATATCCATCTCTCAACTCCGGTCGGTATCCTCCAGATATCCGCCGAGCTCAAATACAATCACCGGTAGGTAGTAATCCCTCTGCCAGGCTCACCGTCTACTACACAACGAAACCGTTCTCGCGCCGGGGTACCATACCGGGTCCACCATGTACCCGCAATCGTCCTCACCCGCCTCCTCGAATCGGGTTTCACATGTCGCTCTCAGCACCGAGAAAACACATGGTGGACGCACTGAAATATCATATCAAGGGTAACCGGGTTTTTAACACAATTATATATTCTCTTTTGAAATACCCACGGTTCCTAAATCCAGAAATATCATGGAAACAACATATCTCAATGCGTATAATCAAAACATGATGTATGTGACATGTAAAGAAAGGTAAGCATATCATAAGTTATGCAACATGGAATAGTAATGTGCAAATGTCAAAGGAAACCGCTCTTTTTAAAACGAATCATTTTTTAAGAACATCTTGCGGTTCCCAAATCTCTAATCAAGTCAGAATCATCTATGTTTGTGTACAGGTATAAGTGTACAATATGCCATGCAAGAATCATATCATGAATGCATCAGTACTACAGTGTAGTGGCATGGCAATTATCGATGATGAAGTGTGTGAGCCAGCAAATAGTGTGCGTGGAACATACGCATCATCGATAATTGTGCTGGTGTCCTAACAGCATGATAATAATATAGCAATAAACATATGCAAGCAATGCGAATAGCATGAATATGCGGAGATCAAATAATCAACACCACAGTGAAGCATCTACTATGCAACTACAGATCTAAGTATCAAGTCAATCAGGAGGGGTATGGAAACCACCTAAATCTGAGTCGATATATATATAGATATAATAGTCGGTGATCCCGCCTCAATAATATCGTGAACGATACAGTATATCGTAAGACATCCTCGAGTCATGAGCGTGGATCTATCATCAATATAGGCTCGTACGGTAAATCATCGTACGGCATCCCAATAGCTGGGTACGGGTCAATATCACAATATCTCATCACATCTGAGGTATCACTATCATCATATCACATAATCTGGGGTACTGATCTAAGTCTAGTACAACTGATACCATCAATATACTGCGTGTGCAAGCACACGTTCCAAGGCCCGCTAGAGATCACGTATCGTATCCCAAATACGAATCACATCAATCACCGATCTCGCGGCACAAAGCCCAACATCATCGACTCATCTCCAATGTCATCCAATATCATCAACACAGTGCAAGTATAATGAATATGCAAGGGGTGCGTGTAGGTGTAAATCTATTCTAGGGTTCGCGACTATGAACTACACTAGTGACTTCTAACCCTACACTATCCGTGATACACCTAACACAAAGCGACACACTAGAACTGTCATAAATATAGTATATCAACTACGGACTGCGGGGGTGCTATATGCCATCCACCCGACTTCCCCCAGTAGATATAATCTACTCACCTTGCGTCTTCATTTGTGGACGTCGCCACGCGCTTGCTTGTTGTCCCGAAGTCTTCATGGGTACCTACATATCAAAATATCGTATATGCGCATTAAAACCAAATCAGAGCTAAAACGGCAAACGAAACCCAAAACGATACGATAAGGGACCTATAGGTTAGAACCTATGGCACGCCTTCAAAACCATCAATAAATCCTCTATATCGTCGTATAAACGCCAAATAGTCGAGGTAAAACACAAGACACAAATTTAGACTTAAGAATACGGAATACGGAAACACGAATCCAAAACAGCAACTTAGGAAACATGTTCCAGATTTCACCCTAGGTCAAATTAGACAAATCTATATATGCCAGGGGTCTAATCTACTGGTAAGGGGACACCAAAACCAAAACGAGGCAAATCCATCATGGTCTGGCCGCAAATTGCGGCCAGAATGGATAAATCTGCGGCCGGGTATAGGAGGTAGGGGCTAGGGTTCTGGTGGTGGCTTCGTGGGTGCCTGCACATGTCACTGTCCAATCAATTTTAATTTAGTATGTCTCGGGTGATAGCAGATTCAATATACCCTTCACAGATTCCACAATTTCTTCGATATCGGTTTCAAAAATCCGTATTCTGGGTTTAAGCTTCAGGTTAGGGTCTCAATTCATACACTAGGGTGTTGGTGTAGCCTCTATTTAACTCAATTTCACATTACAACTCATAATTCTTCACAACCCTAACTAGGTTTTTCCTCAAGTCACCAAATCACACAATATCGGTTCAATCATAACATGGGGGTAAAGGAAATGCTAAAACTAAGTTAATGATCCAGAAAATACCTCATTTGGCGACTCAAGAATTTTCTTGAGTTGCCCCTAGTGGCCGAAATCCTTGCATCTTTAGTCCAAAGTGTAGATCAAGAGCTTGTGCACACATTTAATGAAATGGAGATTGGGTTTTGGATGTGTTTAGAGGGCTTGAAGAGGGGAGGGAAGTGAGGGAGGAGCAGCAGCAGGAGCAAGCAAGGAAGAGGGAGAGAGGAATGGTGAAGAAATTGTTAGTGTATATGCCCTAGAGGCCATTACTGTATCATACTAGTTTGTATATTACTTAATGGATGCTTGGGATATTCACCTTGTATATACAATCTTGCTCAAAATAGTAGTATGCTACTTGGTTTGTTTCTACTTCAATGTGTACTTGTGTTTATTTCAGTATATCACTTATACGCATTAGTGGAGCCCTTAGGATCTTTGCTTGATTACCAGCGTTGTGATGGCCGTCACACTAGTGGGGCTGGGTAATCTATAAGCACATCCTTATGCAGGTCCCTGGTCGCAGGACTATCGAGACAGGGCATCGATACTCCGGAGTAGACCAGCACATGCGCTTCTCATCCCAGTGTGGGAGACGGTCTGTCCCACAGCCGCCAGTACGTCGTACTTGAGATAGTATGCGGGTGCTCGTTAGGTTACGGGTACACTGGACAGGACTCGTCGGGAACTGACTAGTTGGTGTTATACCTATCGTCAGTTATCAGTTCCCAGGTGACATGAGTACAGCTTAGTCCGCTGACTTGACACTGTCACTTCGCCTCGGGTGTGTTCCCACCGTACTTTGATCACTACCCTACCACGGCTCAAAGGAGTCGTGCAAACAGGTGGTGGTTGGGTGCAGTCCCGAAGCACTTGGAGGCAGTGACGGTTAGACAGGATTCGTCTCTCCCGGTATTGGGGGTTGACATCGCGCTGTGTCTAGGAGAGCCATTACACGAGTAGTCCCTGGCCAGGGCAAACGAGATATACTGGTAGGTTTCCAGTGTTATCTCAGGGTGTATTGGGCTTCACTCCGGCACGACTTGTACCGCTATTGGGGGACTGACGTTTACCGCCCCCTAGGCCCGCCATGCGATGTATCAGACGAACAGACCGGACTGTACGGAGAATGTCACACTCAGGCTCAGTAGGAGTTCAGATGGGTTTCGCCTCGTCGGTCTTCTTGTCGGCATTACCTGGGGACCGTTACGCACAGCTAGTGCCGCTTGCGGTCTGTGGTTAAACCCACTGCCAGCGTAGTGTCGAGTCTTTAGAGTCCCACACAGAAAGCTTTTCGCCTTTAGGCAAAAGAGTAGAGGTCGCATGGTATTGCGACAGGTCGCATGGTTTTGCGACAGGGTTCGGTCACATCCGTGCACTTGTGCACGTACAGTGTCCGGACAGTTTACACTAGCGGGCTTTGGTTTAAGCCAGATCCTAGTGTACCTTATGGGATTGGATTTATCCAGTTTGCATTCGTGTTCCTCGGAACGCGGATGCGGGTGTGTATGCACAGTTGACAGGGAGGCAGAGGCTGCGGATTCTCATTAGGGTTGTTGACAGTTGACCGTTGACTATTTGACTTTATGCTCAACCCTAATGAGAATATGATATGTGATTAACTATTATATTAATTAAGTATTATGGTGATATGGTTGTTGACTTGTTGACTTTTGTTGACTTGTTGACTTTGTTGACTTGTTGACTTTTGTTGACTTGTTGACCGGTTGACTAGGCTTGACTAGTTGACCATCATGATAACCATGGTTATCATTTCATGCCAAAGACTTTTTCTTGCTTGCTCATTTGAGCAAAATGAGTGCATGACATGATAAGGTTATGGTTGCTTCTAACCATCACATAAGACTTTTTTGATATGATGAGTTATGATCACTTTGGATTATGAGAGGGTGAAAGACAAAAGAGTTGCTCATTCTTTCTTGCTCATTCTCTCTCTTGTTCTTGAGCTCTCCTCTTGCTCTCACCCTCAACCTCTTGCTCCCTCTCTTGATCTATGGTTCTCTTGTCTCATGAGTTGAGAATCAAGAACCATAGATAAAATCCCATTCTAAATCATCTCTACTCATTCTAGTTCACTAGGTTTAGCAAACCAAGTGAACTAGTTTCTTCAAAGAACGAAGAAGGAGCTAAAGGTTGGAGCTTTCAAGTGGATCTATCTTCGGCGTACGGAGACAACGAGAAGGAGCCATCGAACCACCATCGGAGCTTGAAGAGAAGGAGTTCAAGTTTAGGTATAACCATCTTCATCCGAGTAGCTAAATATCTTTAGCTTAGTATGCTAGTTTTAGTTTAGGTAAAGATCCCGACCTAGCTTAGTCCATGTTGCCTCTTGCGATAAAATTTTGATTTTATACCGTTTCCGCCTCCCCGTAAGAACCGGGGGTCGCAACGTGGACTTACAGTGGTATCAGAGCCTAACTAAACTTAAACTAGCTTGGTAGTAAAGTGTAACGAAGTTCGGAACCGGAAAAATCCAAAAACCAAACATTTACAAAAACTGAGTTTCTGTTGAAATTTTTTTGGCTCAAAATGAAAAACTTTACACTTGTAAATTCGGCTCAGGGTTTTGTGTGAACACCCAAGAAAAACGATACAGTAATTCGTCCAAACCGCCGCCCTTCCGCCGCGCGAGCTAGGCAGCCGCCGCGGAACCGCCGCGCTTTGTCGTCTTCTCTGCATCGTTTTTCGTGCAGTGTGTGTCTGTGTTGGTTTTGGGATTTTTAATATATATTATATGTGCCCAGATTTTCCAGAAAAGAAATTTCCTTTTGGGGTCCTATAATTCCGTATTTTTCCGAACTTCACTGCACTTTGACTATGATGGTTATATCTGTGATGTTTGCATGTATTGAACGTCGGCTAATCGCTATAAGTCGATTAGTCGGGGTTATACATGATCTGTAATGTGCTGGAATGTGTATATAAATATGTTGGATTGTCGCGGGTGAATAGCCGGGGGTTGTGAGACGAGAGTTTTCTTTTCTTGCAATTCATGTAAATTTGTAAATTGATGTAATAATTATTTGTATGGCCGCACAACCGGGTCGGGGTTGTAGCCGTCATTGTATAATTTCTTTTTACTGTTTTTGCTCCTAGGATAGACCCATGGAGGGGTGCACAAACTACCGGGTATGCCGAAGTGTCGAGTGGCCTACTCATGGAGATGAGGGAGGTTGCTACGCTTCGGGTACTTGGCGGGTAGTTTGCCGCACCCGTAGGGGTCTTGGGTGGGGTTTTTGGCTATTCACCGCGACCGTGTAATCTGTTTTTGTTACAGGCTCGTACAAATTACAGATTCCTAGTATATCCAATGTATTTATCTGTGATCTGAAATGTTTATCATTGCAGTATATCTATATATGATATTATTTAGGCGTTGCTTATGTTTTACAGACGCGCTAGCCCAGCCCCCGCTCTGTCGTTAGTTAAGTAACCTAACGGGTAATGACGGGGCCCCGTGGCGAATGCGAATGGCATAAGCGTACGTCATATTTTGGTTGTTTTCTGCAATGGTAGGATTAAATGATGGGACGCATTAAAAGAACTAATGCAAGAATATCACGCATTAAAAGAACTAATGCAAGATAATAAACCAAGTTAAAGTCGTTGGAACACTTTCGAAAAACCACTCGGTTCTTTTCAAAAACAACTTTTAAATGCGGAGCTTGAGCCACTCCTTTTTAAAAGCTATCTCGTTCCATCGACCAAATCAAGTTCACTACGTTCACGGTTTTGCCAAAACCATCCGTAGCCCTCCGTCGTTTCACATGAATAGTCAATAGTATTCAAGCTGTGTTTGTTGGCCAAAGTCAAGGCACAGTGATTGGTAGCTATTGGGTATTCATGTGCAGCATAGATAGATGCGTTGGTTTGGAACAGTCGTACTACCTTGTTGGCCAAAGTCAAGGGTAGGTGCGGGTGGATTCAAATTAACCTGGAGAACGACGGGCAGAACTTGACATGTGACTTATGATTTGTTGGCCAAAGTCAAGGTCATAAGAGCATGGGGCAAAAATCCACATCGGGAGTTTCATAAGTACTGAAACTTGCTAGATTTGCATACCATTTGGAGTGTGATGATTCTGGTAGGATTCCTTCAGTTTCGTCACGCGATGATATTTGGATCCCGATCCTACTGTGAGTATATGCTACTCCTCGGGAAATTTCTCACTTAACGATCAATGCTATAAACCTAGTAGGTGCCTAGAAAGGTGTTAGCGGGGCTACGCCCCCAGGGAAAAGAGGTTCTTTAATTAAGGAACTTCGCGAAAGCGTTGGAAAACCTCCCTCGAAGTACCGACACCGGCCTGGCTGAACGGTTAAGCAAGTATTGTACGGTGGGATTGATCCCGGCTAATTCTTCCTTTATGGTTTGAGGTGGGATTCGAGAAACAGTGGGAACCATCCTGTTTAGACAAACTAAAAACCACTCTAAACTTGCAAGAGCATCATGCTGAGTGTTTCTTCTTCTCTCTCCTAATTGCAGCGACCAATCAACATGACTGGACTTAAGTTACTCCTAGATAAAAACAAACTGACAGGGCCAAACTACAAAGATTGGCTCAGGAATGTCAAGATAGCAATCACTTATGACAAGCTGGGGTATCTTCTTACCACCAAAGCTCCCCCTGTCCCTGGTCCAACTTCCAGCGTCGCGGATAAGGAAATCCGCAAGACTTGGGAGATTGATAGCGCGAAGGCCAAGTGCCTCCTGCTTGCCTCGATGGACAACGAACATCAGAGGAGGCATGAGAATATGGACATGGAGTCCATATTGCTCCATACAAAAGAACTGTATGGAGAGCAATCACGTATCGCAAGATACGAAGCGTCGAAAAAGTTATTTTCGACAAGAATGGCCGTCGGATCATCAGTAGCCGAGCACGTGCTAAAGATGATCGGCTTCATTGAGGAGCTCGCTGACTTAGGGATCACATTAGAGAGTGAACTATATACGGATATAGTTCTCCAGTCCCTTCCTTCCACTTACGCCCAGTTCATACTGAACTTCAACCTACAAGAAAAAGAGGTTGAACTTTCAGAGCTCCTCAACATGCTGAGGAGCGCAGAGGGCACCCTACAGAAAGATAGGGATACATCCACTTTGTTTGTAGGAGGATCATCTTCTTCTAGGTCCAAGGCGAAAGCCAAGAGAAAGAAGAAGAAGGCCCCCGCCAAACCAAGGGGCGGTGTTAGTAAAGTGGATACGAAGGGAAAAGGTAAAGCAACAAAGATAGCGGGGAAGCTTGTGGATAAGGAAGAATGCTTCTATTGTCATAAGAAAGGACACTGGAAGAATGATTGCAGGGCCTGGAAGGCCAGAACACAGGAATTGAAGCAGGTTGCAGCTTCAGCTTCAGGTGTGTATGTTATTGAAAACTGTCTTTCAATAAACTCTACTTCCTGGGTATTGGATACCGGATCAGGATCTCATATCTGTAATTCTTTGCAGGCGTTGAGAAACCGTAGGGTTTTGAAGGCAGGTGACATGACCCTCAAACTTGCGAACGGAGCTAGCATGGATGCTAAAGCCGTGGGGACTATCACCTGGGAATGTCAGATGGACATGTTTTGGTTTTGCGTAATTGCTTTTTTGTACCCAACGCAACTTGTAATATCATTTCTGTATCTTTAGTTTCTAAAGAAGGTTATGAATTTGCGTTTGTAAGTAATGTTGTAAACATTCACCTTAATCAAGTTTTGATTGGGTCAGGTACATTGAGTAATGGTATATACGTGTTAAACCAACCACAGATTTTTAATGTCCAGAATACACACAAAAGAAAGTCTCCAGATATAAATCAGACTTTCTTATGGCATTGTAGATTGGGTCACATCAATGAGAGAAGGTTGACTAAGTTACATACAGAAGGATATTTGAATGCGTTCGAATATCAATCGTATGCCACTTGTCAATCTTGTCTCAAAGGAAAGATGACAAAGACTCCGTTTACTGGACAAGGAGTAAGAGCGAGCGAGCTCTTGGGACTCGTACACAGTGACGTGTGCGGTCCAATGTCTACACATGCCCGAAGCGGACATTCTTACTTCATTACTTTTACGGATGACTTCTCAAGGTACGGCTATGTCTTCTTAATGAAACATAAGTCCGAGGCCTTTGGAAAATTCCAGGAGTATAAGAATGAAGTAGAGAAACAGACCGGCAAAAGTATTAAGATTCTAAGATCGGATCGAGGTAGAGAATACTTAAGTGCCGAGTTCCTGGACTACTTAAAAGTGAACGGAATTCTCTCTCAGCTCACTCCTCCGTACACCCCGCAACATAACGGTGTATCGGAGAGACGGAACCGCACCCTATTGGATATGGTGCGGTCCATGATGAGTAACGCTGAGTTGCCGCGATCATTCTGGGGGTATGCGCTAGAATCAGCAGCGTACCTTTTGAACCGAGTTCCGACTAAGACTGTGCCTTCCACACCATATGAAATGTGGTGTGGGAAGAGACCCTATCTTAAGCACATTAAGACATGGGGATGTCCGGCTTTTGTCAAAAAGCAGCATGCGGACAAGCTCGAGGCACGCTCAGTACAGTGCAAGTTTGTGGGGTATCCAAAGAACTCAAAAGGATATTTCTTCTACTGTGAAGAGGAACAAAAAGTTCTTGTTTCTCGTCATGCCTACTTCTTGGAAACTAAGTTTTTGGAAAACCAGATAAGTGGGAGCACAGTAGAACTGGAAGAAATTCCAGAACCACAGACTATTACTGAAAGGTTAGTGGAACCAGAGGGTTCAACAGAACAGGACATTCCTACGCCGCTCCGCAGGAGTAGTAGGCAGTCTCATCCGCCCGAGAGATACTACGGTTTTCTCATAGACGGGGATAGAGAGGATTGCATCATAGATTATGATGAGCCTACTAGCTTCCAGCAGGCCGTTCAGAGCGTTGACTCAGTGAAATGGCTGGATGCAATGCGGACCGAAATGGAGTCCATGTACACCAACAAGGTATGGACGTTGGACATTGCTCCAGACGGGGTAAAACCCGTAGGATGCAAGTGGATCTTCAAAAGGAAGATTGGTGTAGATGGACAGGTTGAGACCTATAAAGCTAGGCTGGTAGCAAAGGGTTTTCGTCAAAGACCTGGCTTGGACTACGACGAAACCTTTTCTCCAGTAGCCATGCTGAAATCCATTCGGATCCTTCTTGCCATTGCTGCCTTCCACGATTATGAGATCTGGCAAATGGACGTAAAGACAGCTTTTCTAAATGGAAATTTAGAGGAGTGTGTCTATATGGACCAGCCAGAGGGTTTCATTCAGAGTGGGAGCAGCGGAAAGGTGTGCAAGTTGCTTAAGTCCATCTATGGACTAAAGCAGGCATCGCGGAGTTGGAACATCTGCTTTGATGAGACGGTCAAAGAATTTGGCTTTATCAAAAATCCAGATGAACCATGCATCTATAGTAGATTTGTAGCGAGAACTGTAGTATTCCTCGTTTTATACGTGGATGACATTCTCTTAATAGGAAATGACATTCCTATGCTACAATCTGTCAAGGGGTTCTTGTCACACAGGTTCTCCATGAAAGACCTGGGTGATGCCTCATACATTCTGGGTATCCGGATCTACCGTGACAGATCCAAGAGGATATTAGGACTTTCGCAGTCCAGGTACATCGACACCATACTGAAGAGGTTCAGTATGGAAGATTCCAAGCGCGGTAACCTACCGGCTTGTCACGGGATCACCCTCTCTAAAGAGATGTCTCCCAAGACTGATTTAGAGAGGGATCGCATGTCTATTATACCCTACGCTTCTGCGGTAGGCTCTATAATGTATGCGATGTTGTGTACCAGACCGGATGTAGCTTATGCACTGAGTGTGGTAAGCCGGTATCAGTCAAACCCTGGGGAGAAACACTGGATAGCGGTAAAGAACATTCTCAAGTACCTGAGAAGGACTAAGGAGATGTTCTTGGTGTATGGCGGAAAAGACCTCCAGATCGAGGCCTTTGCTGACTCCAGCTTCCAGAGTGACAAGGATGATTCCAAGTCCATGTCGGGTTTTGTCTTTACCCTCAATGGAGGGGCGGTGTGTTGGAAGAGTTCCAAACAGGAAACCGTTGCAGACTCGACGATGGAAGCGGAATACATCGCTGCATCTGATGCCGCAAAAGAAGCTGTCTGGATGAGGAAGTTCTTGAAAGAACTTCAGGTGGTTCCGTCCATTGTTGATCCAATACCTCTGTATTGCGACAACAACGGGGCTATAGCATTAGCGAAGGAACCCAGGTCCCATCAGAGATCCAGGCACATCTTGAGGCGGTATCACCTGATCAGGGAGATCGTAGATCGCCAGGAGATCGAGGTTCGGAGAGTCGCTTCAGAAGACAACACTGCAGATCCATTCACCAAGGCCTTGCCCCAGACTCAGTTCGAGCGGCTGATCGAGATGATAGGTCTTCGATACGCCAGTACATGGCCTTAGTGCAAGTGGGAGATTGTTAGTGTATATGCCCTAGAGGCCATTACTGTATCATACTAGTTTGTATATTACTTAATGGATGCTTGGGATATTCTCCTTGTATATACAATCTTGCTCAAAATAGTAGTATGCTACTTGGTTTGTTTCTACTTCAATGTGTACTTGTGTTTATTTCAGTATATCACTTATACGCATTAGTGGAGCCCTTAGGATCTTTGCTTGATTACCAGCGTTGTGATGGCCGTCACACTAGTGGGGCTGGGTAATCTATAAGCACATCCTTATGCAGGTCCCTGGTCGCAGGACTATCGAGACAGGGCATCGATACTCCGGAGTAGACCAGCGCATGCGCTTCTCATCCCAGTGTGGGAGACGGTCTGTCCCACAGCCGTCAGTACGTCGTACTTGAGATAGTATGCGGGTGCTCGTTAGGTTACGGGTACACTGGACAGGACTCGTCGGGAACTGACTAGTTGGTATTATACCTATCGTCAGTTATCAGTTCCCAGGTGACATGAGTACAGCTTAGTCCGCTGACTTGACACTGTCACTTCGCCTCGGGTGTGTTCCCACTGTACTTTGATCACTACCCTACCACGGCTCAAAGGAGTCGTGCAAACAGGTGGTGGTTGGGTGCAGTCCCGAAGCACTTGGAGGCAGTGACGGTTAGACAGGATTCGTCTCTCCCGGTATTGGGGGTTGACATCGCGCTGTGTCTAGGAGAGCCATTACACGAGTAGTCCCTGGCCAGGGCAAACGAGATATACTGGTAGGTTTCCAGTGTTATCTCAGGGTGTATTGGGCTTCACTCCGGCACGACTTGTACCGCTATTGGGGGACTGACGTTTACCGCCCCCTAGGCCCGCCATGCGATGTATCAGACGAACAGACCGGACTGTACGGAGAATGTCACACTCAGGCTCAGTAGGAGTTCAGATGGGTTTCGCCTCGTCGGTCTTCTTGTCGGCATTACCTGGGGACCGTTACGCACAACTAGTGCCGCTTGCGGTCTGTGGTTAAACCCACTGCCAGCGTAGTGTCGAGTCTTTAGAGTCCCACACAGAAAGCTTTTCGCCTTTAGGCAAAAGAGTAGAGGTCGCATGGTATTGCGACAGGTCGCATGGTTTTGCGACAGGGTTCGGTCACATCCGTGCACTTGTGCACGTACAGTGTCCGGACAGTTTACACTAGCGGGCTTTGGTTTAAGCCAGATCCTAGTGTACCTTATGGGATTGGATTTATCCAGTTTGCATTCGTGTTCCTCGGAACGCGGATGCGGGTGTGTATGCACAGTTGACAGGGAGGCAGAGGCTGCGGATTCTTATTAGGGTTGTTGACAGTTGACCGTTGACTATTTGACTTTATGCTCAACCCTAATGAGAATATGATATGTGATTAACTATTATATTAATTAATTATTATGGTGATATGGTTGTTGACTTGTTGACTTTTGTTGACTTGTTGACTTTGTTGACTTGTTGACTTTTGTTGACTTGTTGACCGGTTGACTAGGCTTGACTAGTTGACCATCATGATAACCATGGTTATCATTTCATGCCAAAGACTTTTTCTTGCTTGCTCATTTGAGCAAAATGAGTGCATGACATGATAAGGTTATGGTTGCTTCTAACCATCACATAAGACTTTTTTGATATGATGAGTTATGATCACTTTGGATTATGAGAGGGTGAAAGACAAAAGAGTTGCTCATTCTTTCTTGCTCATTCTCTCTCTTGTTCTTGAGCTCTCCTCTTGCTCTCACCCTCAACCTCTTGCTCCCTCTCTTGATCTATGGTTCTCTTGTCTCATGAGTTGAGAATCAAGAACCATAGATAAAATCCCATTCTAAATCATCTCTACTCATTCTAGTTCACTAGGTTTAGCAAACCAAGTGAACTAGTTTCTTCAAAGAACGAAGAAGGAGCTAAAGGTTGGAGCTTTCAAGTGGATCTATCTTCGGCGTACGGAGACAACGAGAAGGAGCCATCGAACCACCATCGGAGCTTGAAGAGAAGGAGTTCAAGTTTAGGTATAACCATCTTCATCCGAGTAGCTAAATATCTTTAGCTTAGTATGCTAGTTTTAGTTTAGGTAAAGATCCCGACCTAGCTTAGTCCATGTTGCCTCTTGCGATAAAATTTTGATTTTATACCGTTTCCGCCTCCCCGTAAGAACCGGGGGTCGCAACGTGGACTTACAGAAATGGAGGAATGGCCAAGTCTTGGTCAAAGGTTACCCTTCTCTCTCTCACCCATACCTCATTATAATAATCCTTTTGCATTTTCTTTTCTTTTTCTCTTCAAAAACCCTTCTCACATAAATAGTAACCCCAAAGTAAACCATGGTGAAAATGCACAAGTGTGAAAAAAGAATGATATGTGCATGTTTTGCACAAAAATGCTAAAAAACCGATTAGCGATTTTTAATCGCGATTAGCACTAAATTAGTGACAAACTAATCACAAAAACATTAAAATGTCATAATCCCATATAATACCCTATTTTGGAATTTTCCATAATTTTTCAAAAACTTTTCCTAGTTATTTGTATTTAATAATACCGAAATATTAAAATATTCAATAAAATAATATTAAATTATAAAAATTCCCAAAAATAATATTTTTAGTATTTCGAAATGTTACAATCTACCCTCCTTAAACAAATTCGGTCCCCGAATTTAAATTTAAACCCCCAAATACCAAAACATTTCAGTAATATCCAATTTGTCGGGTTTCCGAAAACATCAATCCGTAGCGAATATCATAAAAATGTACTGCTCTATAGGAAATCAATCCCCAAAAAGGTAAATAAGAACATCCGGTGCGTCTGGTGCGCACGGAATCAAAATCCATATGTGTCAAACAGGTGTACAAAACAACATCTAGGTGCCACTGGTGTGCACGAAACATCTGTCATAGGCAACGTGTGTGCCTGTCAGCAAAAATCAGGTGCATGTGACATGCATGAAGAATCCCGATCCAGTGCATCTGGCGTGCACCAGAATCGTATATCAATACACTAAAGGTGCATGAAGACTATGCTGGAAGTGTAAATCAAATCACTTCATAAGATAGGCGTGAAATCACAATCAATAGCTCAAATGTAATAACTATGCGCAAAATATAAACATCCAGTGGGTGCATGAAACAAATATCATGAAACTCAGTCATCAAAACTAAATCATGCAAACAGAACGCCCAAATTACCCAAATCCAAAATGACGGATACGTGATAATCGAATCACAAAATCACAAATCATAAATACCGTCGTCGGTAGTTCCTCCTTCAAGGTCGAGAAGGAGTCAGTGCATCCAATGCTAGTAGCGCAAGATATCTACTTGCCTCTTGCTCATGGTCTGGCGTCCTCTGTCTCTGGGTCCTTATCTTCTCTGCGGATTACCTATCTCACAATCAATCGGCTCATCAGCCATGTCAGGTGTGCTAACGGGGACGATTCCGTTTTGGCACTTCTCTGGTCATCTCTCGGTTGATCCTCACGACCACTCGTAAAGCAGCATATCACTGGCGTCGACCTCTGGCACTCTGAATGCACGTCACACATCTGATCCTGGGTGCAAACATCATTGCAGCAGTGTCCTGGAAGGAATCCTGCTCAGGGTCTCTTCCAATCATGCCTATGCCGATCTGTACAGAGGCTAGTACTCTTGCATAATCTCTTCTCGCTCAATGAACATCTGTGTCCTCAGCACAACATTTCTCGGAATCTAGTTGCATCCTAACGCCTCTGTAAGCATATCTGACCTCTGGTCTCGACGGGAAGTAATGACAGCTCATCAGCGCCTCGCACGAACTCGAAATCGCGTACTCTGTAGATTCATCATTCTATAGAAGATGTCTGGCCGAACAGGTCCGCGGGAACGCGTCCCAACCATCGGAGGAATGCTCAATTCTCGTCCGTCCTTGATCAATTCGCAACGCATCTGGGTAAGTTCCTTTATCCGAACCTGGTCAACTACCTCGTCGACGATACCGAACTCTGTCCTGCTGGGTGTGCGCAATATGACCACTCATGGGTCTAGGTCTTCTCGTATCGTTTTCCAGAAAGGTCCTGTCGAGGTTTCTCTCTCAAATTTCATTCCTGCCGAATTGCCCGGAAGTCATCATCCATTGCTGAAGCTAATTCTTATTCCGGAACGGCTGCATACTTATCGCGCTTCTTTCTGGAAGATATATCCATATACAACGCTTCTGGGTGCGTATCACACCTCTGATGTCAGCGGAGTAAGACGTCATCTCGTCGAAATCTCTTGCGAACTCTTTTATTCACTCTGCTTCAATGTCGACTGATTCGGACTCGTCTCATCGTGGCTGCATGGACTGTGCTCCAACGGCTATACTCGTATCTGGAGTCTCCCAAGCAATGCATCCCATCACATGATATCCGAATGATGTCGAACATTCGATCAACTCGTCAGAACCTTATAATCCCCCAAGAGATCAACATCTTGAGTACAGTTTAATAGTATCGAGTACATGCCACAGCGTCGGTGGTCCAGCCGTAGAAGGGCAAACCCAAGCCTCACTAATGGCGCCACGGAACTGCCGCAAACCCTAAGGTTCAAAGGCTTTCACACGGTCATTAAGTCGAGTTAGGGTTTCATTCTTCTAGAGGGTCCATAGAATCACCTGCATGTCTTTCCGTATACTTTAAACTTGGAAAATGGGCTCCTGACATTCGATCGTCTCTATCGACTCTCAACGAACCTGCGTGAAGTCGTCTCTAGCTGGAAACAATCTATCTGATGACCTCGCATCGTTAAACGGACGAACCATATGTCCTAGTCATTCATCCTCAGGTGACTAGCGACTCGCTATCATCTCTCTAAGTATTTGCTCATGCTGCAGTAGCTCCAACCATCTGGGCGATATCTCGTCATTTGCAGCAGCAACTGGCTCATTCGCCTGTACGCCGAACAACGCCTCAATCCTCCAGGAAAGGCGACACATTGGCGGTCATCTCTAAATCGGTCTGCTTTAGATCTGAGTAAGACTCTCCACACTGGAAATCTTCAACCCAACTGGGCCCGCTCCGGTGCAAAAATCGGACGAATCACCTTCATCTCTCAAATCGGGTAGACTAGCTATCATCTGTTTCATATCTGCCAGGAAGCTCCGACAATCTCAGCTCGTAAGCTCCGGAAGCGACATCATGTCAATCTCAGCAACAGCTGGTCCATCTGTCTGCACGGTAGGCGACATCATAATCCCTGAGGTATGCTGTACATCAACAGTCCTCTCTCAACTGGCAGCTCTAACAATGGCCAGATCATCCAGTGCAAAACCAAGCACTCGCCTCCACTAGAGGTCACAATCATCAATACTAACTCAAGACGTTCCCATGTCACCAGAAAACACAATGGTCGGCCCTCGTACCAGACGAGCTCGCCCTGACCGTAACCTTAGCAGAAGCCCAAACTGCGCTCAACATGGCGACAGGAACCTCAATCGAGTATCGAAGAGAGCAGATCAATGGCAAGAAAGAGAACAACAGATCCAGAGTGGATACATGATCATAAGAAGGAACAGCATCAATGAAGGTATGATCATGAAACTAATAGAATCGGGGATCTCAAATGGATGTATAATCATGGATATGAAGAGAATCACTGATCTCAAAAATATGTACATCCTAAGGTTCCTTAAGCGCAGTGGCGTGTCGTAAGTATGCCGCGGAACATACCCACGGTACGTCACTCTATTTTAGTCACCTATTCCATCAACCAAGGGTCATCCTATACGACGAAAGTTCGGGTCTAATACCCCCTCGACTAAGTCTAAGTTCCGTAAGGTCAAGCCTAAGTTCCGTATATATATATAAATGCCCTAGGCTCCACATAGTCAAACTTATACTCGAACCAAGGTCAACCTAGCGCTCTGATACCAACTTTGTCACGACCCGAAAGAGCACGTGACTGGCCTTTGAACCATATGAAGTCTATAGGACCCCATCTGATCCAAGTAAGCCAAAAGCCCAGAAATCTAAAACCATTTTAAGAGTAAATAAAGAAACTGGTTTAAAGAAGTGAAGGTTTTTAAATAACTAAGCCGAATATGCATTTTAAAAACAGAAAAGTCTTTTCTAAAAATTTCAGCAGAGTTTCTTTTGTAAAAACTGGCCCCGAATGGGGTACAACAAGAATAACAATATATGCAATGAAAAAAAGGCATCCCCAAGAGGGAGCTAGCTCTTCGTCAATTGACGGTTACAACCACACATGCAATATAATATACAACGCCGAATGGCGAGGAACAAATCCAAAAGAAACTCAGTAAGCATGAAAACCGTAATACTACTAAGCGCGACTCTAAGGCCGAATAATACATCACAAATGTCTAAGTCTAAACAATATACAAGTTTGGTTGATGGAATTTCTAGATACAAGAATATACAAGTAGAATGGTGGTTCTTGATGCAAAAGAACCCACCTACCAAATGCAATTCACCCGCAAGGAAGCAGTGTGCCAGAAATGCCGCAATGAAACCTGTACGGCAAAACTAGTAAGAACTGTGGCAAAACGGGGGTGAGTTTCCAACTCATGAATAGAGAATATCTACAAGCAGAAACCGAATGCAATACACAATCCTAGGTCAACAATCAGTAATAAACCACAAAGAATAAGCCTGATACATGATAAGGTGGCAAAGCAACATCTAAACAGGTATGTAGTGCCAAGTACTTAGGTAATAACATGTCATAAATGTAAGGTGTGTCTGCATGAAGTAAAAATGATGAAGTATCAATACACATATATTAGCGTCCCATACCACTAATATTGGTTTAAGGGTATATATAACAGCGCCCTCATACTCTGTTATATATACACAAATGAAGTATGATCAATGCCAATCCAGTCTGTTTGTGATCCATGTCTGTATATACGTGGAACCCGTCCACCCGTCACCCAATGATAATAAACGTGGAACCCGTCCACCCATCAACCAATGACAATAAGCATCATGTATGCAAATATGAGGATATAAACAAAATCATGGAAAAACATCATGAAACCCGTGCCTAGCATCGACACATAAATCCTCGTCCATATGGGGCTCCGTCTGCGGTATCGGCCTCGGCCCCGGCAGTACAGGTCAACCCCAATCCTCGTCCATATGGGGCTCCGTCTGCGGTATCGGCCCTCGGCCCCGACAGTACAGGTCAGCCCATATCCATCTTTCAACTCCGGTCGGTATCCTCCAGATATCCGCCGAGCTCAAATACAATCACCGGTAGGTAGTAATCCCTCTTCCATGCTCACCGTCTACTACACAGCGAAACCGTTCTCGCCCAGGGGTACTATACCGGGTCCACCATGTACCCGCAATCGGCCTCATCCGCCTCCTCGAATCAGGTTTCACATGTCGCTATCAGCACCGAGAAAACACATGGTGGACGCACTGAAATATCATATCAAGGGTAACCGGGTTTTTAACACAATTATATATTCTCTTTTGAAATACCCACGGTTCCCAAATCCAGAAATATCATGGAAACAACATATCTCATTGCGTATAATCAAAACATGATGTATGCGACATGTAAAGAAAGGTAAGCATATCAGAAGTTATGCAACATGGAATAGTAATGTGCACATGTCGAGGGAAACCGCTCTTTTTAAAACGAATCATTTTTGAAGAACATCTAGCGGTTCCCAAATCTCTAATCAAGTCAGAATCATCTATGTTTGTGTACAGGTATAAGTGTACAATATGCCATGCAAGAATCATATCATGAATGCATCAGTACTACAGTGTAGTGGCATGGCAATTATCGATGATGAAGTGTGTGATCCGGCAAATAGTGTGCGTGGAACATACGCATCATCGATAATTGTGCTGGTGTCCTAACAGCATGATAATAATATAGCAATAAACATATGCAAGCAATGCGAATAGCATGAATATGCGGAGATCAAATAATCAACACCACAGTGAAGCGTCTACTATGCAACTACAGATCTAAGTATCAAGTCAATCAGGAGGGGTATGGAAACCACCTAAATCTTAGTCGATATATATATAGATATAATAGTCGGTGATCCCGCCTCAATAATATCGTGAACGATACAGTATATCGTAAGACATCCTTGAGTCATGAGCGCAGATCTATCATCAATATAGGCTCGTACGGTAAATCATCGTACGGCATCCCAATAGCTGGGTACGGGTCAATATCACACTATCTCATCACATCTCAGGTATCACTATCATCATATCACATAATCTGGGGTACTGATCTAAGTCTAGTACAACTGATACCATCAATATACTGCGTGTGCAAGCACACGTCCCAAGGCCCGCTAGAGATCACGTATCGTATCCCAAATACGAATCACATCAATCACCGATCTCGAGGCACAAAGCCCAACATCATCGACTCATCTCCAATGTCATCCAATATCATCAACACAGTGCAAGTATAATGAATATGCAAGGGGTGCGTGTAGGTGTAAATCTATTCTAGGGTTCGTGACTATGAACTACACTAGTCACTTATAACCCTATACTATCCATGATACACCTAACACAAAGCGACACACTAGAACTGTCATAAATATAGTATATCAACTACGGACTGCGGGGGTGCTATACACCATCCACCCGACTTCCCCCATTAGATATAATCTACTCACCTTGCGTCTTTATTTATGGACGTCGCCACGCGCTTGCTTGTTGTCCCGAAGTCTTCATGGGTACCTACATATCAAAATATCGTATATGCGCATTAAAACCAAATCAAAGCTAAAACGGCAAACGAAACCCAAAACGATACGATAAGGGACCTATAGGTTAGAACCTATGGCACGCCTTCAAAACCATCAATAAATCCTCTATATCGTCGTATAAACGCCAAATAGTCGAGGTAAAACACAAGACACAAATTCAGACTTAAGAATACGGAATACGGAAACACGAATCCAAAACAGCAACTTAGGAAACATGTTCCAGATTTCACCCTAGGTCAAATTAGACAAATCTATATATGCCAGGGGTCTAATCTACTGGTAAATGGGGACACCAAAACCAAAACGAGGCAAATCCATCATGGTCTGGCCGCAAATTGCGGTCAGAATGGATAAATCTGCGGCCGGGTATAGGAGGTAGGGGCTAGGGTTCTGGTGGTAGCTTCCTTAGTGCCTGCACATGTCACTGTCCAATCAATTTTAATTTAGTATGTCTCGGGTGATAGCAGATTCAATATACCCTTCACAGATTCCACAATTTCTCCGATATCGGTTTCAAAAATCCGTATTCTGGGTTTAAGCTTCAGGTTAGGGTCTCAATTCATACACTAGGGTGTTGGTGTAGCCTCTATTGAACTCAATTTCACATTACAACTCATAATTCTTCACAACCCTAACTAGGTTTTTCCTCAAGTCACCAAATCACATAATATCGGTTCAATCATAACATGGGGGTAAAGGAAATGCTAAAACTAAGTTAATGATCCAGAAAATACCTCATTTGTCAACTCAAGAATTTTCTTGAGTTGCCCCTAGTGGCCGAAATCCTTGCTTCTTTAGTCCAAAGTGTAGATCAAGAGCTTGTGCACACATTTAATGAAATGGAGATTGGGTTTTGGAGTTGTTTTGGATGTGTTTAGAGGGCTTGAAGAGGGGAGGGAAGTGAGGGAGGAGCAGCAGCAGGAGCAAGCAAGGAAGAGGGAGAGAGGAATGGTGAAGAAATGGAGGAATGGCCAAGTCTTGGTCAAAGGTTACCCTTCTCTTTCTCACTCATACCTCATTATAATAATCCTTTTCCATTTTCTTTTCTTTTTCTCTTCAAAAACCCTTCTCACATAAATAGTAACCCCAAAGCAAACCATGGTGAAAATGCACAAGTGTGAAAAAAGAATGATATGTGCATGTTTTGCACATAAATGCTAAAAAACCGATTAGCGATTTTTAATCGCGATTAGCACTAAATTAGTGTCAAACTACTCACAAAAACTTTAAAATGTCATAATCCCATAGAATACCCTATTTTGGAATTTTCTATAATTTTTCCAAAATTTTTCCCATTTATTTGTATTTAATAATACCGAAATATTAAAATATTCAATAAAATAATATTAAATTATAAAAATTCCCAAAAATTATATTTTTAGTATTTCGAAATGTTACTCTAATATTTCGGGTCATGACAAAGTTAGTACCAGAGCGATAGGTTTAACCTTGGTTCGAGTCTATGTTTGACTATGCAGAGTCTAGGGCGGGTACGTATTTCGGAACCTAGGCTTGACCTTACGGAACTTAGACTTGAACAGGGGGGTATTAGACCCGAACTTTCGTTTGATAGGTTGACCCTGATTGATGGAGTAGGTAGCTTGAGTAGAGTGACGTACCGTACATATATTCCGCGGCATATTTACGATACGATACTCCACTTAATAAACCTTAGGATGTACATATTTTGAGATCCTCGATTCTATTTGTTGCCATGATCATACTCTCATTGATGTTGTTCCTTCTTATGATCATGTATCCATTCTGGATCTGTCGTTTCCTTTCATGCCATTGATCTGCTTTCTTCGATACTCGATTGAGCTTCCTGTCACCATGGTTTGAGCGCAAATTGAGCTGCTGCTAGTGGTGCGGTCAGGGCGAGCTCGTCATGGACGAGGACTGTCCATCGTGTTTTCTGGTGACACGGGAACGTCTCGAGTTAGTATTTATGTTGTGATCTCTCGGATGAGGCGAGTGTTTGGCTTTTCACTGGATGATCGGGCCGTTGACAGAGGCTGCTTTAGGGTTAGCTTAGCACCTTAGCAAGGTTTAGGAAGGCATCACACATGCCATATTGAAATTTTTGGGGTGCTAAACAAACCCTAACCAAGATCTTAACTAGAGAATTAAGCAAACAAGCATGTTAAACACTTTAACATCTAAGAGTTAGGGATTACAACCTTTGTAGTCCGTTCCTTCACTTCTAAAGTACCGTGTTGAGGTCCCTTCGCTGCGATCATCGAGTACCCGGACTCAAGAGAGGCTCCATGAAGAGAAAGATACAAGCTTGCTTCCGATCTTCAATAACTAAGATGATCTACCTTGAAGAAACTCAAACCAAAGCTCTTGCTTTGCTAATCAAGTATTAGCAAAGCAAACACCCTAATCTAAGTGGCTAGAATAGATGAGGATGATGAAGTAGGAATTTAGCTCTCATTTGTTTTCAATTTCTCACTCAAAATCATCACATAAGAAAAAGCTAGAAAGCTTTTCTCAAAGGAAGAAGAAGAAGATCAAAAACCTTTTGTGATGAATAATGAATTGTCATACTATGGTTACAATTGCAACCCATGGTTTAGCATGAAGACTTAACCCATGTAGAGAGTTAACTAGGGTAAAAGGTTTGGGTTGGGTTAATAAAATATCTATGCAAAATATCACAAGTCAAAGTCAAAGCTTCAAGAAGCTTCTTGAAAGCTTAACCCTAATCCAAACCCTAACCACATTTAAACTCCACAAAATATGTTGCATTTGTAACCATAACATGTTACAATATTATATATCACATATACAATATTTATTGTAACAAAATAAAATAATACAATTAACATATATCACATATATATCAATGTATTACCCGAGTGAGAAAAAGAATCTTTAAGTGAGCTTATACTAGTTAATGTAATTTAATATATCAAATATATAATTATACATTAAATTATAGAATCAACACTTGATCCGATAATCTGTCTATTTCACAAATAACCGACTAATATAATTTGTATCAGTTCATCGAATCAACACTTGATCCGATGACCCGGCTATATCACATATACCCGGCTGATATCACATATCACGAGAATATAATACGGTATCACATACACGTATTGTTCTCGGTCCAGCACAAATCACACATATGTGCTCCTACTCCATTTTGCCTGAGCTAGGAAACCTCTGTGTAGGACTCTAAAGAATCTTAAATACGCCGGCAGTAGTTGATGATCATATCAAACACCCACAAGCTGCAAGCGGTCAGCTAAACGTAACAGCCACCCAGGTATTGAGCGATCAGAAGATCAATAAGAAAGCATATACATTCTCCTGCGAATCCAATCAGTAACACTCCCGTACAGTCCGGTCTCTTCGTCTGATATGTCGCATATCTCGCCTAGGGGTGGTAAACGTCAGACCCTAGTAGCTTGATAAGTCGTGTCGATATGAGGTCCATAACAGTTTGAGAAACTACTGATAACACTTACCAGTAAATCTCAGCAACCCTGGCCAGGGATTTCCAGTTGTAGCCAATCGAACACAGCGCAACATCAACTCCCTATACCGGGAGAGACGAAACCCCTCCTATCACTCATTGCCTCCTTGCGATTCGGGACTGTACCAAAAAGCCACCGTTTTGCATGCCCTCTTGGACGTCGTATGATAGAAATCAAAGCATAGTGGGAATCACACAAGACTTTATGACGATCTCGGGACTACAGACTAACCTGTACCATTGTCACCAGAGAACCGCCATCTGACATGAGGTATAATACCATCTGGGAGTTCTCGGCGAGTCCGTCCAGTGTACCCAGTCTCCACTGAGCACCCGTATACCTTCTCTGATGTCAAACACCAATAGATATGGGATCATCCATCGCCCATCATATGGGTTAAGAAGCGCATACGCTAGTCTACTCTAAAGTATCGATGCCCTGTCTCGGTACTCCCACGACTAGAAAATTTTGAAGGATGTACTTGGCGACTACACTGTCCTCACTAGTATGATCTGCATCATAGTCCTGGTAGTCAAGTACTCATCCTAAGTGCTTTATCAACAAGTGAGATAGAGACAATCAGAGTACATGTTAAGATAAAGAGTAACCAAATAGCATACTATCATGTCGAGTGTTCATCACAGAATACTGCATTTTATACCGCCCATTCTTACGCTCGGTTGTTTATAGGTAGGTACTTTTAATCCGTGTTTGCTACATATTGCAGGATACAGGTTCTCGGTTCTAAAACGGTGAAATTCATGGAAAACACGACAAAATCCGGGTTCCTGCCAACCACTGAGAAAACACGGTCTCCGCTCGTCATCCGTATGTTGCCAGATACCAGTTTAGGAAGACAAAATGTCAAATCAATGTCACCTTCATGCATAAGGCTCAATGGCAACAACAAGTTCCAAGAAATCTACGCGGAGCTCGAGGCAATCATGACAAAAGCATCCACAAAAGTCTACCTTTCCTCAACAGAAATTCTGGAAGAAATGTGAATGTATTTTCAGAAAATATATATACCAGACAACAGGGGACAACAAACCAGAAAAAGTACCAAAATACCACGACCTATCTCACCTATATAGCCGTGGATCCGCGGCCAATAGGGGGTATTGGTCCCTGCCTATAAATACAGCAGATCTGAGCCCAACCTTGGTCATTTTTTTGTTCCTCTTTTGTAGTCTTTTGTATAGTTTTTCTTCTTCTTCTTCATTCTTTTTCCATGAAAATTGTAGTGAGAGCTTTTTGAGTGGGAGATCAATGAAGATGAAGGTTTTGTATCATTCTCTTTTGTTTCTTCTTCCCCTTGAGATTCTTGCTTTCTCTTGATCATTCAACCTCTTCATTGAGCTTGAATGGTTAAGGGTTAGTTATTGATCTCAAAGGTCGTATTCTTTCATGGAATTAGCACTTCATTTCACATGCGTTCTCTACCCTTCCCTTGATCTTGCAACCTCTTGATTGAGCTTGCAAGTTTAAAGGTTGGCTATTGATCACATGTTTGTCTTAAGTCCTAGTTTCTTGTTCTTTTTATTGCTTATTTATTACTTGCTTTTTATTACCTTGCTTTACTTTCTTGCAATTTAATTCATGCACTTTCTTTCTTGTAATCTTTTCTTTTCTTTGTTTATCTTTTCTTTTGCTCTCTTTTGTTCATTATGTGAATGTTGTATTTATTGTTGTTGTTAAGAATCCATATGATATTGTAAGTTAACATTTCTTTGCTCATTTCCTTTTCCCGTTATTTTCCATTGAACTCCGCCCAAACCATACGCAAGCGCTCCGTTAGGCACCCTACCCTGACAAGGTAACGGTGATTCCTAACCACGACCGGTTGCGTTCGGTTTGGCCGGAGGCGAAAGCAAGAGACAAGAACGGAAGGACAAGGGTAAATAAGCCGGATTCCACGAATACCGCGCTTAAATCTCCTAATCCACGTTGTTGCCGATTGCTCTAGCTTCAATTGGTCAAGACTCGGCTCAAAGGTTTTGAGTACGGATTTCCTTAGCTTACAATCTCGTATCTTTTCTTAACAACTTTATACTTGCAAATAAACAGATAGGTTAGAAACAAACATACACAAATTCTTTATTGACTCGTCTAAGACAAGAAAGGACATACAACCATCTCCCTGTGGACCGACCCGTGCTCAACCGGCTAGCTGCATAGCGACACCGTCTTGATTGCGGTTAACTTTAATTCTTTCAATCAAATGGCGCCGTTGCCGGGGAGACGGTAGCGTATTTTCTTTCTTGTTATTCGGGTTAATATTCTTTTTGTATATATTTATAAAATAAAAAAAAAATATTTTTGTTATTTTTGATCATTTTTGTGGGCAAGAGTGCAGATTTTTACGGATTTGCAAACTGCGATTGTGGGGAGCAAAGTGTACGTTCAAAGCTAAGGTGATTGCAAAGTACAGTGCCAAAGATCCGGGTAGTTTGACCCGCGCAAGCGAACTTTTCAAGCTTACCGGATTTGATTCAACGGGGGTTTCCTAACCCAAAACTTAACGGTACGTACTTTACTAACACCTTCTTCTCAAATCCGACGCATCCAATATACTATTCTTTGCAGGATTCTTTGCAAGTTCGCTAGCAAACGCTAAAAATTGACTAACCCGTATTTGTTGCAGTGCCGCGCTTAAACTAAAAAACGATTTTTTGATTCTTTATAGAATTTTTATTGAATTGCGCATTGCATCAATTAATACGGACTTAAGGGCAAGCGAACCCCACAATATACGGTAAAGGATTTCATCACCTTTTCCGTGGCCCACAAATCACGAACTTGAGCATAACGTTTACCCGCACAAAATTTAAAAGAAACTAGACTTTAAGCCTTAAGGACTTCGCGCTCACTAGGAGAAGTTAACTGTGTTTAGAACCTTGCTTAACGGTATATTGTTTACGGGGTGTCTAGGAAAGTGTTAACGGCGCAACCGCCAAAAGAGAAAGGGTTATTTAATTAAGGAACTTCGCGAAAGCGTTGGAAAACCTCCCCTTATCTCTGCACTTACCTGGCCTCGTGATCAGTATATCTTGAGCCCGTTTCTCGACACAAGTTTTACTTCGACAATCAAGTTCTGGAGCAGGTCTAGTTGACCTAGGTGAACCCTAGAACGATTAGGTGTGTGGTATTTTTGTGTCGTGATTGTTTTTGTACATATTCTTTTTTTATTCTTTTGTTAATATCTAAAAAAAAAAATATAAATATCACATCCTTTTTCCCCTCCTTTTCTCTACCTTTCTCTCTCTCTCTTCATATCATGGGTACCCCACCTCGAAAAACTCTTGCCGAACTTTGGTACCCCCAACCAGACATTACTTCTTACGGTTCTTGCTTTGGCCGAACTTCGAACGATCCATCCATGCCAAAAATTTCATTGAGAGATCGGATAGACGCGTCTAGGACAAACAATTTGACTCCGCAATCAACTTCGTATCAACCATTTCAAACATTCACCCCTTCTTACGTTGATACCCCTTCTTCGAGTCATGTTGCAACTCCAAGACCTATGTCTATTGCAGAACGTATTGAACAATCTCGTAGCCGATCTTTCACTCCTGTCACCACTTCAAATTCTTGGGATCAACAATTTCATTCACCTTCTTATCCAAATGTTGATCCTACCCCTGTCCAGCCATTCAATTCCTACCATTCCTACCCTACTTTTTCACCTTCCCTAGACATTGCTTCAGAACCGCCATTTGGGAGTTTTCAGTATCCAAACAACTTTGAATCTTTTACTGAAACCCCTTCCCAACCCATGTCTAGTCTGGAACAGTCTTTGGAAGACTTTAGGGTAGCGTCGTACCAACAGATGATGGATTTGGATGCGTCCATGGCCGCCCTCATACAACCTAGTGACCCGGTAGCTAGTTTTCAACTAGCTCCAAATTTTCCAATGTATGAAGAGGTGGTCGGACAGGCTGTGAATTTGAGTGGAGTGAGTGAGCTGTACCCCCTTCCAAATCAAACCTACCCGTTTCAAATTGAATTCCACAACTCCTGTGTTGAAAGTCTATCAAGTGTCCCAACTGCATTATCAATTGAAGATAGAATGTTTAATGAGTTGTGCGACTTTGTAGGGTTTGATTTGCCAGATTATGAAGGGACCTTGCCAAGTGAAACCACAAACAATCCTTTTGACCTCTACACCTCCATCTTAGAACCTGAATTGATTGAAATCCATGCTTTTGATGAGATGTCGGAGAAAATTGACTTTCACTTGATTAAGGATATTGACGCCGGGAATATTTTGGATGATGAACCTGTAGATCTGGCAGAGTTTTTCTCTCCAATTCATCATCCCGAGTCATTCACTGTTTTTCCCGAACCCCATATGCGTCTGGACTTTGATGAAATATGCATGGATGAGCTTAACTTTGAGGAGAATTTTGAGGATATTTTTGAAGATGAAACAGTTCTAGATGATGAGTCGAATTTTCCAATTCATCCTGTTCCTTTCACTGACTGTGTACACCCTCCAGAACCCTTAACCGATACCCTTCCTCAACCACTTCCCTCCATCCTTTCCATCGTTCCGACCTTGCAAGAACCCGTACCATTTTCACTTCCTGTGTCTGGTTTACCAAGTTCGGCGTACCCATGGTTTCTCTCGAATCTTGAGGGATTTGACCCCATTTCTCGACGAGTTAATAGATTAGCACAATCGCTTTTTACACATCGCTCATCACAAATTGTGCTAATCTATTTACTCCATTTGCACCCTCAAGTTCGTATTCCACTTCTTTTTCCTTTCCGCCATTCTTCTTCCTCTCATATACCGAGACCGTATCCCGCTTCTCTTCGCATACGGTCTCGAGTATTGTCCATCTCTTTTCTCTACGCCTTCTTCCACCAACCTGTACATTATAGCGATAAAATCTTTGAATGGTTGGTGTTAACTTTCGGCCTGTGTAAGGCCTTGTATAGATAGATACTGTTCTCTTTCCCCCCTAATCCTGAATTTCAACGCTTAACAGTGGAAACACTGTTTTACTTAAGTTTGGGGGGGGACACTTTTTCTGTATATGTTTTTTGTTTTCTTTGTTGTATATAATTTGTTTTTAGGGAGAGCGCCGACAATTTTGACCCTCTTGGTATAGCCTGACAGTGAGGGCACTGTCAAGTTTAAGTTTGGGGGTGTGCTCGGTAAGCTTTTTTCCTTCACATTCATTTGTATATTTTGCATTTGCATACATTATTAAAAACCCACAAAAATCGAAAATTTTCCAAGAATATAAAAACTTTGTCGTCAAGTTAGCTAATAGGGTAACTTAGATCTTTATTCCGAAAGATTAGTTGATATGATAGAAATAACTAAATTCTAGGCTTAGGAATTGAAAACCCTAAAAATAACCCTCATTCTGTCTAAATTTGGTAAGTATACGTCCTTACAGTTTTTTTGAGAAATAGGTAATCTTGAGTTCAGTTCTTTAGTTAAGTCAAGATGAAGGGAAAGTATTGATGCTCTACTTAAGGATAAGTCTGAAAAATAGTTTCTTTTCTTGAGTTCAAATTTAGAAAATATATACCCTACAAACTGCACATACACACACCCTGAAACTTGGGATAGTAGAGGATACCTAGAAATACTCTTGCCTGAAAGCCTAGTATGAAAGAAAAAACGGTATTTAAAGCTAAACACCAAAAGAGCATATTGAAAAATATATCCGGTATTGAAAAAAAAAAAGAAAAAAAAGAAAAAGAAAAAAAGAAAAAGAAAAATAGAATAAAGTCAAGACCTGGAAACTGCTATTTACGCTTTAAGTTCACACATTCAGTAATCGGTCGTTAGTGCCTCAAGAAGCATTAATAGTCGCATGAAAGGTGTGTGAGCAAATCCGTCCATCCTTAATGAAAAGAAGTAGTATTAGGTATTAGGGCAAGGGTATTATAGCTTGAATTGAATTCTTGAGTGTAGGGGTGCAAATATACACACACGTAGGGGTATACAATCGATGTTTGAATAAGAGATAGAAATGAAGAATAAGACTTTTTTTTTCTGTAAAGTTGATAAAAATCCCTGATTTGAGGCCACGCTTTAGAAGGAAAACTCAGGAGAACCGACATCTTTCTAAACTTTTTTGGAACGTATATAATCTAAGGGTAAATAGATAGGAGGTGTGAAAAATAAGGGTTGGATATTTCTAACTTAGGATGATAGAATTTCTAACGTAAATACTAAACTGTAGGAGTAGAATCGACGTTAACTTATGACACTAGCTTGACGGGATTTTGTGGGTAGTATCCGCTGAAAACCCTCAGGAGACAACACTCCTCCTACTAGGGACACCTAGAGGTTTAACGGCTTGTTTCACGCGCTCAGTGAAATCGCGTTCCCTGCGAAAGTGCGGTTAGGATTTTATTTTTTGTGAATAATTGGTTTTGCTCGGGACGAGCAAAAGTTAAGTTTGGGGGTATTTGTTCATCACAGAATACTGCATTTTATACCGCCCATTCTTACGCTCGGTTGTTTATAGGTAGGTACTTTTAATCCGTGTTTGCTACATATTTGCAGGATACAGGTTCTCGGTTCTAAAACGGTGAAATTCATGGAAAACACGACAAAATCCGGGTTCCTGCCAACCACTGAGAAAACACGGTCTCCGCTCGTCATCCGTATGTTGCCAGATACCAGTTTAGGAAGAGAAAATGTCAAATCAATGTCACCTTCATGCACAAGGCTCAATGGCAACAACAAGTTCCAAGAAATCTACGCGGAGCTCGAGGCAATCATGACAAAAGCATCCACAAAAGTCCACCTTTCCTCAACAGAAATTCTGGAAGAAATGTGAATGTATTTTCAGAAAATATATATACCAGACAACAGGGGACAACAAACCAGGAAAAGTACCAAAATACCACGACCTATCTCACCTATATAGCCGCGGATCCGCGGCCAATAGGGGGTATTGGCCGCGGATCCGCGGCCATGTGGGCCCCTCTCCCTGTCGTTTTTTCTGGGCATTTTGGGGACTTCATATTGTGTCAGAATTTGCCCCTAGGGTTTCATTTCCCTGCCTATAAATACAGCAGATCTGAGCCCAACCTTGGTCATTTTTTTGTTCCTCTTTTGTAGTCTTTTGTATAGTTTTTCTTCTTCTTCTTCATTCTTTTTCCATGAAAATTGTAGTGAGAGCTTTTTGAGTGGGAGATCAATGAAGATGAAGGTTTTGTATCATTCTCTTTTGTTTCTTCTTCCCCTTGAGATTCTTGCTTTCTCTTGATCATTCAATCTCTTCATTGAGCTTGAATGGTTAAGGGTTAGTTATTGATCTCAAAGGTCGTATTCTTTCATGGAATTAGCACTTCATTTCACATGCGTTCTCTACCCTTCCCTTGATCTTGCAACCTCTTGATTGAGCTTGCAAGTTTAAGGGTTGGCTATTGATCACATGCTTGTCTTAAGTCCTAGTTTCTTGTTCTTTTTATTGCTTATTTATTACTTGCTTTTTATTACCTTGCTTTACTTTCTTGCAATTTAATTCATGCACTTTCTTTCTTGTAATCTTTTCTTTTCTTTGTTTATCTTTTCTTTTGCTCTCTTTTGTTCATTTTGTGAATGTTGTATTTATTGTTGTTGTTAAGAATCCATATGATATTGTAAGTTAACATTTCTTTGCTCATTTCCTTTTCCCGTTATTTTCCATTGAACTCCGCCCAAACCATACGCAAGCGCTCCGTTAGGCACCCTACCCTGACAAGGTAACGGTGATTCCTAACCACGACCGGTTGCGTTCGGTTTGGCCGGAGGCGAAAGCAAGAGACAAGAACGGAAGGACACGGGTAAATAAGCCGGATTCCACGAATACCGCGCTTAAATCCCCTAATCCACGTTGTTGCCGATTGCTCTAGCTTCAATTGGTCAAGACTCGGCTCAAAGGTTTTGAGTACGGATTTCCTTAGCTTACAATCTCGTATCTTTTCTTAACAACTTTATACTTGCAAATAAACACATAGGTTAGAAACAAACATACACAAATTCTTTATTGACTCGTCTAAGACAAGAAAGGACATACAACCATCTCCCTATGGACCGACCCGTGCTCAACCGGCTAGCTGCATAGCGACACCGTCTTGATTGCGGTTAACTTTAATTCTTTCAATCAAATAAGAAGCGCATACGCTAGTCTACTCTAGAGTATCGATGCCCTGTCTCGGTACTCCCACGACTAGAAAATTTTGAAGGATGTACTTGGCGACTACACTGTCCTCACTAGTATGATCTGCATCATAGTCCTGGTAGTCAAGTACTCATCCTAAGTGCTTTATCAACAAGTGAGATAGAGACAATCAGAGTACATGTTAAGATAAAGAGTAACCAAATAGCATACTATCATGTCGAGCAAGAAAGTTCTCCTTATATCTGTCCAAGTATCCACTACAATATACATCGTATGTACAGTAATGGCCTCTATGGCATACATATAACTAATAATCCCCCATTTGCACTAGGGCCATCTGTTGTGGTATCGCATACCCAACAATCAGCTGTGGTCGTAGTATCTCATACTCAACCATCCCATAAAAGTCTCTGCTGGGAAATAGGCCTTTGTGAGTGGATCAGCGCTGTTGTCCTCTGTGTCTACTCTCCTAACCTCGATCTCCCTGGATATCAACCATCTCCATGATCAGGTGATACTGCCTAAGAATATGTCTGGATCTCAGATGGGACGGGGGTTCCTAGGCATAAACCACAACTCCATTGTCACACAATGGCAGGAACGAAGTTCATCTTATGAACTATTTTATATATCCAGACTTCCTCTTTGGTATCATCCTTGGTAACGATGTATCTTGCATTTAATCGTCTAGTATGTTACGGTATCTAGCTCGGAACTCTTCCAACATACCGTCCCTCCACTGAGGGTAAAGACAATGCCTGCGACTGACATTCAGTCATCCTTATCACCCTGGAACCTTTCCAGTGATTCTCCCTAGGATCGATTGATACCATCTTACTACAACTAGTGAGAATCCTAACATCCAATTAGATCTATCTCAAAGATCCATAACCAAGGATTTAGGAGGTATCATCTTGATCCTATATGGAGAATCTTTGTGATAAGAGGAGATTGACCGAGCGTAGCATAGGAAACTCCGTCCCTATCAAGAGTATGTTATCTACGTACTATACGAGGATCACCTCCATACTCCCTACTACCTTTTTGTATATACTTGGTTCATCTGCCATTTTGGTGAAGTCAAACTCTTTGACTACTACATCAAAATAGACGTTCCAACTCCACGATTCCTGATTTATCACATAAAACATCTTGCACACGTTTCCGCTGCTCCCACTGTCTACGAATCCCTCTGGCTGTGTACTTATAGATGCTCTCTTCCAAATCATTATTTAGAAAAGCAGTCATGACACCCAACCGCCAGATATCGTAGTCATGGTATGTAGCAATGGCAAGTAGGATCTGGATGGACTTAAGCATAGTGATCAGTCGAAAATACTGCATTTTTAAACCGGCAATTTCCCTATCATTTGCACTCATCTAGAAATGTTCGGCATTCATAGCGCACATATTAGCAAATCAGTCGTTAAATATCAGATTGCATGTGTTAGACTTTAAAACCGGCACTATAAGGGAAATTAACTGCATTTCATAGCATGGCATCATTCCTATATATCGCAACTTGTGTTTCGAAGTCTGTGCAGGACATTACAGAAGATCGGTCAAATTTACAAACGAAGACTGTTAAAAAGACGCCAACTCAAGGATTTGAAATCTGGAGATAATATAGAAGGAATTCAGGGATTTATTATATCATAAAAATACCAATATGTTAGCAGGAATCCACAGCAGAAGAATGAAGCTCCAAAGCATCCATGTGGCTGCGGAACCGCGGCCGGAGCCTCCTTACGCCGTGGTTCCGCGGCGGTTTGTCCACGTCACAACCCCAAATTTGCTTCATACCTCCTACATCAGCTTCAACACTTCAGAAAGACATTACATTTTCTAGAATACCCCAGAAGCTTCTGCCAGTTCAGCAAACCTAGGGTTCCTAACTAAACAGCCCTAGCTTCCTTAACAAGCTTCAATTAAGGTCCTAGAACCATCCCCTAACCTCCTAGCTTAGGGTAGAAGCTAATCACCTAACTAACTACTTCTAGAAGCCTCTTCCCCTAACTAACTTTGGGAGGGAAAACTCAAATTTGAATTTCTAGACCTAGGGTTTGGAAAACCTATAAATAGACCCTTAGGCTCACTTGTTCAAGGCTATTCTTTGACAACTCATTGTTGGATAAATTCTAGTTCAATCTTCATTTTCCCCAATTTCCACCCACAAGTCTAGTGACAAGGATTGTGTCAAAACCCTAACCCTAATCCATCCAAAATCAAGAAACTTCAAGATTCTTTGAGTGCAAACCAAGCAAATCTTCAAGATCCTTTAGAAGCGGAACCGGTTATCAACGGAGCACGAGATCGAAGCGATCCAAGACTCAAGAAGCCGAGCGATGCGAGATTCGACGAGCGAAGTTCCTACCTCTTGTAAATCTTGAGAGTTGTAACTACTTGTTGATGTAATAAAGGTGAAGATTCTTTAACTTGCTTATTTTCAATTCAAGCATTATGATTCATTTCGATTCTTGAATATGTACTTTGTGAGGATGCTTGAATAAAACTCCGCTCGTGGAGGAATCGAAACAATTGTAAAATGATGATGTTGATGAATTGTTAAATGTTTTCTTAAGTCTTAAAACAATTGTAAATTCTTGAAAATTGATTGATCGATGATCTAGATCGATGAGAATGTGTTCTTGATTCCTTTCGCACGATCTAGAGATCAACAATTGATCATTCGACTTTCAAGAAGCTATCTAGTGAATGTTATTCATCGAAAGGACAAAGGATAGGATGAGGAACCCTAATTCTTCGCAAGATCCTTGATCCTCGATGAATTCTACAACGATTTAGCATCAATTTGTTACTAGATAAGAAATCGTAATCTTGAATCTCATCACATCTACAATTTACTCGATTCCTACGAGCTTTACTTCAAATATTGAAACCCTAAAGTGATTGGAATTCTATCGATACGTGATTCTTGATGTTTATCATTTTCTTGATTCTTGATTAGAATAGTGATACTTGAAACTCATCGATAAAATCTTGAATCATGTTTTCTTTTCTTTTCTATTAACTTTTCAATTCAAACAAATCAAAATACAAACAAATCACACAATCCCTGTGGACGATCCGCACTCGCTAACGATCTACATCCGACACCGTTATTGATTACGGTCAAAATATTTTTGGTTGTGATTTCTTTACAATTCTTCTAAACCGACAATCGGAAATTAAGAATCAATCAAATGGCGCCGTTGCCGGGTATCGCGCGCTAATTCGTTTTATATTGAAATTTGAATTGAAAGATTTATTCCATTGTAATTTTGTAATCAAAATTCGCGCAAAATCTAAACGATTTGTTGTGGTGTTTTGCAAGGAAAATCTAGAGCTGCTGTGCAATTGAAATTTTTTGGAAATTTCAAAAGAACCGGAGGAATCAACAGCAAGCTGCTGTTGAAATTTGGTACAGTGAACAGTACCAACGGCTGCGCACCCGCGGTCTAAGCCTCTTATTTCCACGGTTCCGTGCCTATGTGAAAGGATCTCAGTGCAAATTTTTCACAGTGAGCTCTATCATTCTTATCTCCTTCTCAAATCTGCTCCAAATAACATTTTGTGCAGGCTTCTTTGCAAAAATCGCAGCGCCACGCAAAAAGCAAAATTAAATTGTGCTTGTTTTGAATTTTGTAGTTGTTTGCATAATTAATACGGACATTAAGGGGCAAAGACCAAATCCAGATTAGGTGGGGAGTTCATTACCCTTCCTAAGCCTCGAAAATCGCAAAATTGCATCCGCATTTACCCTAATTAACTAAAAAATATCTAGAGATGACTCTAAGGACCGTCACGCTCACTTAGGACAGAAGAAGGCCGTGGGTAATTCATTGCTTATCCGCGTTTCTCTTGTGGTGTCTAAGGCAAGTGTGTCGAAGGCTAGTGGTTACTTAATTAGGCCCACTACTTACGTAGTGGAGAACCTCCCACTTACCTGGCACTTACCTGGCCACAGGAGAGACAAAGAGGCAGTGGAGGATTTATCCCGCGTCTTGTCTTCTGGCAGTTAGGAGCGGTCTAGAGATCTGACCTAGGCGACCCTTAGAATTAGGGTTTTGTGTGTTGCATTTGTTGTGTTGCATCATTTTTTCAAAAATCCACCCACTTTTCAAAACAAACACCGCATTCATTCATTCATCTCCCCTAATTATAAAGCCACGATGCCACTTGTACTAACCCTTTTTAGTACAAAATAGGCTGGACACGGAATTCTAGTGCCCGTTTAGTCCGCGTACCCTTTATCGACTCCGAAGTCGGTATTTCTCCATTTACTTCTTCTTTACCCACCACCACACCCACATCGATGGATCCACCTCCATCGAATTTCTTTAACACTAATCTGCCGCCGTCCGTTGGTGCGCAGAATCCACCCTGCATCACTCTTCAAGAGAGGTGCTATCCATTGCGAGGTCCTCTTTCGACCTGCTTATCCATTCCACCAGCCAACGGGGATAATTTTGAAATTAAACCCCAATACATCAACCTTTTACCCAAATTCCACGGACTCGAGACTGAGGACGCTTACGTTTTCATTACCAAATTTGAAAACGTATGCGCAATGATGGGTACGTCACAACTTTCAGTGGATGATATGCATCTACGACTTCTTCCATTTACTTTGTGCGATATAGCCGAGAAGTGGCTATATAACACTACCACACACTCTATTACAAATTGGGAAGAATTCGTCGCAGCATTCCTTAAGAAATTTTACCCAATGCAAAAGACAGCTCGAATCCGTAGCGAACTGAATCAATTTACCCAGCTTCCAACTAAACCATTTTCAAAATGCATTGAACGTTTCAAGGATCTATTGGTTCAATGTCCTCATCACGGCATCCCGAGATGGGATCTTTACCGAATCATTTATGAGGGCATTAACCCAAACACTAAACAGAACCTTGAAAACATGTGTCAAGGAACTTTTATGACCAAGGATGATGGGGAAGCATGGAAATTTTTAGAAGAGTTCACTGAAAAATCACTGCAGTGGGAGAGTGGAACCCAATCATTGAATAGGGGTGGCGTACACCAAATAGATGTGTCCATAGGTGTTCGAGCTAAGATGGCAGGAATGCAAAAGAAGCTCGACGCTATGGAACACAAATTTTCTGCAGCCTCCCTAAACCTAATGTCGCTCCCCAAAACTGTATGTGGCTGCTGTTCTGATCCGTCTTATTTAACGGAAGAATGTCCATTAAATTCTGCGTTTCAAGGTCACGAGCATACTAATGCCGCATTTCAAAGACCTAGAAACGATCCATATTCTTCCACATATAATCAGGGTTGGAGGAATCACCCGAATTTTGCTTGGAAGCAACAACAATCTCAAAACACGGTTCCAAGGCAAAATAATTTTCAAAGGGCTTTTCCACCACAACAGCAACCACTTCAACTCACTCAGCACCCCTACCAGTCACAAAATTTCCACAACCAGGTCAACACTCCTGCACAGTCTAATCCTATGCAGTTGACCGGTTCTGACGAACTCTCTCAATTCACTCAAACCATGAAATCACTCTTGTCAAATTTCATAGAGGTTTCGGCTGAAGTTAGAACTTTCGTTAGAGAGATAAAGAAAAACTCAGCATCCCAAGCTGAGAGTATCAGATCGATGGAAGCTAAAATTGCACGACTTAAAGCTGAGATGAGTGAGAGAGAAAAAGGGAAACTTCCGTCTCAACCCCTACCGAATCCTGGGTATTACAATGTAAATGGCGTCACAACGTTGAGATCGGGAAGAGTGCTGAACAGCCATATCGGGGAAGGAATTGATGATATTGAAAATCCTATCATTAACACCCCGGCTGAGATCTTTCCTCACACACACACTTCTACTTCTGATCCTTATTCTTCTACCCCACCGCCTTCTCGCGAGCCAATTCTCCATTTCCCACTAGGCTCGACACCTCAGTATAGCCCTTCAAGTTCTCCACAGACGATCTCCACTCCTCTTTTGGGATCTCGTCTACCCCCTCTTCCTTCTCCTATGATGGACCCGGCGCTTATTGCGAAAGCACCTTACCCAAATCGGTTAAGGGGTAATAAAACGAGTCCTCATATGGAGAAAATTATAGAAATGTTCAAACAGGTTAACATCAACATCCCTCTCCTAGATGCGATTCAACAAGTCCCCGCTTATGCGAAAATTCTTAAGGACTTGTGCACTAGGAAGAGGAAGACTCAAGTGCCGAAGAAGGTCTTCATGTCTAATAACATTAGTACTGCTTTTATCCCCCAGCTACCAAAGAAACGTAAGGACCCAGGATGTCCTACAATATCGATTTCTATTGGGGGTAAAAACATAAATCGTGCTCTTTAAGACCTTGGTGCAAGTGTTAACCTACTTCCATATTCTGTATATGAGCAATTAGGGATTGGAGAGCTGAAACCTGCTCACTGCACTCTCCAAATGGCAGACCGTTCAATCACCAAACTAAGGGGTGAACTAGAGGATGTATTGATAAAGGTCGGGGAATTTGTTTTCCCTGTAGACTTCATTGTACTTGATACACAGCCTGTAGCAAACCCCAGGGGCCAAATTCCGGTGATTCTGGGTCGTCCTTTCCTTGCCACTTCCAACGCTGTTATTAACTGTAGAAATGGTTCAATGAACTTATCATTTGGAAATATGACCATTGAACTAAACATCTACAAAGTTGGAAGTCAGCCATCAGAACCCTCTGCTCATATTCTCGATGTGTGCTCCGTCCATGAGATCGCTCCCGATAGTTGCTGAGCTGAGGAACTTTGCTTTACAGATCTCGACGACATTACCGCATCTCTGTTTGATCTTACACATGATCTTAGTGAGGACACTTTTCCTACACTTGAGTCCTACACTCCTGACTTTTCTCCACCCGAGTCTGTATCTTTCACAGGCTCTGAGCTTCTTTGTAATTCCAAAAATCACTCGATTATCCCACCTTCTATCATTTCTCCGCCTGAATTAGATCTCAAAATTTTACCTTCTCATCTTAATTATGCTTATTTAGGTGAGAAGGAGTCTTTACCGGTTATCATATCCGCTTCTCTAGCATCAGAGCAAGAGAATGCACTTTTATCGGTATTGAGATCTAACAAAGAGGCGTTTGGTTGGACTATGGCGGACATCAAAGGGATTAGTCTCTTGATTATTGAACATCATATACATATGATGGATGATGCCAGACCAACCCGAGAACCATAGAGACGGTTAAATCCCGTCATGAAGGAAGCGGTGATGAAAGAGATCGTCAAATGCCTAGATAATGGTATTATATACCCAATCTCCGATAGCCAATGGGTGAGTCCTATACATGTCTTCCCTAAGAAATCCGGCATCACTGTTATTACCAATGAGGCAAATGAGTTGATTCAGACACACGCCAAAACTGGGTGGCGTGTATGTATTGATTATAGAAAACTCAATGCTGCCACGAGGAAAGACCACTTTCCTCTACCATTCATTGATCAAATGCTGGAACGCTTAGCTGGACGAGAGTATTATTGCTTTATGGACGGATACTCTGGCTATAATCAGGTCCCCATCGCCAAAAAGGATCAAGATAAAACCACTTTTACTTGTCCTTTTGGTACCTTTGCTTACAGTCGCATGCCCTTTGGGTTATGCAATGCTCCCGCTACCTTTCAGCGGTGTATGATGGGAATATTCTCTGATATGGTAGAGAATTTTCTGGAGATCTTTATGGACGATTTCTCGATTTTTGGAGACTCTTTTTCTGATTGCCTATCGAATCTTGACGCAGTTCTTACTCGTTGCAAAGAGAAGAACTTAACTTTGAACTGCGAAAAATGCCATTTCATGGTCCAAGAAGGAATTGTTCTTGGACATGTCATTTCACAGAAAGGCATTGAGGTTGACAGAGCTAAGATAGATGTCATTCAAAACCTCCTTCATCCCAAAAGCGTCAAAGATATTCGATATTTCCTTGGCCATGCGGGCTTTTATAGGAGATTCATTAAGGACTTTAACAAAATTGCTAGACCTTTAACTCTTCTCCTGGCCAAGGATACGACCTTCCATTTTGACTCGGACTGTGAGATAGCTTTCGACTCACTTAAACACTCACTCACTTCAGCCCCCGTTCTATCTTCTCCAAATTGGGACTACCCCTTTGAGCTGATGTGTGACGCATCCGACTTTGCAGTAGGTGCAGTCTTAGGACAGCACATTGAAAAGATGCCACACGTGGTATACTATGCAAGTAAGACCTTGAATGATGCACAAATCAATTATACGACCACCGAAAAAGAACTTTTGGCGGTTGTATTTGCATTAGAAAAATTCAGGCCTTACTTAATTGGCTCACCTATAGTTGTGTACAATGACCATTCCGCCTTAAAACATCTTCTGGCGAAGAAAGATGCAAAAGGTCGACTAATACGTTGGATCCTTCTGTTACAAGAATTTGATCTTGTTATCAAAGATATGAAAGGATGTGAAAACGTAGTAGCCGACCATTTTTCACGCATCTCTTCTTCCCCTGTGACCCTGCCGATCAATGATTTGTTTCCTGACGAACAACTCTTGAGCGTATCCAATGAACCTTGGTTCAGGGATATTGTGAACTATCTTGTCACGAGACTTATACCCAGTGATTGGTCAAAACAGGACAAATACTGTTTTCTATCCCAAGTAAAACACTTTTACTGGGATGATCCATAATTTTTTAAGTATTGTCCTTATCAGATCATTCGCCGGTGTGTCCCGAAAGAAGAGTTCAAGAGTGTTCTTTCTTTTTGTCTTGATCAGGCCTATGGGGGTCACTCCGGTCCTAAAAAGACGGTGGAGAAGGTTTTGCAATGTGGATTTTATTGTCCAACCTTATTCAAGGACGCATTTGAGCATTGCAAAACCTGTACACAATGTCAGTACACGGGTAGAATCTCCCAGAGAAATGAAATGCCTCAGCAACCCATCTTGGTTGTTGAAATTTTCGATGTTTGGGGCATTGATTTTATGGGTCCCATTCCCAACTCCTTTGGGAATTTGTACATACTGCTGATTAGTCCAAAAAAATTGTATTTACCGTAATCAGAAACGGCGTCGCTTTGTAGCTAGCCGGTTTGTACGGGTCGATCCGCAGAGATGTGTAAATTTCTGTTTTTGTGTTATCATGAGTTGATTCCGTTGGTTGTTTGGTTTTGTCGATTGATTTAAAAACTAATTTATATGATATGAAAGAACTCGTTAGGGTTAGGTCTAAGGTAGGGTTGATGAGATCAATATTGTCACCTCTTTCAATGCCGTTGATCAAAGCTTTTTAGAAAATCATAACAATTATTAGCAAAGGGGATTAGGATGATTGGGAAGAAACGAAGTTTCTTCCTCTAAATCCTTGTCCGTCCTTTCGTATTAATTGCTACAATCTTCATGGACGTCATGTATGTCCGGCCTTTTATACTACGGTTCACCGTTACCTCGTAGGTAGGGTGCCGTAGGGGGCGGATCGTACATGCGTGCATGAAGTTCTTATTTTGAAAATGTGTTGGCATTGAAAGAGGTGAGAGATATTCATCTCTCACTCCCTCCTTTGTTCCTAACCCTAACGAGCGAGGATTTTACTCGCTCATTAGGGAATTTTCTAAAAACGACATTTTAGTTGTTATGTTTTAAAATGTTTTGTTCAGATCTTGTGTTATACTTACTGCAGATTAAAAAGGAGCTAAACTAGATAACTAGGGCAAGTAATAAAATTAGAACGAAGGCAGGAATTAAAAGAATTAAAACTTACAAAAGTGATGCTCTAGATCTCCCAACAAATCTCAATTTTTATTGATTGAAAAGAGGCATCATTTTACAGATTTGTGAGTACAATTTATAAGTGAACAGTGAAGCTAAGGCTACAGACTCACGCAGAGGTGCAATTACAGATTTGCCCCCTAAAAATCCCAACACCCGTACCGTCGCACCGACACAAGAAGTCGGTGCCGACACGGGCACCATACAGCCGTGGAACCGCGGCAATGATAGGCCTTGGGCCGCGGTTCCGCGGCCCTTTGGTGGGTTCATTCCACCAATTTCTTTGGTCTTCATTCTGGGTACTTGGGGTTGTTTATTCTTCACTATTTTTCTCTGTTTGGCTTCTTGGTCTTTTCCAGATCTTTAGTGAAAATTTATAAGGATCTTTTGATCGTTTCTCCTTGACATGTTTTGCCTTGCACCTGTGTGAACTGGGCTTGACTGGGATCCGTCTAATTGTTGGTCAAAAAGTCCCTTTTCTGTCTCAACTTTCGTCTTTTTCACTGTATTCGCTCCAAGAGCCTGTATCCTGTAACATGTAACAAACGTGCGTCAAGAGTATCTGTTTACTTATAAAATGAATTGAAATGGGGCATATGAATTGCATTATTATGATATGAACAAATACCCCCAAACTTATCTTTTGCTCGTCCTCGAGCAAACTTATTATTTTATTCTATCCTAGCCGCACTTTCGCAGGGAAACGCGATTGCACTGAGCACGTGCAACAAGCCGTTAAACCTCTAGGTGTCCCTAGTAGGAGGAGTGTTGTCTTCTGAGCGTTTTCAGCGGATTACACCCACAAAATCCTATCAATGTGGTTTTTCGACTTTTGCTCTCCAATTAGGTTTTCTAACAAGGAATTCTATTATCGTCGCCCTGCAAATTATCCACCCATATTCTTCACATTTCCTTATTATGTAACTTAAGATGGTACATATTCTATAAAGTTACTTAGAATTCAGCATTTCATAAGTTTTTCTTCTAGAGTTTCATCTCCACTTAGGAATTTCTATCAACTCTATTAAAGATACAAGTTTTATTCTTCATTCCTTTCTCTTATCTAAACTCTAATCAAATATCCCCACGTGTGTGTAATTGTCACCCCTACGCTTGGAAATTCAAATCAAGCAATCGTACTCTCGTCCATTGTCCAAAGCACTTATTTGTGAATTTTTCTTAACTTTTGCTTACACATCTTTCATGCGACCGTTAATACTTCTTGAGGTACCAACAGCCGATTACAAGATGCGTTAGCACTTTAAAGCGTATTTCCTAGTTTTGCAATACCCAAGGCTTTTAGCAGTGACTCCCAAACCAGTTGGTCTAAGGCACTAGGTGATGAAGCACCCTTGCTAAATAATTTTCTACCCCTAAGTAATCACAAAAACCAGTGTCCATTTTTTTTATTCTCTTTTTTTTTCTTTTTATTTTCATTGTGCTAAGGACTTTAGACATGAGTAATTCAAGGTCTCTTCTACTAATCCAAGTTTCGAGGTGCGTGATTGTGCATTTTGTAGGGTACATGTTTTCAGAATCTAAACTTAAGCTAGGAATTATTTTTCGAACTTATACTCTAATAAGAACATTAATGCTCTTCCCTCATTTTGGTTTAGCCCAAGAAGTGAACCCAAAATTTGCCTATTCCTAAATAACCTACAAAAACATATATTCTCTACCGTTAAATTCTAAGGAATGTTATTTTTAGGATTTTTAATTTGCTAAGTCTAAGATATAGTTTTTCCTAGCCAGTTAACCTTTTTATCAAACTCAAGTCAATTAACCAAAATTGAATACAATAATTTTTATAATTTTTGAATTTTTATTTTTTTTCATTTTTATGGGTTTTCAGTTTTCTAAATTTTTTTTTATTTTTCAAATTTTTATGATTTTTTTATATATAAAGATGCAATGCAGAAATTAAATATGCAAAAAGAAAAGAAAAATATATACAATATGCAATGCAAACGATAACTATATACATTACCCTCTCCCCCAAACTTGAGCAAAGCAGTGCCCTCACTGCCCGGCCCCACGTCGCGCTCGTGAGCGTGAACGTGATCGTTCCTTTCTAGCTAAAAGTGTTTGGATTCCCCTCTCAATTTCCGTCAACCGACGGTCGTGATCTCGTGCAGTTGCCCGAAACTCGTCCCTCAAAGAGTCGATTCTTCTCACTGTTCTCCGCATTAATCGCGCATGCTCCTGGGGAGTTAGTTCTTCCCCGCTCGAAGTCGAGCTAGAGCTAGGGGTGTGTGCAGGTACATTTTCTGCCGGTTCCATTCGTGTCCAAATATCAGTGAGTCTAGAGTAGGACGACGTGACGCCTTCTACAAGTGGTCGAACCGGGACACCGTCTATCATGTATGAGTCAAATTCCTCGACGGGGAGGAAATAACGGCAGAGTTGGGTAACAAGCATGGGACATGGGTATACGGTACCTCGTTTCCCCGTACCTATAGATTGGAGCAACACAGTGCACATGTCGAACCTTGGATTTTTCATCATCAGTGTGTGTACGACATGTAATGAAGGGGTGAAAAAAGTCGTGTTGTGGGAACTACCAAAGATATTGTTTTGTGCCCACAGGCACACAGTTAAAATGTTCGCGAAAAGGGTCCGTGCTTGGATACCCTTACGCGGCTCTCGTGCACAATCATTACCCATCAAGGGCATATAATCTTCAAAGCGCAATGGGTGTTCATGTGCGGGTACGCGTGGTATGAGTGTAATCTCATGTATCATGTCCCTATCGATGTGAATTTCACGATTTCCCCAATTTAGTTTAATGTAACCTAAGTTGTCAAGGATATTATCCTCCATTGATTCGTAAAATAGGGCAACTAGGTTAGGTAGGGAAACGCAGATGAGTGATTATAGAGCAGGAAATTCCAGCCCCTTTGTTCGATTTCACGTGCGAAATATCTACCGTATACTTTGTGTGCGAAAACAGGGGAAAAATCCTTTTCAAACTGCATTTTATGTGCCATTTAGATTTTTCAGTAAAAAGATATGCAGGAACAGAGAGGAAATAGTCAGATTTACCTCCCCTGAAAATTTCAGGGGGTGAAGACTCCAGACGGTGGCGGTTGCGCGGCAGGAGGCGGCAACGGCGGCGGAACCGCGGCGGTTCGGCGGCTGCACGGTGACGTTTTTTCTGCAGAAGGTGGGGGGTGGCGGCTAGGGTTTTTTAAAGAGGAAAAATTTAGGGTTAAGAAAACAGGGGGCTCGGGTTCCTTTAAATAGGGGATGGGAGGGTTATTTGGATAAAACACCCTCTAAAACGAGGGTTTTATTTGTAAAATCAGCTCTTAATCTGCAAATTTGCAATTAGGTCCAAAAATTTTTATTATTTATTTTTATTAAAAAAAAATTACCCAATTTTCTTTTTATTTTTCTATTTATTTTTTATGGTATTTTGGAAATATATATATACAAATAATGTACACAACCCCAAACTTATTTGAAATAATGTTTTGGGAAAAGAAATTTGGGGGTGAGAGTGGAGGAATATCACTCAGTGTAGATCGGCTCCTGCAAGAGCAGGAGCTCCTCCGAAGGGTCCGCTGTGAAGAACGGTTTC